>QXEO01000535.1:0-471127 GCA_007115705.1 Dactylis glomerata
GGCTCGCCTCGTCATCTGTAGAGATGGGTCTTCTCGTCTAGAGGAGGCTGGCGAGGACGGGCAGCCAGGTGCCCTCTCGCACGGCGCGGGCAGGTACTGGTCGTCCGATCGCAGAGTGGGCGTCCTCAAAGACGGCTGGCCCAACCCGCTCGATGAGGTCGCCATCGTCAGGAGGTTGCCCGGCGGCGATGGGGTTTCTATCATGTCTTGCATGGATGGACTTGGTGTTAAGCTTGGTGGATTTCTGTTCGTATTACACAAGGCCTGGACCGTCGCTTGGAGCTTCAATGAGCGGTCGTTCTATGTCTCCTCGAAGTTCACGGAGGAGACGCTGTATGCCGTTCCTGGCGTTGATTTCGTAGACATTACCCTCCCTGTGGAGAATCTGATCAAGAAGCTTTACCAGATGTATGAGCAGGAGGAGCGAGATAGGGAGATGATGCTTGATCAACAGGATCCTCAAGAGAGGCAGGAGATGATGTGTCAACAGGAGGAGTTGGGGTCAAGATTGGAGATTGAAGAGAGGAGGAAAGAGCATCTGCGGATGAGAAAGGAACATAAACTCCAGCGCAAAGAAAAAAGGGAGGCGTTTCATCTGGTAAAGAAGGCAACAAGAATGCAGAATGAACAAAGGCAGAATGAAGGATATGACGAAGATTGTGTTAGGTGGCTAGAAGAATCTGATTGGGTGCCAATGGATTAAGAGATGTGGCAGAAGCGAGGAGAGGCCCAACGAACTTCTTCATCAGGAGACTATGAAGCCTGTAGAATAGAAGATAAGTAAGTGCGTTAGTCTTATTTCTCCTATGCACCATAATTTTGGCTCACTTTTCTATCATTTTCTGTGAACATATCTGGATAGAACTAAAATCCCGTGAGCTATGAATTTGCAGTTTATTAGCATGAGATCTTTTGATGTACATTATGGCCTCCTTTGTCCTTCCTAGGACCACAGTGGGGAAATACCACATACTGATTTACAGATAGAATAGTACAATTATCTGGATCTCATTAAAATCATTGTAGTCTGAAAATCTGTTTCTCTTCTACACATTTGAATGTCAGTTTTGTAGTCTCTTAGAGGTTTGTGGATGGCTGTACTCCTAGTGGCAAACACCAAGCTAATAATCTGAATTGCATAGATACAAGTTATCCCTGAAAGAAAAAATCAGAATCCTTATGCTGACGCTTGTGATAGGTGGTTAAGTAGTTGTTCCATGTCAGTTTTTTCAAAAGAAATTTCAGTTTATAGCCTAACAAGAGTATAATATTTCTACTCCAAACTTCAAAGCCTTATGGGTTAAGGATGTGACTCAGTAGTGTCTGATGGTGTCTGCAGTGATCTGCTGAAACTTGCTCGAGGTGGGAACATGGGAATTAAGTGAAAAGAAGAACCTTTGCCAGCGTGACAGATGTTTAGGAAGGTATTTTTTTGTTTCTGATGCTTAGTACTTTTGTTATGTTGTTTGACTTAATTCTTAATCTTTATATAAGAGTAATCAGTTATTGTTCCACCCGTTAGACTACTATTGTTATTTGATTTCAGCTGTTGTTGTAATGAATTTATATTCATACACATAGTCATGTTAGCAATATAATGGATGTTATTTTGTTGGTAGTTTCAAAGACCATACAAAACCTTGGTTGCTGACAATTATTGTGCTGTATTTGGTAATTTCTCGTTGTGACCTAGTTGTCCTACGATGTTTTGTTTTACCAGGCCTCAATATTATGTCGTTAACTCAAGCAAGATTTTTCTATTTATTTTTTTGTTGAATTTAGAAACCTACAGTTCATGCAGGATTATCTTGTGATGAATGTTGCCTTATATGTAAGAAGGTCAACTAGGTTTCCCTTCTGCAATAGGCTATTCTGTATCCTATATAAAATAGTAAAGGTGCACTGTGCTAACAATATTCAGCCAATATAACTGAAACATGAAAAACAAATTATTTTTCTCTTGACATGTTTTCTTATCATACCATTATTGTTTTTGCTATGAAAAAACTAACATGTATTGTCTCACAGTTTGAGGAAAGCAAAAGACATGATTTGTTTCACAAAGAATATCATGTCAGAAGAAAAAATTGTTAGGCAAAAAAAAAACAATGTTATGTATGTAAAATGAAAGTAGGGAATAATTAATTATAAGACAATAAGTACAATTAAGATTTAACTGTATATATGTTTATTAAGTGAGGTATAACATTTGTCCAGAACCATTGATTATGAATCTTCTTAAACATTTAATACGCTCAACTTAAAAGTATCCCATTCGAAAGAAATTTTTCTTAGTGGTCTGTGGTTGAAAAATTGTGATATGAAACAAAGATGTTTTTGATGTGTAATCTTATTTAGAAGATAAAATGAAGTGTAATATTTTAAACTAGTATTTGCATGGTAAGAAGCACACATCTTCTCTAGAAATGAGCTTTTTTTTTAGCAGTGTTAAATTAAGCGCTACTAAGCGCATGCTTAAGCGCGTCTAGGCGCTGAGTAGGCAAGACGCTTAGCGCTTATCTAGGCTAAAGCGTGCGCTTAGCGCTTAAATCCTTCAGAGAACGGAAAAGCGGAGCAAAACGCTTGCTCAGCGCTTAGCGCTTAATAGAACCTTGTTTTTTAGCATGTCCTGTGTGTCCTACTACAGGCTGAAGAAATAACGAGAAGTACTAGTCAGGGTCGTAGGATGGAGCTCTTGAACCTTAGACACTAGTACGAAATAGGTAAGGGTTGTAAACCCACTCATCCATTTGAGATTCTTCCTGAAGAAAAAAAGTAAAGTTCATTTAATAAACTCGTGAATCTAACTGCCACCAAGCTTCAGATGATTAATGTAACTGATGCATGGAAGAACAAATATTTGCCAGCCCTTTGGTTGGTTGCTTAATGATTGTGAGTCTATCTATCACTATTCTTGAGGCTAGATTGTTTACACTGGTTCCTATGGTAGTCATGAGATGTTTATTTGGCGCTATGGTGGAACAATATTTTTTTTACTAACCATGCTTCCAACCCCACAAACAAATAGGATTTGTCTGCTCAATTTGCACAATTATTGTGATATTTGCTTCATTTTCTATGATTCTCATGATATCTGAATCTATTGCCTATAGTTCCTGTTGGTAACTACTGATGAACGTGTTTATTTGGGGCTATGGTGATGGAGCGTTGCCTTCTCTACTGACCATGCTTCCAGTCCCCCACACAAATAGGATTTGTCTGCCTAATTTATAACGCTTAAGTGCTGTTTGCATAATTGTCTATAATTTTTATGTGTGAATGTAGATAATTAATCAGTGCCATGGTTCTGCGTACCCTCTCTTGTTGTGTACAGCTGCAGTAGCTCTGCTTACACATGTTCACACCTGCTTTGTTGAGTGAACCTACTTTTGAAAATCGAGAGCAAACTACAGAGTTGTTAGTTTGTTGCTGCTGTTACAGTGCTATGACAGCAGTTTTTGGGTCATTCATAAGATTTAACTTACCAAGTTTTTTTCCTGCAGAGATTATCAAAGTGAGATCTACCATCCTCTGAGCTCTGGGAATGCCAGTCTTGGGCCATGAAGCTTGCCGATCAAGGTTGATGATGCCTATTACCTGGAAACTGGCTGGTATTGTTACAAGATATCTAATTCAAACTGATGGAAGGTTTCATTATTTGATTGTGGAACCCAGATGTCTAAAAAAAGTTCAAGCTGATATGTAGTAGCTGAATTACCCGAAATATTCTATATGTGCACCTCAACTGTTTCGTTGTAGAGAACGTAGCACCAGAAAGCGAGCTGATCGAACTAGATGGCCTGGAGGGATGTGAAAGCAAGTGAGCGGAGAAGGTAGGGGGAGAGAGAGTACCTACGAGGATGACGTCGATGTCGTCCTCCTCGCCGAGTTTCCTGGCCTCGTGGGCACGCTTCTCCTCTTCCCTTCGCTGTATTCCTCTCCGTCTTCTCATTGCTCTTCCCTGGCTTGTACTTCTTCCCCATCTCTCCAGCTTCTTGAGCTCTCCCTCTTCCTCCCTCTTGGTACTTCATTCTCTGACGTGCGGGAGGAGGAGCTAAAACCTTGCGGGGAGAAGGGAAGAGAGGAAGGATTTTTTTTTGAGAGAGAGAACCACACCTCTTCATTCAAATGTTATCAAAAGTTACAGTGATGTTTAAACCAACTGGTGATTGGACAAGAGTTTTACAAAGACAGCACGTACGCTCAGCCGCTGCCTCCTCCTACTCCACCATAGATTAGTTCCCCCTCCTTCAGCCGGCCTCGCCGACATTAGGAGGGGTGGAAAATCTGATCTATGAGTGAAGGTTTTGATAATAGTAAGCAAAGGCAAGGCAAGGAAGTAAGCATCCTCATGCGGATGTAAGCAAAGGCAAGGAAGTCATTTCCTATGAAGAGCCGAAGCACAGGAGGAAGGCTACCACCGACAAGGGAAAGCCGAAGATGTGGGAGAGACCGGCCAGGGGGCGCCTCAAACTGAATGTAGATGGAAGCTATGGGGAGCAGACCGGAGATGCTGGGATCGGGATGATTCTTCGTGGATGCGATGGACAGGTAATCTTCTCGGCCTGTCGTACCCTGAACCATTGCTCTTCGGCACTCGAAGCGGAGCTGGTAGCATGCGATGAAGGGCTGCAGCTAGCCCTGAATTGGTCAGCAGAACCAATCGAGTTGGAGACAGACTGTGCAAACGCTGTCAAGATGTTGAAAGAGAGGCAAGGTGACTCGTCGGTTTGGGTTCACCTGATCCGGAGAATCAAACAAAGTTTAGGAGAAAGGGAAGTGACCATCAGCAAGATTGATAGGGTACAGAATGAAGCAAGCCATTGTCTAGCAAATAGGGGTAGACTGTCTAGTCTAGGTGTACCCAGTTTTGGCTTCAAGATTACCCGTCAGATCTCCATGACACTATATGTAAAGATTGTAACTCTTCTATGATTTAATATAATTTCCTTTTCATCGCAAAAAAAAAGAGTGGCTGAACTCCTGTTTTATTCTGTTTTTTCTTGAGATAAATAGAACTGAGACTCCACGGGGTATCTCTTCACCCTTTTGATCCTGCGTTCTCGTAGCGAATGGTTGATTCGTAAGTCAAATTGTTTTCCTCTGTATTTTGCATCTCTGCATGTTAGGAGAGGCAGAGAATCGAAGGCTCGAACTGCTGCATCTTTTTTTCTGCTGTCGTTGGGCTCTTGTTCCGTTCGCGGTTGATGGCAGTATTAGCGTTAAGGAGTAACGAGGATCCGAGCCCCAACATCATGCGATTTATGGTCCTATCCTCCTCTTGATTGGAACTGGTGTGTCATGGATCGGTTTTGGTGTTGCAGGGATGTGCTTGTTACCTCTTGTCACGGATCTGAACTAGTGCTCTGGTCTAGTGCTGTGCTACACGGACATGCTTAGCAACTCAAGGATATTTTCTTGTAGTTGCTTATTTCTCTGATTTAGTATGGTGTACAACCAGAAATTGCTCTTTATGCCTGCTAGTTATATTTTTCCTTCACCGCACGTGGATTTGCACCATCCATATTTTCATTGCTTGTATGCAGTATGGATGTTTTCATTGTTGTATGCTGGTTTATTCTTCATGATGTATTCGGTGCATAACACCTGCATTGTGTTGGTGCATCTGAATTATATATGCAATTCCGTGATTATATAAGCACATTGTACGCACTCTGATGTTCGTCCAAGTATGAGTTGCTACCTGCAATAGAAACGCTTTAAGTCAGTTTTTGTGGGAAGCCACATCGAATTTCAAGTGCGAACAAATTGTGCCTGCAAAGGTACAGCTCCGTCTCTACTTGGATTTCGTTTGGAGCTGGGCTGTGGAACCACACGCTCTTGCAAGATTGCCTTTTATCCTGGTATAGTGGGCATATGACACAGTATGGTTTTGAGCTTCTTCATCGCCAGATAGCTTTGTCACTTCACTGGGAGTGCTCTGAACTTGTTAGTACTCCCTCCGACCCATATTACTCTTCGCTAATATGGATGTATCTACCACTAAAATGTGTCTAGATACATCTATATTATCGAAGAGTATTATGAGTCGGAGGGAGTACTAAATTTGAGACGAGTTAGCAAATCCGTGTCGTACATAGGATGTTTTCATCGTTGTATGCTGGTTTATTCTTCATGATGAATTCGGTGCAAAACACCTGCATTGTGTTGGTGCATCTGAATTATGCAGTTTCGTGATTATATAAGAACCTTGTAAGCACTCAGATGTTCTTAGTCCAAGTATGAGTTGCTACTGCAATAGAAACGCTTTAAGCTATGCAACAGTATGTTCTGTTTTCTGCCAACAGTATGTTCTCTTTTCTGCAAGGAAGCTTATGGGCTGTTTGATGTTTCAGAAAGGGGCAGTTGCCAGCTACTGGAATTTTCAGAATCCATCAAGGAGGCTACCAATGGCTGAGTATGTCAGCCAGCCTTACTGAAATTTGAAAGTTACTTTGTGTTCTTTTCCTGATCCTGTAATAATTTCTTTCTTCAGCTACAAAGGAGCGCTCCTGTCAGGCCTTGTTGACAAGGACCTTGGGCTGGTGATGCAAAAGGCTGCGGCCAGCCAAGCCGAGACCAAGTTCAAGAAGGCTGAGGATTACAACAAGGCGATGCGTATCCGTTCCGAAGGTATAACATGACCAGCCTTAGCTAGTTGATTCTGACCTTTGCTTTAGATCATTTCTACCTCTTCTATCTTACTCATGCTAGTTGATTTTGTCCTTTGTCTTCGTTTTCACAGAGCGCAAGGCGCGCAGGGCTGCTGAAGAATTGGACGAGGAACTGGTGGTCCACGCTTCAGAGATCTCAGCTAAGGATGATTCCATACCTGTCATCAGTATGCGCAGACTTCCATTGCAGTGCGCTGTATCCATCCTTGCTGTGCGCAAGATTAAACATGCTATGCGACTAAGCCTGGTCTTATCTGCTATATTGCCAGTTGCATTAGAGTGGTATGACTATTATGGATTATATCTTGTATTTTGATCCATGAAGCTAGCTAGGAAGCTTTCCACATACAGATACAATTGAGATTCAGAAGCCTTGGCCGTTTTGCTCTCCAGATCAGGAGATTCAGAACGATCGCTGCTGTTGTACTAGTAGATTGCAAAGAGGCAAACAATTCAAGTACAACAGACGACTGGAGCCGCGATGTCGCTCAGGCTCACAATGATCGCTCACAATGATCGACAAGCACGTCGCGCAGCTGGACGAAGAGCTTAGCATTATGAAGGCACTCCATGGCTGCACGGCGCCGCGGAACTCGCGCTGTGCACACGCGAGGAAGGTCAGCACGTCTGGACATCGCCGTTGTGGTGTTGGAGATTGAGTTGTACAACGACTCAACGAGCATTTGGAAGCAGAGGGTAGTTGGAGTGACACGCAGGAGGGAGTCACAACGCCGTGGTGTTCGATTTCCCTGCTTGGCGTTCGACCGCTCGAGTGGTTCGTTTGCGCGACAGCGCTCGCACTCCCGTGCGGGTCAATTCCCCTTTTTTGGTTTTGCCGTCCCTGCTAATTTTCTGTAGCGACGAGCGGATTGCAGCATGGCCACGCTTGCTTTTCTTGGTGCTGCAAAATTTATGTTATTTAGACTAGTTTATTTTTAATTTCCTTTTGACATTATCTTGTTTTCTAGTCAAATGATAAAACCGCTAGCCACTACTTACCACTGGCGGACCGTGATGCCCAACCTAGGTCGGGTCAAACTGGGCCAAGTGCGTAGTATTTGTTTGAAAAGATGAACTTCAATTTCTTATTAGGTTTAAATGCATAAGGAGATTTAAGTTTTCCTCTCGGAAAGACCGGGCTGTGACACAACATGGTCCCAACAACGGTCTATGTATGCAACTTACATGGACATGACTTTTTTTCCCTTCCTCTAATTCTCGGGGCCTACAAGGGCATGATTTTTTTCATTTTCTCTAGTTCTCGCGGCCGCGATAGTAGTTTCCAGCTCAATACATGCATGACGGGTTCGTTTATAATTCCTTTTACGTGCATGGCAATTCAATCAAATTATCTTTTTTTACAATACCCTTTTTACTATTCCTCGTGCAATTTGTGGTAGAGAAATTTATTAAAATTAATACTTACCTTTTTGGGAAAGCAAAATTTAAGGAAACGGGAGGGAAATAGAACCAACCATAAATTCACTTTTTGACAAATGAATTACAAGTTTCAACATGAAGAAAAAGTATTAAAAATCATATAATTCCCTTGTTTCCACTGAAAAACAACTAAATATCATAAAACAACAATGTGTTGGTGACTAATTATTGATGTAATTACCAAGGTACTTTATAACTAGTCACCAATATATATGTTGGTAATATAGTTACAAAGTGTTGATTAACTAGTCAACAACAGGGTGCTAATATAGTTACCAAGGTATTTAGTAACTAGTCACCAACATGTTGTTGATGTAGTTATCAAGGTGTTTAGTAACTAGTTACCAACACAGATATAGTTACCAATATGTTCGGTAAATTTCTAGGGTCCCAAAAAGTGATCGATAGACCAAACCTGCTAGGCAAGTTTCTAAAGTCGATAACAATGGGTGGGAAACATGGCGATTCATATACTATCGGGGTTGTAACTTCTGATCCATAAGAAGTCGCCAAAATATTTAAAATGAAATTTAAGTTTTGGGGTTAAAACTTCTTAAATTTATCGTTGAACTAACGTATAAAGGGTTGATAACTTTTAGCCAAAAAAGTTGTCCAAATATATCAATATGGGTGCTAGTTTTGAAGATCTCATCGAGACCGATCTATTGTCAAAGCGGATCTTAAATCAGAATTGTCGTGTGAGAGATAAAACATTTTGAAATTTCAAATTAGGATAGAATTAGCTTTTTGTCCCCATACAAGTATGCAATACGCTCCAAGTTGGCAATTATTGATGGGCACAACGATCAAGCAAACCTCGAAACCTTGTGTATCCTTCGGCGCGGCTTTCAACTCGTCTATTTTTGAAATTAACAATCATACGCCTTGCTCCATCAAACTTGCTCTTTGAGTAAAAGCATTGTCGATTCGTCCAAGTGTCACTCAAAGCTTTGTACCAAGTGAATGATTTATTGGAAAGTGTTTGACCAAATAAGTTTAACCTCATTTCATTATTAGTAAAATCATTCAACTTAAATATTCCACATGTATCTTCAAAGAAATCATTATATGGGCATACAGATCTTCTGTATCATTATATCCTGCAAATTTCTTAGTGTGCAACATATTAATTAATACAAGATTAACTTCATATCCCTCAGTGTTTACCCTCGGATACAATCTCATGAAAGCATCAATTGGTGGTTCTCCGGAGTACTTAAGAGTGGCCCCTTTTTTGATGATGTTCAAGCATAGTCATGTTGATTGCCTAGAACCTCTAGTCGGTCTAGATCTATCTTGGCACCTTGCTATCCTGAGAAGAAAACCCCAATTGCATTGAGAAAAATTGAAGGAAAAAATCTGAGAAAGATCGATTGATGAAGATAGCATACGATGCCACCGGAACCCTCCCTTTTAGGCATGACGCGCTAACTTGTGTCTCACTTTCGCCGACTGTCGCTGATTCTAGCTCGGGCGCGCGTGATCGAGGTTAATGGGGAAGATAAGATGAGTGATAGGTCTAGTGGTGGGCTTTGTATAAATAGTCATCAGTCAAACAACACATCAATAGTGGGCCAGCCAACCTAACGTGTTTGAATTTTCTGTAGCGTGAGATCCACATCTAACATTGCTTAGAATGCACGAAGCAATTGTTTTTCTCTATTTCCCAAGCGCAGAATTAATGTGTGGTAAGCTTGCTTGCCACATACTATGGCATAATTATCTATTGGTAAGGTATCTAGCTCGACACATATTGATACTCTGGCCTTGTTAGTCGCCTGCATATCCCATCCGGCTTTTTTGGTGTTCATCTTGCTATCTTACAAACAATGCAAAATATGTAAACTTAAAACTTCACAACCTTAAGGAACTAGTGAAAGTGGTTTGAAAAAAAAACTACGCCTTGTTGGCTCCTTTTCAAAGGTATGTCATTTGTATCATTTGGATATACCATCTTGTAATAGCTAGCTGTAAAATTCGTTCGGTGCACACCACTAAAAACAACAGGCAGTAATTTAAAATTTGTTCTTAAACCGTCAAGAGTTAGAAAAAACTTTCCGAACAACAAAAGTTGGACCCACTTCATAGCTTTCAAAAACCATATCATTTGCATGATTTTGTCAAACGGTTGAAAAAACCATCGAAATACCGTTCGCTCATTTTTTAAATAGAGACAAATTTTGGTATTTAAATTATTAAAGAAATGATGACTTTGAAAAAACTTACATAACAAGGAAGTTTGAAGTTTCATTATCTTTCCAATAGTATATCATTTTCACCATTCCGATTAACTTTTACGCCAATTTGAATTTGGTCTGGTCCAATCATAGTTTTTGTTTCTGTATTCCTTATTTATCCATTCTACGATCTCTGGTTGGTTCTTTGCGCCGAGTTTTGGCTTGGAAACTGAGTTTACAATACGTATCACATTTATGAAGATTTATGTTATTCATAATTAATATAAATGTTGGAAATTTGGTAAAAAAAAATAGAGTATGAAAAAGTTGCAGATTTTCTGAGCTTTCCAATGGTATATCATTAGTGCAATTTTGATAAATGGTTTAGGTACTAGAAGAAAAATCACTACATCGGTACAAAGGAGCACTTCACTGTTTGTGAATGAACAGTACAATGCTGTTATACAAAGCAGCACAGATCTCTCTCGCGAGTCGCGAGTAGTAGATGATATATATAGAATATTATTATGTCATTAATTGACGATAGAATAGTCAGATATATATATATATACTAATACCAAAATATAGTGTAAAAATACCCCCATAGAAATAACATGAAATATATCATGGGAAAAACTTAAAAAATATACCGAAAGCCGAGATCTAGTTTTAAAGATCACATCAAAACAAAATTAATGTTAAAACATGGTTTTGATTTGGGATCTAATTGACATCATCAATTTTTTTCAAAATTTCGAAATACGTTTCTAAAATGCTGCCACCATCTATTTTGAAGGCTAGTTTTTCCTAACACTCTAGTTTAGAAGGATGTTAGGACATGAAATAAACCCAAAAAAAATTGATGGACACACACAAAAAGCACACATTTTTAAAAATAACTTGCACCGATTATTATTAAATGGGAAGTACTATTTTATCTCCTTTCTTTGAGCTCTTTTACGGTGATTGGCATAGAACCGTGGTACCGTCCGGTACCATTACATCTGATTTTTTCTAACCATTGATTTAGAAAAAAAAATAACTTTCTATAAACCGGTATGGTGCTTCAATGTATCGCTCGTGCTGCGAGATAACGCACATACACCTGTATTAAAGTTTTCTTGGGTAAGTATGTGGCAATCTTTGGAATCTTTTAATTGTTGAGAACCCACCACGTTCGCGATCACGAGTCAACGAAGGGTAAGGCCCACCACGTTCAGCATCTTCTTCCCCAAATCGCTTATTACTCTATTGCCTAGACACAACGCTTCCTCTCGCCACTGTTGCTCCCCTACTTGCGCAGACGCGCCGCCGGTCCAAAGACACGAGACGGCGCCATTGAATTCCAAGCTCTCGGACATCTGGATTATGTGCGACTCCAGATGATTTCTGCTTGGAGCGTATCCTGGAGGTCTCCTCCCGGCCCTGCCTCACCGTCGGGCAGACCGGCTTGGCATACTTCTACATCGAGGTTGACTCCCTGCCATGGCATTGCGCGGTGGGGCTGCGCGGCTGGACGTGGGGAAGGGCGACGTCTTCCCGGGCACTGCCCAGCTCAGCTGCGGGAATTCCTCCTAGCCCTCGGCGAATGGGCGGTGTAACCACCGACCGGCGGTGGACCATACCGATCCTCCGCTCCCCACAGCCTGACCTCTCCCAACCGGCGGCCTCCGCCTCCGCAAGCACGCCGGCGACGCGCCACGAGGAATCCCTCTCGTTGCCGCTGTTGAGCTCCGCCAGCCCAGGCTCCACTATGGTCAGCACGCCAATGGTTGAGTCGCCATGGCGCAGGCATGCGAGGGCCTCTCCCTCAGGCGGCCAGGAGTGCTGGCTCGTCATGCCGCAGCATGAGCTCGGCCGCCGCTGGCCTCCACCTGCATGGAGCACTCATGCGCTGGTGCCACGGCCGTGGGGCTAACCCTAGCCAGACGTCCCTCTTCAAGAGTCGGCCAAAGAAGTCCCGACAAGGTTCTGTTGCTAGTGCAGTTCCTTTTCGCCGGCGAGGGCGGGGGATCGTCGGGAGAAAAAAAAAAGAGTGAGAACATAAGTGGGGAGAGATCGACTTTCGTGCTTTAAGATGTGTGCACTCTTATCCGACGATTATCCGCTGGAAAAACGCTTGATTTTTACAATTTCCATTAAATCATTTAGGTGTATCGGTTCCACATTATTTTGGTACTGGTCCCACACTATGATGGTACCGTGGTACCATCCGGTACCATCAGTTTGGTACCGTCTATTTTATCACCGTTAGATCAGGGTGGATAGACGGTTTCTAAAAATGCCAATCATTGTAAAACTTGTACCTTTCTTAACAATACAAATCACATATTCATGAATAGACAGTCACCTAACTTGCAGGAACAATATGATTTCATAGATAGATCTATTCGGTAAATTCAATTTTAACAGGTGAGGACCTTTGGCCATATATTTGCTCCCGTATGCGGTCTCTCTCCTTGTTGGTTTGGGGAAAGCTTGTTGAAGGGCGAAACACACAATCTTTACATTGCATTTTACTAGCATGCAGCGATACTGTCTCTAGATTCACAGCAGCATCCATGACACGTCTTATATATCTCATGAACCTCTCTTCGACTTGGAAACCCCTAATTAAAATTGCTGTCAAATGATAATGCTTGAAATCTTTAGGTGGGTCCCAATTTAACAACTTGTTATCGGAACCCTTTTCATAAAAAATTTCCCTTACGGCCGCGTACTCGCCCTCATTATCAGCATGTACATGGTTCCATGCCTGCATAAAACGACCAAATCAATAAAATCCTCCTACTCATTCTGAATGCAAAAAAAAGAGAGACCGAATTAATGGTTACATCTTACATGTTACATTAGTTTAATATAAAGCTAACAGGAAACATGTTTGAAGGGTCAAGGAATTTGCACGGAACAAGATCATCACAGATGTTTTGGCTTGGAGGATTTCTATGGCACCCAGTTTGATCTGGGCGATACATTTTAAGGATCTAACAGTCCATATGACAAAGGTTTTGAGGGAAAACTCCAAACATACCCATATGAATCCACCATTGGATCAGACTCCCCCTCTCGTAGTAGTAAAAGGTACTGTAAAAATTGCCATGTGCCCATGGACAAACATGCACATCTATTTTTATCGGGTATAAATATCTCAAATGTATATAAACATATATATATACATAGCCATGCTATTTGACTTACTTCGGAGTCAAGAAGAACATAAGAACAAATAGACACGGCATAATCTTTTTATCTATATGACATACAAAAATATGACATAAAATATGTATTTTTGATTTATTTTAAACGGTAATGATTCATACACTATGTTTTTATATGTTAGTTTTTTTGTTATGAGTTAAATATGAATGTAACTATTAGTATACAAACATAAATTTACTAATGTAACAACTTAAAAATACGTTGGGTGCAAAATAACTACTCCTATTCATGTATTTATGAGTCAATATGAATAACATTTATATAGGTTATCTACTTTCTGCTCCTACTAGGTGTAGTTACATACTATGGAAAACTCAAAAGATACCTCTATATAAATTTTCCTTAGGAGGCATGCACCCTGTAAGAAAAATATTGTCCAAGTGCGGTAGCACTCGTCATGAATCCGATGGAGACGAACAACATTCAGATGCTGGAATGAAGAAGCCAGTAGCTTTGGGACTTGGGGTTGAATCCAAATCTGCAGCCGGTGAAGTGAGGAAATTCAGCAAATTATCAGAAGTTATGCAAAACAAAAAGCATTACCCCTACAAACGTAGCGTTGTATGTTACTACTCACCCTCCGACACACGAAATCCAGAACTAGATGGTTGTATTACCAAGTAGCTCACTTAGAACAATGGTTTTGTGCGATGTTGAGCCTGGATTGCTTAGGGTTAGCTTCCAGAGCTGCGGCACATAACCAAATGACAACGGGTATTCATCTTTCGAAGGTATCCAGCATGTGCAAGTCAATTCTTCGAGACATGGAAGCCGACTGAGCTCGACCTTCTCAAAGTCGCAGTGAATAATCTTGAGCACAATGAGCTGCGGGTGCTCAATTTGCAGCACGGATCGAACCCTGCAGTCACACCTCTCTAGGGACAGGTCTTCTAGCTTGTTGCATGTCTTGAGCACGTTACAGATATCAGATTCGCTAAACCTCGCACACTGTATATCTAGACCCTTGAGAGCAGCAAACGCACGGGGACATTCGTCGAAGAGTGCCATGAAACGTCTTCCGTAGGCGACCTTGTGTGGTCGTGCGTGTATTCTTGTTTGAGATCATGAGCCATGAACGCCAGGAACAGACTTACGACCTTCCTGTTCGCCACGACGTCTTGAACGGAACGGACGATGTCCAGGGCTTCATCTCGCATGAAGAAACTGATCCCCAAGTACTCGATGACGTGTTGGCTCCTGTGTGCCAGGATACTCTTAGTCGCTTCGACCACGGCCATGTTGCTCCGTACAAGATCGGCCATGGCACAGTCGCCGGCAGGCAGGAAAGCTCCGGGGTCTATAACGATGGACGGACACACCGCTGCCAGATGCCGCCACCGTTTCGAGAGGACGCTTGTCTTTACAATCTCACGGATGGCGACTATCTTGGTGAGGATACAGTGCAAAATATCATCGGGGAGTTTGCTGAGCCAATCTTCGTCTTCCTGTGTGCCCTCCTCCACACCTCTTCCTATCTCCGTCGTGCCGTGTGTCCACTGCGACTCGTAAGCCGCGCGAGGTTGGATTTGATCGGTACCATCGAGTTTCATTGCGGCCGGCGTAGTCTGGGTGCGATCCGGGCAACTAGCCTAGCTACACGTGCCTTACCGCGCCAGCAGCCCAGGTTTGCCTTCCTCGCACGTTGTCGCCGGAAGAGATGTTGCCGGAGACGACGGAAGACGAGTCCGGCATTAAATACTTCCAGTCGAAGTTCTATATTATTTTGTAAAGGCTAGGTTTCCGTTTTGGAGGTGGAAACTTACCTAATAATCTCTACTAAGTCCGTGAAGGACTAAAGGTAAAATACGTTTTGGTTCGACAATTCTATTTTCAGTTTTGCCCTCCAATTGGGTCACAATTACACACAATTACCATCGTAACTGTTGGTCTTACATATTTCTGACCACAGCTCTGCCCACTAGTGGAAAAATGCTTATAGGTGGCGCATTATTTTTGATATGCGTGGCGCATATGGTATGCGCCGCCCATGCCACGCCACCAATAACAGTTTATTGGTGGCGCATCACTATATGCGCCACGCATAATCTGATTATTGGTGACGCATATAGCATATGCGCCATTAGAGGGCTTGTGCGTGGCGCATATTGCTATATGCGCCACCAATAGCTAATGCGCCACCAATATACCTGTGATATGCGCCACTAATATTTCGTGCAGGTCCAAAAAAAAACTAGTATTTTCTGGTATTTATAGACAGCAATGCACAAAAATATATATAGGTATACCAGAATACATAGCATACAGTACAAAACAAATACATCATCACAAACAATTAGATCCATAATATAGTGACAAAGTTCCGAATATTACAAGTGTTAGAGCATATATAGCCCAAGTCCATGCATTACACATATTACGCATTACACACACTACACATCTCACCAAAAGACCGAGTAGACTACACCCGCAATGGTGAGCAAGACCGCCGGGAGCACGATCATCAAGGTCTTCATCCGGTTGTTGTTTCTCCGCTCTCCTAGGAGGTGGATCCTCCACCTAGCTTCCGCTAGCGCTCTCGTTGGATGTCGGGTATAAGCTCTTGAATTGTATCGTTGCAGCACTAACTTAATGCACTCTTTATAAAAGAATCACAATATTGGTTTACTTTCTTCATAAGATATATTCTCGCATACATGATACGATTCGCACATCGATCGACGCATCCATTCTGCTTACCCCTATGACATGCATGCATGTGCATAATTTTTTTACATGCATATATGCATATGATCGCTCTTTGTGATGTGTATATGTCATAGGTGTTGACTGATAGCATGTTTTGTAACAACTCAGTTATTTTATGACATATTTGATTCTTTTGCTAAAACATCTTCCAGTGACTATCATTTCGTTTTTTCTGGTCGAGCTCATGGTGTTATGCCTATTTCACTTACCCGTGTATGCCAATAACTATTAGCAAGAAAAGTTAGTCTAGTGCAGTTGGGTATGGGGAGTGAAAAAAATATCTCATGGCCTCGGTACAAGGCATGTACTCAAATTTAGTTCATATCGTAATAAACAGTCACATTTGTTTTCCCTTCAGAAAAATATAAATGTAGAATGCATTCTTTGTTTTTTAGAGAAAAGAATGCATTCTTTGTCATTTTGAAATAACTTTTTTCCTTGCACTTCTTTGCTTGTTCTCTCAGATAGTGACAATTTTGTAAGAATTTTATTTTCTAAGAAGCAAGTTTAAAACTTTATCAGACTAGTAAACGTGTATGTGCAATACACGTATGATTTTACAAATTCCCTTTTCCATTTTAGTCACACCACAAATATTTTAAAATTCAAGAACCACTTAAATGGAGGATTCTATTGTATTTCAGCATTGTTCCCCAAAGAATTTGGGGATCGAAGAGCACCTAATTTCCTAATGTTCAACTACCCATATCAGTTACAACAATATCAGTTTACAAATTTTCAGTGCCCTTTTTTGTAGTATACAAAATTGGATTCTAGAGCGCTCTTTATCTTTAGCCAAGCCTTGGATTGCTTACACATTGAGAACTAATTCGGTATGACATCTCACAGTCAGCCTCTGGAATAATGGGCGACACCAAACAAGTTATTAAGTTTTATAAGGTCGATTTACACATCTCTGAAATTGCTATCAGTGTTATCTGAAAATAGATATAATTGTTACAATAATAAATAGTATGATCTTAATTGCATATGGCATCTTAATTGCAATAATGCACATGCATTGCTTTCAGGTGGTTAGCAAGGATGAAGTGAAAATGCAAAGGCTTGTCAGCTTGAATTTGGGAGCTACTGCCTCTGGCAGAGGAACGGATCAAGGGAGCGCGCACGCGCGAGGAGCGCTCGTGAAGGAAACAGAGCAGGGAGGGAGTCAGGCGAGCGAGGGTGGGTGCTTACGGGAACCAGAGCGGGAAGAGGTGGACGAATCGCGACCAGAAGGGATGGAGGATGTACTTGGCGACGATGGAGTGGTCGACGCCGGCGACTTCTCCTCCTGGTCCGGCTCCTCCTGCAGGTGGTCAGCGCCAGCGGCTTCTCCTCCTCCTCCTCGGCGGGCGCTTGCTCCCTCCTCGGCGGGCGCTAGCTCCTTCTCCTCGGCGGGCGCTTGATCTGGATCAGCTGCTGCTCTGCGGCGGATCAGCGGCTTGGAGAGGCGGCACGGCTTGCCGTCGAGGGCTTGGAGAGGGGCAGCAGGGTCGAGGGCTTGGAGAGGGGCAGCAGGGTCGACGGCTTGGAGAGGGGCAGCAGGGTCGAGGGCTAGTGACGGCGAGGATTGCAGCAGCGAGCAAGGGCTAGGGTTAGGCGTGGGGGAAATGAGAGGGGAAGAAGGAGCTCGATCGGCCGGCCGAATCGTTAAGTGGCTAAGTGTCAACTATGCGTGGCGCATTATGCGCAATATGCGCCACGCATATTTGACACTTAGTCAAATATCGCAAAGGCTGTCAGTTTGACAGAATCGCTTACCTGCCTCAGTGGCAGCACACGCCCTTTGCATATTAGAGGCATCCAGGGTTCGAATCCTGTTTGCCTCACACCTTTTTTTACATTTGTTTTGACATATTTTTGGATCTCCCTTTGCACGCGCTTCTGCACTAGGGTTATTTTGACTAAAATAACCTTTTTCTACAATATAGGAAAAAAAGAACTTATCTTGAAATATTTTCGAGATAGGGTTATTTTGTGCTAAATATTCGAAGAAATCTTATTTCTTTTGTCAAAATAGTCATACATCAAAATAGTCTAGAACAAGTAGGTATGCTAGTTTGTAATAGTTTTAAATTATTTTTTCATAATTTCTAACAAATACAAGTTACTTCAAAATAATAGTTTGTAATATTAAAAAGACACAAACATCGTCATGTCACATCTTTTTCTCACTTCATTTGCGAGTATCATAATAGTTAGTTTATTCAAAAAACCACGAATATATATCGTCGTGTTACACGAACATCGATATCCATACACACACGTACGAATATTATGATAGTCTATATAGTTTCGAGTAAACACATGCATACACAAAAAATGTCATGATCTCGATTCCGCGCTAGCTAGCTAGAGCTAGCGTCTCTTTGCGATCTTCTTGCCCTTCTTCGTCGCGGTTGAATACTTTAGGCCGGGAATGTTGAGGTTTCTTCTCGTGAACGGACAACCTTTAGTAGGTAGGGTGGTCTTCCTTCTTCCTGCAGCGGTCGGCTTGTCGAAGTACTTGTCGAATTCCTCTTCGATCTTTGGATCGCCGTTCTTTTCTAAGTCTTGGTCGTTGGCGGGTCCTTCCATTCCGATGATGCTCCTCTTGCCCCTCCTCACGACAACACGGCTTGGCTTTGACGGGTCGGTGATGAAGAAGCATTGGTCAACTTGGCTCGCGAGTACCCATGGCTCGTTTTTTGCGGAGGCGTTCTTCGCGGAGGCATCGGGTATAACCATGGTGGTGAAATACCGGCCCTCTTTCTGGACGCTCTTGGCCCATCTGACACGGAACATCGGCACCTTCTCTCCGGCGTAGTCGAGCTCCGAGATCTCCTCGATCCTTCCAAAGAATCTTTCCTTGACAGTGGCTTCATCATCGGCATAGGATAGCATCGTTACTCCTGAGTTCTGATATTCGCTACTCTTGTCCCTTTCCTCGGTGTAGAATCTGTATCCGTTGATGTCGTAGGCCTGATATGTCCTCATGTTGTGCCCGGGGCCCTTTGATAATGCAAAAATGAGTTTTTCATCCTCCGTAGAAGGCGTTGACTGCAGGCCGTGAACCTTTTCCTTGAACCAAGCCGTGAAGCTGGAGTTGGGCTCTCTTGTTACGTCTCCCTTCTTCCTCGGTCGACCTAGGTCAATGAACTTCTGCTCTACAAAGCTTTTGTGCTCCTCCACCCAAGGGTCAACCAATTCGATGTGCTGTAGCGCGACGAGGTGTGCCCGTAGAAAGTCGGGGCGTCGACCCTTCGCGCCGACATGCAAGGCGCGAAAACCCTCGCGGTGACCATATCCGGCAAGTCTACCGAGGTGTGTCCTTTTAGGCAGACCAACAGGGTCGTCCGTGTCGTCCTCCTCGGTGCGTAGATAATTCTGGCAAAACGAGACGCACTCGTAGGTCAGAAAGCCCTTGGCGATGCTTCCATCTGGACGGGACCTATTGCGGACGAATCCTTTGATAACACCATTTAGCCTTTCGAACGGCATCATGTTGTGCAGGAATGTCGGACCGAGATGAATGATGTCATCCACGAGATGGACGAGCAGATGCACCATGATATCAAAGAACGCGGGCGGGAAGTAAATCTCGAGCTCGCACAGTATCACGACGATCTCTTCTTGCAGTGCGTCGAGCTGCTTCAAGCCGATAGATTTCCTCGAGATGACGTCGAAGAAGTTGCAGAGGCCAAACAACGTCTCACGGACGTGCTCGTCCATTATCCCTCGGATCGCAACGGGAAGTATCTGTGTCATCAAGACGTGACAGTCGTGAGACTTCATCCCGCTGAACCTCTTCTTCGCTTCATCCAGATATCTGCCTATGTTCCCAGAGTAACCGTAAGAAACTTTAACTCCTAGGAGGCACTTAAAAAACTGCTCGAGCTCCTTCTCACTTAGAGTGAAGCAGGCAGCGGGAAACACCACATCCCTCTTCTTAGCCCTCTTGCGGGGACCCTGAGTATCTTCGTCCATCGTCTCATCATCATCATTATCGGGCGGACCATGAAGTTCTTTCTTGATGCCAAGGAATTCCAGGTCGTGTCTTGCCTTTGGCCCGTCCTTGGTCCTATCTGGCATGTTGACGATAGTGGCCAGCAGACTCTCACATACGTTCTTCGTGATGTGCATGACATCAAGGCTATGGGGCGTGTGGAGGTATTTCCAGTACGGCAGGTCCCAGAAAACAGACCTCGTTTTCCACACACCATGCAGCGGCTTTGTCCTCGGACGCTTCTTTCCCGGCAAAGGGCACTCTTCCCAGTTTTCTAGCATGTCATCGATTACTTCACCACTCCTCGGACGTGGGGCTTTTTCAAGCTCTTCTTTACCGTTGAACAGGTCTCCGCGCTTTCTCCACGGGTGATCCATTCGAAGCCACATCCGAGTCCGTTGGAACACGGTCTTCGAGGAACCGGGATCCCTTGGTAGCTGGAGATGCGGGGTCTTATCCATGCACCTGACACATGCGTTGTGTCCGTGGTTCACCTGGCCAGAGACGTAACTATAACCTGGATAGTCCTGCACCGTCGTGAACAACGCGACTCTCAAAGGGAAATAATCTTCTGAGTATGCATCCCACGTACGAGGAGGCGTCTCCCACAGCGTGGCTAGCTCTTCTTTCAACAGCCCGAGATACAAATGCATGTCGACACCTGGCTGTTTTGGGCCCTGAATTAGAATACACATGTGTATGTATCTCTGCTTGGTGCACAACCATGGAGGGAGGTTGTACGGCCATACAAACACGGGACAGGTACTGTGCGTGCTACTCTGGTTGCCAAACGGATTGAGTCCATCAGTGCTCATACCAAGCCTGATGTTCCTTGGATCAGCCCCGAACTCATGGAAGTCGATGTCAAGTGCGTTCCACTGGCTAGCGTCCGAAGGGTGTGTCAGGATCTTGCCCTTATGCGGATCATCTTCGGTCTTCTTCCTATCCGTGTGCCATCGCATGAGCTTTGCTTCCTTAGGGTCTACGAAATACCGCTGCAGACGGGGAGTGATAGGGAAGTACCATACCACTTTTCGAGGTACTTTCTTGTTCCCTATCTTGTATCGTCCTTGGCCGCACACCGGACATGTGGTTCTCTCCGCGTACTCATCCCGATAAAGTGCGCAATCATTGATGCAGGCGTGGTACTTAACGTACGGCATGTCCAGAGGGCACACGATTTTCTTGGCCTCCTCGATATTAGTTGGACACGTGTTTCCCTTGGGAAGACGTTTTTGCCAGAATCTCATGTTTTTATTGAAGCTTACGTCGGTCCATTTGCTTTCCGCCTTCATCTCTAGAGCCTTGAGCGTGATGCTCAAGCGTGTATCCTCGGGTCGACACCCAGGAAACAACGGAGTTTTCCCGTCAATCTCCATCTGCTCCAGCTTGGCTTTCTCTCTGGCAGCAGCTTTCGCATTGCTCGTCTCCTTGAGGAGCAGTTCCTGAACATGTGGGTCCTGCAAGGCTGAGGTTAGTCGTGTCTGTGTGCCCGTCGACGCCGCGTCTTCTCCATCATCATCATATCCGTCACCGCCATCTCCTTCGTGATGATCATCATCATGTCCGTCGCCGCCATCTCCTTCGTGATGATCATCATCATGTCCGCCGCCGCCATCTCCTTTGTGATCATCATCATGTACGCCCTCGTCTTCAGAAACACCATTGTTGACGTCCTCATCATCTTTAGAATCATAGCCGGGCATGAAACCACGCGTGAGCAGGTGACTCTCCAGGTCTGCAGAATCAGGGTCAAGTAAGCTCCCGAGTTTGCATTTTTGACACGGACATCTTATGTGGGTCCTCTTGTTCATCCTCATGTCGGCCACCGCGCGTTCCTTGTATCTAGCCACTTGACCTTCGCTCATGTGTCTGACCATGGTTGCCTGCGTGGTATAGAGAAAAGAGAGTACCTTATGAATCACACATCATCATGCACTCACACACACACACACACACACATATGCATGCATGCATGGTCGCCAGAAAAATTCGACATGACCTCTCCTAAAAATAGGACGTATGGGTAGTGCAAAAATTTGCCGAAACGGAAGTTAATCAACATTTCGGCAAACATCCATGCACCACACTGTAGCAAGCAACATGCTCTTGCTTCTTCGTCACCTGTAAACATTCATGCACCACACACAAGCATGCATGCATGCGTGTACACCGCACGCAAGACGTCCACCGGCCACACAAAACATCCACACATGCATGTCCTCAAACAACTCACCTAGTTGGTTTAGTAGATCTACAACTTAGAGAGGCATCCCCTCTCAAAACTATGGAGCAAAGTAGGTTTAAAAACCAAGAATGGAGACAAGAATGGAGAAATTGAGGTGGTGGGGAGGAGCAGGACGACCTAGATCTAGTTTGGTGTTGGATGAAGAAGAATGAAATGGTGGTGGTGGGGCTGCCAACTTATAGATCTGGCCTACCTTATCAGTGGCGCATATTGAAAAAAATGCGCCACCAATAAGTCTGCCACCTTTTCAGAGGTGTGGGCCCCACCAGTTATGCGTGGCGCATATGGAAATATGCGCCACTGATATTTTATTTATCAGTGGCGCATATTGCCATATGCGCCACGCATAACTCTGGCAGGGTCAGGCCAGTGGGGCCCAGCTGGGTCCCACAGACTTATTGGTGGCGCATTATTCACTATATGCGCCACTAATGGATCAAATATGCGTGGCGCATTTGCAATATGCGCCATTGATAAGTCAAGATATTTTGTCGACGACCCTCCTGGGGGGTCCCACAGTATTATTGGTGGCGCATTTTGGAAGTAATGCGCCACTAGTAATGTTTTTATCAGTGGAGCGTATTACAAAATGCGCCACTAGTAAATACTAGTGGAGCATATTGAAAAATATGCTCCACTGATAAAATATCTATCTATAAGCCTTTTCCCACTAGTGGCCACCGCCTCCCTACCGCCCGCTCGATTGCCTCCCATGTCGCCGCTTTTCCCCTCTCCTCTCCTCCCTCTAGGTAGATCCTTCCTTCTCCATTCTCCTCACAAGCGCCAGCGCGCTCCCCTTTCGTCCCTATGGCAATGGTTGACTGGGGGGCCTCCCAAGCAACTAGCCGACGGAAGGATGTGGGGTCGGCCGAGTTCTGCGCAGCCGAAGGAGAGGACCAGGAGGAAGCAGGGGTGGCTTAGAGAGAAAGAGGTGAGAGAAGATGCATTGGCAGGGGTGGCTTACACTGGTGGAAAAAGGGCCTATGGTCCCGGTTCATTTGGGCCATTGGTCCCGGTTGCTGAACCGGGATTAATTACTCGGGACCAATGTCGGTCCCGGTTCCAGCACGAACCGAGATCGATAGGTCTCCACGTGGACGCACTGCAGCGCGATGCCCCTGGGTCAATGGTCCCGGTTCGTAGCACGAACCGGGATCGTTGATCTCAGGGTTTTGTGTTTTTTTCATTTAGGGTTTAGGGTTTTATTTGGTGTGTATTGTATTCAATTTAATGGTAATATATATACAGCAATAATGAAGGAACCACATTATATATATATATATATTACACATCATGGTCACAAATATATTATTAATATTCACCGTCTCATCTGTCGTGCTTGGTCCCTATTACAAACGGTAACTCACACAAATTTGATTTTACATCTTCTTTTTTACACTTCACCCTTCTAAATGAACCGGGTAATAGTATTATCCTTTCGGATCTATGACATGTTCTAATAAGAATTTGGCAATTTCCTCTTGAATTGCTTGCACGTGTTCCCGTGGTAGAAGACCTGAAGGGTTTCGTAGCATAGTAAATCAAAATTTTCCTACGGATGCGAACAAGAAAGCCAAGATCTAATCTAGGAGATGTAATCAACGAGAGAGGTAGATGAGATCTTCATACCCTTGAAGAAATCGCACAGCGGAAACGTTCAACAGAACGTGGATGATGTAGTCGTACTAGCCGTCTCCTCCCCGCGATCTGATCCGATCCTACACCGCAAGTGGCGGCACCTCCGAGAGATGCACACGTACGGTGCAGCGACGTCTCCTCCTTCCTTGGTCCAGCAAGTATGGTAGAGAGATAGATTGGATCTGCAGCACAACGGCGTGGTGCTTATGGTGGAGAGTTTCTGCGGCAGGGCTTCGCCTACGCACAGTCGCGAGAGAGAGAGGTGGAGGGGCAGCAGTTGGTCGGTGGCTAGGGTTGGAGTGGAGGGAGGCTGCGCCCCTGCCCCTCCTTATATGGGGGGCTGCCCGGCTGCCTTGGCCCCTCCTCCAAGTCCTTGGGCGGCGGCCTAGGGGGAAGAGTGGGGGGGCAAGTTTCCCCCCCCCTCTTCTGGAAGGTTCCCTTAGGGTTTCCCCTAAGGGCTGGCCGGCTGGGCCTTAGGGGCCTTGTGTGCCTGGCCCAAAGTGGCCAGGACACTTCCCCTTAGGCCCACATAGGCCTCCGATAAGTGGGCCCACGTTGGTCCCACTCCGGAACCTTCTAGAACCTTCTGGTACAATACCGATAAACTCCGAAACGATTCCGGAATCCAAAAACTGCTTTCCTTTATATGAATCTTATTCTCCGGACCATTCCGGAACCTCTCATGATGTCCTGAATCTCATCCGAGACTCCGACCAAAAACTCATAAACCAATTATCCATTCTATCCTAGCGTCGATGCACGTTAAGTGTGTGACCCTACGGGTTCGAGAATATGCAGACATGATCTTCTATCAATAATCAACAGCGGGATCTGGAAACCCATATTGACTCCCACATATTCATCGATGATCATATCGGATGAACCACGATGCCAGGATTCAATTAATCCCGTATATGTATTCCCTTCGTCACACGATATTTTACTTGCCCGAGATTCGATCGTCGGTATCGCCATACCTAGTTCAATCTCGTTCACAGCAAGTACTTTACTCATTCCGTAATCCAATATCACTTTGTGATTAACTCCTTAACCACATGCTTGCAAGCGGTGTTGATATCGATTACCGAGTGGGCCCGAAGTATATCTCTCCGACTCGGGAGGGACAAATTCCATCTCGATACATACAACCCAACAAGTACTTTCCGATCACCTAAGAGACACCTTTATGATCACCCTATCATAGGATGACGTTTGATGACCTCAAAGCTTTCTTCCGATACTAGGGAGTTGTATTATCTTATGGTCTAAGGAATACAATACTTGACATAGGAAAAAGCTTCGCAAAGATAAACACAATGATACGATCTAATTGCTCTGCTTTATTTGGGTCTGTCCATCACATCATTCTCCTAATGACATGATCTCATTATTAATTGACAACTCATGTCTATGGTTAGGAAACCTTAACCATCATTAATCAATGAGCTAGTCCATAGAGGCGTACTAGGGACACGGTGTTGTTCATAAACCACACAAGTATTAAAGTTTTCGCTTAATACAATTCTAGCATGGAATATAAACATTATCATGAACAAGAATTATAATAATAACATCTTTATTATTGCCTCTAGGGCATAATTCCAACAGTCTCCCACTTGCACTAGAGTCAATAATCTAGTTTATATCTAGCAACAATCTAACACCCATGGCATTAAGGTGCTGATCATGTTTTGCTCATGGAAGAGGTTTGAAAGATCATATCGAGCCCCATGTGTGGTTTTGGTAATTAATGACAATCCCTATGGACTAATGGTTGCATTGAGTTATATGTGTAGGACTTGTCCATAGACAATGCTTGAACCATTTGTTGGAGTCAAGGTTGTAAGAAGAAGATTATGTGTTGACCAAGGTGTTATTCAAGGAGTGATCCAAAGATTGGTCTTAAGGGAGTTGAGCTTATGTCAAGTGTGTCTTGAAGAATAATATTGAGTGAGCTCTCATGTGTATCCTCAAGACACCATCATTATGGAGAAAGAAGAATTGATTCGAGGATTGATCAAGTCAAAGCGCAAGTTCAAGATGAGCAACTAGAAGAGAACATATGCTTGAAGCTTGCCATCTATATTGTGATCATGGATATGTGAAGATATGCTTAAAGAGAGTCTCTTCCATAGTGGAGTATGGAGGAGCAATCCACAAGACTTCACCAAGCAAGCTCAATCAAGAAAGGTGGTCCAACTTGAGAAGATCAAGATCGTCATTAACCACCTCAAGTGGAATGCTCAAGGCAAAGGTATGATAGTGTTAGGGTGTCTTTCTTACCGGTCTCATGGTGTTATTTGTGAGACCGGGTTATAGGATCGGTAGCCGTACTATCAAGAGGGGCTCTCGAGTGAGTAACTTAATTGTATCGTTCAGAGAGAGCTCAAACCTTTGCATACTTGGCATCATCTTTCTTGGTTCTTATTTGGATTTTATCCATGTGAGGTTCTAGAGCTTGTGGTTATTTCCATGACAAGCTCTAGCTCATCAAAAACGGATTCCGCATGAAACTCTTCTTGCGTTTTTGATGTTTGGAGGTTTTTCCGGTTTGCCTTCAAAGAGAGGTCAAACCTTTCATCATTTGGTTTTATACTCCCTTGTTGGACTATGATGTTTCTATGGATGATGTTGTAGAGCTCGTTGTGGTGATTCCAACGAGCCCAAGATCATCGAAAACGGAGTCCGGATGCTCAAGTTATTGCCGTTTTTGTTTTGGTATTTCTGCTGTTTCAGTGGGGGCGGAAATAGCCGGCCCGGGGCCGGAAATAGCCGGTAGACCGGCTTTAGCCGGTCTGAGGGCCGGCTTTAGCCGGTCTGCCCAGTTTCGGAAGAAGTCCTGCGTCTCTGGACTCAACCGGCTATTTGTCCGGCTATTTGTCCGGCTATTTCCGGCTGGGCCGGATATTTCAGGCCGGCTATAGCCGATGTGAGGCCGGCTTTAGCCGGTGTGGCCGGCTTTAGCCGGACTTAACTCCGGCTTTAGCCGGACTTTCTGGCTGGCAACGATCAGATTTTTGGGGGGGGGGTATAAATACCCCCACCTTCTTCTTCCTTGGGCTGTTAGCTTCCATTCTCTCTCTCCTCCATTGTTGACCTTGAAGCTTTGCTCTATCTCTCAATTCCTCCAATGATTCTTGCATCTTCTTGAGGGAAAAGAAAGAGGAGATCTAGATCTATCTTTCCACCAATCAAAATCTCTTCTAAGTGAGGGGAACCTATTGGATCTAGATCTTGGAGTTCTTTGTGGATTTCCTGTGTTCTTCCTCTCATATCTCTCCATAGCATTAGTTGCTTTGGTAGGATTTGAGTGAGAAGGATTTGAGCACTTTGTGTGCTCTTGCCATTGCATTTGGTGCATCGGTTTGAGTTCTCCTCGGAGATCGTGGAAGTGAAAGTTTGTGAGCTTATTACTCTTGGGTTCTTGGAACCCTAGACGGCTTTGTGGCTTTGTGGTGCCTTTGTGGCTATTCTTGAGAGCCTCCAATTAAGTTGTGGATGCGTGCCCCAAGTTTTGTGTAAAGGCCCGGTTCCGCCTTGAGGAACCCCTTAGTGGAAGAGTGAGCTAGGCCTTTGTGGCGCAAGCTCACACCGGAGAATAGGGTGAGGCCTTTGTGGCGTTGGTTAGGCCTTTGTGGCGATACCACACCCCTCCAACGAGACGTACTCCCTTTCAAGGGAGGAACTCGGGAATACATCATCGTCTCCACGTGCCTCGGTTATTTCTATACCCGAGCTCTTTACTTATGCACTTTATATTGTGATAGCCTTCGTGCTTGAAGTCATATATCTTGCTATCACCTTGTTACTTGTATTGCTTAGCATAAGTTATTGGTGCACATAGGTGAGCCTAGTTTATTTAGGTTTTGTGTGCCTGATAAAATAAACGCTAGTTTAATTCCGCTTTTGTTCAAGCCATTCGTAAAATTTGATATCGCCTATTCACCCCCCCCTCTAGGCGACATCTGTGTCCTTTCAATTGGTATCAGAGCCCGGTCTCTCATTTTAGGCTTCACCGCCTTGAGAGCAAAGATGTCGGCTAGGGGATTAGTGCACAATAACACTTTTATATTTGATGGCACAAATTATGATACTTGGAAAATTCACATGCTTAATTATTTTCGGGTCATGGACCCATCTATGGAGCGAATTGTAGATGCGGGTTTTTCTCCTCCAAAGGATACTCAAAATCTATCTTTAGAGGATGAGAAAAACTTGTATCTCAATGCTCAAGCTACTCATGTGATTGTTAATGCTTTGAGCAATGTAGTTACCTTCTCCATCACGCCTTTTCGGAGCGCTCATGAGATATGGACAAAGCTTCAAGAAAAATATGGTGTGTCCAAGATTATTGGGGATGATTGTATTCCTTCCACTTCCGGCCGCAATGAACTTTCATCCACTTCACCAAAGTGTGGCAAGACACAAGGTAATGATATGGTGAGTGGTGATGAAACTTGCAATGGTGATAGTATGCTTACTTTTGATGATCCTTCATCTCTATCTCATTGCAATGCTTCATCTTTGGACTTAAACACTTGTAGCCCCATAAATGTTTTACATGCTTGTGTTGATAGTCCTTGCATATCATGTGTAAATTTCTTGAATAAATCTCATGATGATATGCTTGCTTTGTCTTGTTGCCATGATACAAATGCTTCTATTTCCTCTAGTATTTGTGATGCTAACCATATAGAGGAAACCGAAGAGTCTTTGGGCCAAGACAAGGTCTTGAATGGAGCTTCAAGCATTTCTTCATCTTCTTCTTCTCACGGTTCCAACATATGCCTTATGGCTAGATCTTCAAATCATAATGATGTTGAGGACAATGGTGAGGATGAGGAAAATGAAGAAGACTATATTGAGTATTTAAACAAGAAGGGTAAGGTGGTCTTTGATGCTTTGCATAACCATAAAAATGTTTTGCCCAACTTCTTTGAAATCATGAGTTGTGCTATTGAGAGCACGAAACTCATTGAGATGAAGGAAGAACAAATTGATAAAATGTTTTCTCTTGAGCGTGAGTATGCCAATGATATCCATGATTTAAAATATGCTCTAGAGGAAGAGCAAGAGCTTCGGGTTTCTCTTGAGGAGAAGCTTGAATCCATTGAGGAGTCATGTAATGAAATTATTTCTAAACTCACTAAAGAACGTGACCTCGCTCTTGCCAAGTTGTCTTCTCCTATTACTCATGATAATGATGCTTGTGCTACTAACTCTACTTCTTGTGAAGCATCTATTTTGAAGGAGAATGTTGAGCTAAGGGCTCAACTTGAATTGCTAACTAGCAAGTATGGGAAATTGGAAGAAATTCATGAAAAGCTATCTAGCTCTAATGAGGATCTTCTAGTGTCCCATGCTCGCCTAAAGTTAGCTCATGAGGCTATATCTACAAAGGTAACATCTTGTGAGCCTCATGTGGGCACTAGCACTATTTCCCAAAATGCAATATTGCCATGTGCTAGTAATAGTAATTCATCCACTCATACTATTTCTACATCTAGTGATGAATTACCCTCCTTGCCTTGTTGCTCTAACAATGTAGCCTCTACTTCCTCTAGTACTTGTGTTGTCACTAACCATGTAGAGGAAATCAAAGAGCTCAAGGCCCAAGTTACTTTGTTGAAGAAAGACTTGGAAAAATGTCATGAAGGGAAGTCCACACTCAATAAGATCTTGAGTGTGCAAAAATCCCCCAATGACAAGAGTGGACTTGGATTTATCTCTAACAACAAGAAGAAGTCCAAAATATACAAGAAGAAGAAGGGCCAAGAACAAGTCAAGAATTTGGCAAAGATTGTTTGCTTCAAGTGCAAAATTGAAGGGCACCATGTTAGATCTTGTCCTTTGAAGAAGAAGCCTCTTAGTGAGAAGCAACAAAGGAAGCAGCCTCAAGTTCAAGGCCATGCTCAACCTCGTGTTGCAGAAAGGTCACTTCCCAAGAAAAATCGAGCTAATGCTCCCCTTGTGGAGAAATCAAGTGAGAAGAAGGTGAAGAAAAGAACTTGCTACATATGCCACGAGAAGGGTCACCTATCTTCTTCATGCACTAGTGGTAACTCATCCAACCCTATCATAATTGAAGATGTTTATTCGCTTTGCAAGGATAAGGTTGGCAATGTGTTTGCCAAATTTGTTGGTGCTCAAAGTGGTGTCAAGAAAAGAACCATTTGGGTTGCCAAACCTATTGTTTCTAACTTCTTAGGACCCAACTTGGTTGGGGACCAACAAGCCACTACTTGAACAATAGGTGTTGATGGAGGGCATTGGAGACTTGGCTATATCATGAAGAATTAAGGGATCTTCATCAATTATATTTTCTCAAGTCAAGTCAATTGGATTATCTTGTGTCTATCATATATCCAATGTTCCTCCTTGCGGTAACTTGTACTCAACTTATCTACATTGAAAGTTACTCGCCCCTTTGCATGTGTTGGGTTTTGTACCTTGCATGTGTTTGTATATGTTGTGCTTCCTACTTGCTTTATTTTGAGTAATCAAGTATGTGCATGTTGGGTTGCACACCATGTACGGTTGTTCTTGTTGAGCCTATTGCATATTGTTTGTATCTTGTTGGCTCTTGTGAGAGATTAATGGACCATCCTATTTTGGGGGAGTGATATGCTTTGCACTTCACAATCCTAAAAATGTGTGTACATGAGGAATACCACTTAGTGTTGATATTTAAAGATTATCTAGTCTCTATGTGGTATGTCATTCTCATGAGAAATTCAAATTCTATAATGTCCATTAATCATCTTGTTGGATTTCATTTGCCTCTTGTGAAAATAAATGTTTTATCATATTATGGGGGAGTAATATGCTTTGTGCATACTACAAACCAATATAATGTGTATATTTGAGGTTGTGTCACATAGTGTTGATATTGTAAATTATCTTGCTTCTATGTGGCATGTTTTCTCAAACAAGTTCCAATTTGCCAAATTGTTTTATTCCTCTTGTTTTGGATCTTGTTTGTAAAATACTTTCTTGGTAGGGTTTTCCTAAAAAGTTGAATTCTACATCAAAGTTGGAAAACCATTTGCTTCAAGTTATCCTAATCATTGCCTTGCATGATTGTTTAACTATTTGAGTCTATCAAGAATATCTTCTTTAGCATGATTTTTAATTCTTATCCTTCTCCGTATGTTTCTTTGTTGTGAAGATGATCTTGGATTTATATGTACACTACCACCGGGAAATAAATCCAAATACCTCTTGTTCTTGGACAATTGGTACTATATCATGTGGTACATATATATTGATCATATTTACATTGGCTATTTCTTTTAATTGCCTTATCTCTAGCCAAAAATGTATTTGTTTTAGCTCCCATTGTCTTCCATGACTTTTGTTATTCCATTTGATTTCGTTGAACTTGTTTTGTGTTATTTCTATGTAGGTAAATGTGATGATCCCACTTGTGTGCATTTTGTATTCAAATGCAAAATCATAAATGATGCACTAATCTTGGGGGAGCTCTCCTATATTTGTTATAATACACTCTTTGTGCTTATTTCATTTGGTATTGATTTTTTGTTGGAAGACAAATCTTTTCTTTTTGATACTTAGTGTGCCATCATAAAAAGTGTGGAGAGTTTGGTTTGATTGTTTGAACCTTGCTCTCTTTGGGAGTTGGTGATCTCATTCCTTATTATTTATTTCTTACTCTTAAAATGAGATATGTCTTTGAGCATGTGTGTTTTAGTTATGCTTTATGCTCATTGGCTTTTGCTTGGTTCACTAATTGAACTTTGGAGTCAATCTTGTGTTGATTTGATTCATTGATATAATTTGGACAACCTTTTGTCGCTTCACAATTTTGTGTGCTCGCTTGTCCTTCTTGGTGTTTTGTCCAAATTGTATCTTCTTTGGCTCTAGAAAGTCTTGTGCATGCATATTTACTAAATGTATACTTTATGGCATGCTTTTCTTTCTTTGATCAAATATATAGGAGAAGCTCCATCAAATCCTAAATCGGCTAAGATGTGCATGAAATTCAATTTCATATATATATGCACATATTTATGTGGAGTTTGTCCTATATGTTGTAGTTTCTAACTACTTTGGACCCAATGAGGTTGGGGACCATCTTGTACTTGAACTTTGTTTTAGGTACATGGAGATATATTGGTGCTTGTCTCAATAATAAGGATGAAGTGGTGACTAAATGATAATTTGAGGCAAGCTAGGATTATTGAAGAACTCCTATCTACTACATCCTACCATTATATCTCGGTAACAAGTATCTTCTTCATGCATACTTCTCTAGTATCCAACCTTGTGTAGGTTGTTTTATGGCATTGAAAATCTTTATTTGCAAATGTTGTGCTTTTTGCAAGGATTCTAATGAAACCTCTTTATTGCAAATGTGAGCAAGTTGAGATGAGGACATATTATTGGGAACATATAAAAATCATGCTCATGATTCTCCTATCCCATATATGTCAACTTAGCAATCTTTTTGCATATCAATTCCTCAATAAGCTCACATGTGCAATATTGATGAAATTGCAAATTTATTTCTTCCGTTTGGTATCCTTCATTTTGATACTTGTTGTTTTTATCAAAGCATCCCAACTATCTTCTTTCCCTTGTTGATATTTGCGATGTCTTTGACATGTTTGTGGTTGAAGTTCTTCAATATACAATAAGATAAATTGAGCCTTTGGCCATGCTTTAAAAGCAAAAATCTCATTGGTATATTGCATGACTTCATTTTGGATATCATGTTCTATTCTTAGTATCTATTTTGTGTGTACATGTTTCTTTGTGATAATTATCTTTGTGATATTGTCTACTTAGAAACTTATACACATGAGAGATGATATCTCATTATTTGATATCTTATTTGAACCTTATGTGTTGGGATGGAATGCTAAGAAATATCATTCATTGAAGACTATGTGGATGCTCTATGCTTATTGTGTTAGTCTTATAATATTCTTTGTCATTCCTATCACACATTCCTTTGGTTGAGCCTTTTAATATATTGTCCCTTGCTTGTTGCTCAACCATTTGTTTGATGCAAGTGTAAGCTTAATTTCTTCTCTATGATCTCTTGCAAATGGTTGCGTTTTAAATGTTATTGAGGAAGTGAGGATTCCATGTTGTGCAAATTGTATTCAAATACAAACATTCCAATTTTTGCACGTACCTTGGGGAGCTTCCTCATTTCATTTAAAGCACCATTTTGCGGTTAGCATAGTATTTAATTTCACTTGGTATCATTTTGTTTTGAATAATATTGAGGGAGTAATGATTCCATGTGTGTGCACCTTATACTTCAACTCAATAGAATATTTTGTGCACACACCTTGGGGAGCTTCCTCATATTATTTAGAGCACCTTTTCGATCTTATCATAATATATCTATTAAATTTGTTCTTTGGATTGTTTGATTGCTCTCTTCATTTGTTGAATTTTATCCATCATGTTATCTTTTTTTGCAATCTTTGATCCTCAATATAGTTTGGTTTCCTTCATATATTTGTCTTTGTATATGTGCATGTGTCTTCACTTATTTCTTTTGGATATGCACACCGTTTTGGAGGAACTCACACTATATTGGCCTTCTAAGTTTTTCGCCCATTTTGGCAATGGATGCCAATGGGGGAGAAGTTTCGAGGGTTTAAAGGGAATTGGCTTTTATGCTTTGGTTTGTTCTTAAGCATTTGCCTTGCATGCTTTGCATGGTTGAGTATATAGTGGAAACTCCACCAACAACCTTGGTTGGCAATATATGCAATGAAATCAAGATCATTCACACGTGCATAGATTGTGGGGGAGTTTGCTCTATATATGGTGGTTTTACTAACATCACATACTTTTGTAGTATTTGATGTTAGTACAACCATTTTGGTTCTTTGAATTCATTATATAAACCCTCTCAAAGAGATTGTCATCAATTACCAAAATGGGGGAGATTGAAAGATCATATCGAGCCCCATGTGTGGTTTTGGTAATTAATGACAATCCCTATGGACTAATGGTTGCATTGAGTTATATGTGTAGGACTTGTCCATAGACAATGCTTGAACCATTTGTTGGAGTCAAGGTTGTAAGAAGAAGATTATGTGTTGACCAAGGTGTTATTCAAGGAGTGATCCAAAGATTGGTCTTAAGGGAGTTGAGCTTATGTCAAGTGTGTCTTGAAGAATAAGATTGAGTGAGCTCTCATGTGTATCCTCAAGACACCATCATTATGGAGAAAGAAGAATTGATTCGAGGATTGATCAAGTCAAAGCGCAAGTTCAAGATGAGCAACTAGAAGAGAACATATGCTTGAAGCTTGCCATCTATATTGTGATCATGGATATGTGAAGATATGCTTAAAGAGAGTCTCTTCCATAGTGGAGTATGGAGGAGCAATCCGCAAGACTTCACCAAGCAAGCTCAATCAAGAAAGGTGGTCCAACTTGAGAAGATCAAGATCGTCATTAACCACCTCAAGTGGAATGCTCAAGGCAAAGGTATGATAGTGTTAGGGTGTCTTTCTTACCGGTCTCATGGTGTTATTTGTGAGACCGGGTTATAGGATCGGTAGCCGTACTATCAAGAGGGGCTCTCGAGTGAGTAACTTAATTGTATCGTTCAGAGAGAGCTCAAACCTTTGCATACTTGGCATCATCTTTCTTGGTTCTTATTTGGATTTTATCCATGTGAGGTTCTAGAGCTTGTGGTTATTTCCATGACAAGCTCTAGCTCATCAAAAACGGATTCCGCATGAAACTCTTCTTGCGTTTTTGATGTTTGGAGGTTTTTCCGGTTTGCCTTCAAAGAGAGGTCAAACCTTTCATCATTTGGTTTTATACTCCCTTGTTGGACTATGATGTTTCAATGGATGATGTTGTAGAGCTCGTTGTGGTGATTCCAACGAGCCCAAGATCATCGAAAACGGAGTCCGGATGCTCAAGTTATTGCCGTTTTCGTTTTGGTATTTCTGCTGTTTCAGTGGGGGCGGAAATAGCCGGCCCGGGGCCGGAAATAGCCGGTAGACCGGCTTTAGCCGGTCTGAGGGCCGGCTTTAGCCGGTCTGCCCAGTTTCGGAAGAAGTCCTGCGTCTCTGGACTCAACCGGCTATTTGTCCGGCTATTTCCGGCTGGGCCGGATATTTCAGGCCGGCTATAGCCGGTGTGAGGCCGGCTTTAGCCGGTGTGGCCGGCTTTAGCCGGACTTGACTCCGGCTTTAGCCAGACTTTCTGGCTGGCAACGGTCAGATTTTTTGGGGGGGTATAAATACCCCCACCTTCTTCTTCCTTGGGCTGTTAGCTTCCATTCTCTCTCTCCTCCATTGTTGACCTTGAAGCTTTGCTCTATCTCTCAATTCCTCCAATGATTCTTGCATCTTCTTGAGGGAAAAGAGAGAGGAGATCTAGATCTATCTTTCCACCAATCAAAATCTCTTCTAAGTGAGGGGAACCTATTGGATCTAGATCTTGGAGTTCTTTGTGGATTTCCTGTGTTCTTCCTCTCATATCTCTCCATAGCATTAGTTGCTTTGGTAGGATTTGAGTGAGAAGGATTTGAGCACTTTGTGTGCTCTTGCCATTGCATTTGGTGCATCGGTTTGAGTTCTCCTCGGAGATCGTGGAAGTGAAAGTTTGTGAGCTTATTACTCTTGGGTTCTTGGAACCCTAGACGGCTTTGTGGCTTTGTGGTGCCTTTGTGGCTATTCTTGAGAGCCTCCAATTAAGTTGTGGATGCGTGCCCCAAGTTTTGTGTAAAGGCCCGGTTCCGCCTTGAGGAACCCCTTAGTGGAAGAGTGAGCTAGGCCTTTGTGGCGCAAGCTCACACCGGAGAATAGGGTGAGGCCTTTGTGGCGTTGGTTAGGCCTTTGTGGCGATACCACACCCCTCCAACGAGACGTACTCCCTTTCAAGGGAGGAACTCGGGAATACATCATCGTCTCCACGTGCCTCGGTTATTTCTATACCCGAGCTCTTTACTTATGCACTTTACATTGTGATAGCCTTCGTGCTTGAAGTCATATATCTTGCTATCACCTTGTTACTTGTATTGCTTAGCATAAGTTATTGGTGCACATAGGTGAGCCTAGTTTATTTAGGTTTTGTGTGCCTGACAAAATAAACGCTAGTTTAATTTCGCTTTTGTTCAAGCCATTCGTAAAATTTGATATCGCCTATTCACCCCCCCCCCTCTAGGCGACATTCAGATCCGTATGTACTTTGCTAATCTTCAGATCCCCATCTGATATATAATCTTGAATTATATGGAAACGGCGGTTGATGTGCTTGGTCTTTGGATGATTTCTTGGTTCCTTAGCTAGTGCTATGGCGCCAGTGTTGTCGCACAATATCTCCAGTGGGTCCAAGGCATTTGGAACCACACCAAGCTCAGTGATGAAGTTCCTGATCCAAACTCCTTCACTTGATGCTTCCGAAGCAGCCATGTATTCCGCTTCTGTTGTAGATCCCGCGATCATGCTTTGCTTGCAGCTTCTCCAGCTCACAGCTCCACCATTCATAATATAAACGTATCCTGTCTGAGATTTAGAATCATCCGGGTCAGTGTCGAAGCTAGCGTCGACGTAACCTTTTACGATGAGCTCCTCATCACCTCCATAGACCAAGAACATTTCTTTAGTCCTATTTAAATACTTTAGGATGTTCTTTACGGTTGTCCAGTGTTCCACTCCTGGATCACTTTGGTATCTGCTCGTCAAACTAAGAGCATTGGACACATCCGGTCTAGTACACAGCATGGCATACATGATAGAACCTATGGCCGAGGCATATGGCACTTTGCTCATAGTATCTCTATCTTTTACCGTAGCTGGACACTGAGCCTTGCTCAATATCTTACCTGACAACATGGGCAATGAACCTTTCTTTGCTTTATCCATTCTGAACCTTTTTAGAACTTTGTCTAGATATGTACTTTGGCTTAAACCTATTAGGCGTCTTTCTCTATCTCTATAGATTTTGATGCCTAATATATAAGCAGCTTCTCCTAGATCTTTCATTGAAAAACATTTATTCAAATAACTCTTCACATCGTTAAGCATACCGATGTCATTTCCAATAATCAATATGTCATCCACATATAGTACTAAAAATGTCACCGAGCTCCCACTCACTTTCATGTAGATACAAGCTTCATAGCAATTTGGAACAAATCCAAAACTCTTGATCACTTGATCAAAACGAAGGTTCCAACTCCGAGATGCTTGCTTCACTCCATAAATGGAACGCTGAAGTTTGCACACCTTATTAGCATCCTTAGGATCGACAAAACCTTCGGGCTGCATCATATACAACTCTTCATCAATGTTGCCATTGAGGAACACAGTCTTGACATCCATCTGCCATATTTCATAATCATGAAACGCAGCAATTGCTAATAAAATCCGAATGGACTTAAACATCGCTATGGGAGAGAAAGTCTCATCGTAGTCAACACCTTGAACTTGCCAAAAACCTTTTGCAACAAGCCGAGCTTTATAGACAGTAACATTACCATCCGCATCCGTTTTCTTCTTGAAAATCCATTTGCACTCAATGGCCTTACGGTCGCTAGGAGGGTCCACCAAAGTCCATACTTGGTTTTCGCTCATGGATCCCAATTCGGATTTCATGGCCTCTAGCCATTTCTCAGAGTCTGGGCTCATCATTGCTTCCTCATAGTTCGCAGGTTCATTGCTGTCCAACAACAAGACGGTTAAGACAGGGTTGCCATACCATTCAGGAGTGGCACATGACCTTGTTGACCTGCGAAGTTCAGTAGTAGCATCGTTTGAAGTTTCATGATCCTCATCATTAGCTTCCTCTCTTTTTGGTGCAGACGGCACCGGAACAACTTCGGGTGCTGCGCTACTCTCCAACTCGAGAGAAGGTTCAATAACCTCGTCTAGCTCTACCTTCCTCCCACTCACTTCTTTCGAGAGAAACTCCTTCTCAAGAAAGGATCCGTTCTTTGCAACAAACACTTTGCCTTCGGATCTGTGATAGAAGGTATACCCAATCGTTTCCTTAGGGTATCCTATGAAGATGCATTTCTCCGCTTTGGGTTCAAGCTTGTCCGGCATCAACTTCTTGACGTAAGTTTCGCATCCCGAAACTTTAAGAAATGACAACTTAGGTTTAGCACCAAACCATAGTTCATACGGTGTCGTCTCAATGGATTTAGATGGTGCCCTATTTAAAGTGAATGCAGCGGTTTCTAATGCATAACCCCAAAATGATAACGGCAAATCTGTAAGAGACATCATCGATCGCACCATATCTAATAGAGTTCGATTCCGGCGTTCAGACACACCATTGCGCTGTGGTGTTCCGGGTGGCGTGAGTTGCGAAACGATTCCGCTTGCTTTAAGATGCGTGAGAAAATCATAACTCAAATACTCACCTCCACGATCGGATCGTAGAAATTTAATTTTCCTGTTACGATGGTTTTCCACTTCATTCTGAAATTCTTTGAACTTTTCAAATATTTCAGATTTATGTTTCATTAAATAGATATACCCATATCTACTTAAGTCATCAGTAAAAGTGAGAAAATAGCGATATCCACCGCGCGTCGAAACACTCATTGGTCCGCACACATCGGTATGTATGATTTCCAATAAGTTTGTTGCTCGCTCCATTATTCCGGAGAACAGGGTTTTGATCATCTTGCCCATGAGGCACGGTTCGCACGTGTCAAATGATTCAAAATCAAGAGACTCCAAAAGTCCATCAGAATGGAGTTTCTTCATGCGTTTACACCAATATGACCTAGACGGCAGTGCCACAAATAAATTGGATTATCACTATCTACTTTGCATCGTTTAGCCTCAATGTTACGGATGTGCGTTTCATTGCTTTCGAGATTCAAAAGAAATAAACCATTCACAACAGGTGCATGAACATAAAAGATGTTATTCATATAAATAGAACAACCATTATTCTCAGATTTAAATGAATAACCATCTTGCAATAAACACGATCCAGATATAATGGTCATGCTCAATGCAGGCACATAATAATATTTATTAAGGTTTAAAACTAATCCCGAAGGTAAAACTAAGGAGAGCGTGCCGACGGCCATCACATCAACTTTTGATCCATTGCCGACGCGCATCGTCACCTCATCCCTTGCTAGCCGCCGTCTATTCCGTAGCTCCTGTTTCGAGTTACAAATATTAGCAACTGAACCAGTATCATATACCCAGGCACTACAACGAGCGCTAGTAAGGTAGACATCAATAACATGTATATCAAATATACCTTTGATGGTGCCAACCTTCTTGTCCGCTAAGTACTTCGGATAGTTGCGCTTCCAGTGACCCTTGTCCTTGCAATAGAAGCACTCAGTGTCCGGCTTAGGTCCAGACTTGAGCTTCTTCTCAGCAGGGGCACACGCTTGCCGCTGCCTTTTTTGAAGGATCCATTTGCACCCTTAGCTTTCTTGAAGCTAGTGGTCTTGTTGACCATCAACACATGATTATCTTTCTTGATATCCACCTTCGCAACTTTCAGCTTTGCGAAGAGCTCAGTGATCATATCACTGGAACCAATTTGATTATAAAGTAACCACAAAACCTTTGTAGCTAGGAGGGAGTGATTGCAGAACTCTGTCAATCTTGAGCTCTTCTGGAATCTTGCAGTCCAGTTGCTCAAGGCATTGAATGTAGCCCGACATCTTAATGGCGTGCTCACTAACGGAACTCCCTTCCTCCATCTTGCAGTTAAAGAACTTCTCAGAGATCACATATCTCTCAGAACGGGCTTGAGTCTGAAACATGGTTTTCAGTTCCTCAAGTATCTCATAAGGCCCGCCGAACTCCTCAAAACGATTTTGAAGTTCTGGTTCCATAGCAAACAACATGGTACTCTTAATCACTCCATTATCATCTTTGCGTGACTGATAAACAGCTTTTTCACCTAGCGCTTTCTCAAGTACATAGGCTTTTTGTCCGCCAGCGAGAATGATTCTCGGATTGCGGAACCAGTTGGTGAAGTTAGACCCATTGTTTTTAAGCTTTTCTTTCTCAGCAAACACGTTGAAGTTGAAGTTGGACTTAGCCATTTGATCTACAACATTGCAAGTACAATTTAGACTATGTTCATGATAACTAGTTCAACTTAATCAAATTACTAGATGAACTCTCACTAAATTCAATATCCCTCAAGTTGTTTAGTGAACACGATCCAAATTCACCACACCTAATCCGATCTTCACGAGAAGAGATGTGGTTTCAATGGTGTACAACTAAGTGTCGATCATATCATTCATATGATGACTCATGTTTAACCTTTCGGTTCGTGTGTTCCGAGGCCATGTCTGTACATGCTAGGCTCGTCAAGTCAAACCCAAGTATTTCCGCGTGTGCAAAACTGGCTTGCACCCGTTGTATGTGAACGTAGAGTTTATAGCACCCGATCATCACGAGGTGCTTGAAAACGATGAACTTTCACAACGGTGCATGCATGGGGAGAACACAATTTTATCTTGATCTTTAAGTGAGGAATCATCTTATAATGCTACCGTCGCGATCTAAGCATAATAAGATACATAAAAGGATAAACATCACATGCATATAATTTTATGTGACATGGTATAGCCAATCTCTGCGCAATGATCTCCATCTTGTGCGCGCCGGCATGATCTCCATCACTCCACCATGATTGCCTCCACCACGAATAGCAACTACAACTATTGCTAACTACTTAGCGATAAAGTAAAGCTATTACATGGCGTATAAGAAGTTGACACGCAGGTCATACACAATTATAAAGACAACCATATGGCTCCTGCCGGTTGTGAACTCATCAACATGCAAGTCGTGAAAGATTACAAAACATGATCATTGCATACATCACATATATCACATCACATCTTGTGGCCATACCATATCACAAAACACTCCCTGCAAAAACAAGTTAGACGCATCTACTTTGTTGTTGCATGTTTTACGTGGCTTATGGGAGTTACAAGTTAAGAACGATTCTTACCTACGAAAAGCCACAACGGTGATATTATGGTTGCTAACATCCATTGTAAATCTTATGACTACTATAGTGAGAGAAACTGGCATCCACCAGCCGCATGTGTGGAACAAGCCACACGTCAAGTGCGGAGCCGGTCTCGCGAACGAGGTCGCGTAAAGTTGGCCTGGACCGCTTCGATCTCACTATGCCGCGCCATAAGAAATACAAAACAAAGAGGTTTGCAACAGAAAACATCAATGCCCGCAACAAGCATGTTGCGTTCTACTCGTGAAACACATCTACGCATAGATCTAGCTCTGATACCACTGAAGGGTTTCGCAGCATAGTAAATCAAAATTTTCCTACGGATGCGAACAAGAAATCCAAGATCTAATCTAGGAGATGTAATCAACGAGAGAGGTAGATGAGATCTTCATACCCTTGAAGAAATTGCACAGTGGAAACGTTCAACAGAACGTGGATGATGTAGTCGTACTAGCCGTCTCCTCCCCGCGATCCGATCCGATCCTACGCCGCAAGTGGCGGCACCTCCGAGAGATGCACACGTACGGTGCAGCGACGTCTCCTCCTTCCTTGGTCCAGCAAGTATGGTGGAGAGATATATTGGATCTGCAGCACGACGGCGTGGTGCTTATGGGGGAGAGTTTTTGTGGCAGGGCTTCGCCTACGCACAGTCGCGAGAGAGAGAGGTGGAGGGGCAGCAGTTGGCCGGTGGCTAGGGTTGGAGTGGAGGGAGGCTGCGCCCCTGCCCCTCCTTATATGGGGGGCTGCCTGGCTGCCTTGGCCCCTCCTCCAAGTCCTACTGCGGCGGCCTAGGGGAAAGAGTGGGGGGCAAGTCCCCCCCCCCCTCTTCTAGAAGGTTCCCTTAGGGTTTCCCATAAGGTCTGTCCGGCTGGGCCTTAGGGGCCTTGTGCGCCTAGCCCAAAGTGGCCAGGACACTTCCCCTTAGGCCCACATAGGCCTACGATAAGTGGGCCCATGTTGGTCCCACTCTGGAACCTTCTAGAACCTTCCGATACAATACCGATAAACTTTGAAACGATTCTGGAATCCAAAAACTGCTTTCCTTTATATGAATCTTATTCTCCAGACCATTCCGGAACCTCTCGTGATGTCCTGGATCTCATTCGAGACTCCGACCAAAAACTCATAAACCAATTATCCATTCTATCCTACCGTCGATGCACATTAAGTGTGTGACCCTACGGGTTCGAGAATATGCAGACATGATCTTCTATCAATAATCAACAGCGGGATCCGGAAACCCATATTGACTCCCACATATTCATCGATGATCATATCAGATGAACCATGATGCCAGGATTCAATTAATCCCATATATGTATTCCCTTCGTCACGCGATATTTTACTTGCCCGAGATTCGATCGTCGGTATCGCCATACCTAGTTCAATCTCGTTCACAGCAAGTACTTTACTTGTTCCGTAATCCGATATCACTTCGTGATTAACTCCTTAACCACATACTTGCAAGCGGTGTTGATATCGATTACCGAGTGGGCCCGAAGTATATCTCTCCGACTCGGGAGGGACAAATTCCATCTCGATACATACAACCCAACAAGTACTTTCCGATCACCTGAGAGACACCTTTATGATCACCCTATCATAGGATGACGTTTGATGACCTCAAAGCTTTCTTCCGATACCAGGGAGTTGTATTATCTCATGGTCTAAGGAATACAATACTTGACATAGGAAAAAGCTTCGCAAAGATGAACACAATGACACGATCTAATTGCTCTGCTTTATTTGGGTCTGTCCATCACATCATTCTCCTAATAACATGATCTCATTATTAATTGACAACTCATGTCTATGATTAGGAAACCTTAACCATCATTAATCAATGAGCTAGTCCATAGAGGCGTACTAGGGACACGGTGTTGTTCATAAACCACACAAGTATTAAAGTTTCCGCTTAATACAATTCTAGCATGGAATATAAACATTATCATGAACAAGAATTATAATAATAACATCTTTATTATTGCCTCTAGGGCATAATTCCAACAAGTCCGTCCCGCATCCGTTCGATCTAATTTAAAGAAGGGGATCAATATATATGAATGAAACTAATTAAACACAGTTGATTGTAATAAAATAATGTTGTGATTATTGTTTATCGTACTTCAAGTTTTTTGAAGTTTCGGACTGCACCCTTCTCTTTGGTCGTCTGGCGAATGAACTCGCAGACATAGTATCCACATAAGTTATTCCCAGCTTCCTGCCTCAAGCAGTTTACGAGAACGGAGTTCAATCAAAATAAGATCAAGCATGATAATTGTATTGAAACTAGAATCAAAGAGATGCGCGGATCTAGCAAGTAGTACTTACATTCAATGGTTGAAATGTAAGCTCTGGCTTCCAAACACCTCTAGTGTTGGCGGTGAACCGTTTCCAAGCCTTCTAGAGGCATTCCTGCATGTTCGCCCAGTTTCCTAAACGTGTGTGTTTTGAGTCCATGACTTTGACTACTCCTTCGTCAATACTAATGATTAACAAAATAAAGTGGAAGCTGCACAGACATAACGAGTCAATTATATGCTTAACATCGAGTAAGCAAAAACAGAATGTGTACAAGACAGTAACACTCACTCGAAGTTGTAAGGAAATAGTATTTCCCTTCTGTTGCTGAAATACTTCAACGATTGTACCAAGTTATCCTCTGTCTCTCTGGGTTTTTTTTAGAGTATCTTCATGAACAAAATTGCAGTCAACGAACCCAAGGTCATAGATTCCTCCTTGGTTGCATTCGTGAATCTTCATTCTGCATATATAATTAGTATAATGATGAGTAAGATTATACAAGCAACGAATGAGCTGAACTAGAAAGACTTAATAATACTTACAGACAATAGGCACTGACGATAGTTTTGTCGAGGGCGTCTTGCTGGTAAAACTGAAATAATTCTAGAAATTCAATGAGTAAGAAGCCATCTCCATGACCGTAATGGTGGTGTTTATATCCAGCATAGATCCAGTTTGTGGATTCAACACAGGCTTGCATGTACCAGTTATGCAATCTCCACGACGACTACAGTGGTGACGTTTATAGGGCTAGGCACGACTATGACTGAATCACTCCAATATTATGTGTCATAGCTGCAAGGAAAAATATTGAACTTGGATAATTGCAAACATCATAAAAAATCCTTCACAAAATGACGTGTCATAGTTTTCATACATTACATAGATTTACATAGGGTTTAGGGTTTAGGGTAAGAATCCTTCGTCGCGTATGTCGATCCCTTGCCTATGATCGCTTCTTAGGCCGTAACCATGGAGCATCTTCATTATTTAACGGGATGCAAGGGTCAGTTTTCATGGTGAAGGGCGGAATTTCTTCAAACTTATCATAATCTGCTGACATGTCTGTCTTGTCCTCGACTCCTGCAATGTTTCTTTTCCCTGAAAGAACTATGTGATGCATGGGCTCATCGTCTGATGTATTTGTTTCCTTATTTTTTCTTTTTTCGGTCTGGAGGACATGTCCTTCACATAGAAAACCTAAGCCACATCATTGGCTAGGACGAATGGTTTGTCTCTGTAACCTAGATTCTTGAGATCCACTATTGTCATTCCGTACAGCTGGTCCACCTTTACCCCTTCTCCATTCATGTTGACCCAACTGCACCGAAACAAAGGGACCTTAAAAGTAGGTCCATAGTCAAGTTCCTATATCTCCTCTATGTAACCATAGTATGTGTCATTTTCCCATTGTCACATGTTGCATCAAAGCGGACACCACTGTTTTGGTTAGTGCTCTTTTTATCTTGGGAGATCGTGTAAAATGTATTCCCATTTATCTCGTACCCTTGGAAAGTCAATACAGTCGCAGATGGTGTCGTGGCCAACAAGTAGAGCTGATCTCCAATAGTGGTGTCATTCATGAGATGTAATTGCAACCAAGTGCCAAAAGTCTCCATGTGATTTTCTTTAATCCCGTAGTCATCCTTCCCCGGGAACTTGGAGCGTACAACATTCATGTGTTCCTTGATATACGGAGCCACGAAGGTAGAACTTTGTAGAACTGTGTAGTGTGCTTGATTCAAAGAATGCCCGTCCCTAAATATCATTGCTTTCTTTCCTAGCGTGCCTTTTCCACTCAGTCTCCCCTCATACCGTGATTCAGGAACACCAATCGGCTTAAGGTCAGGAAGAAAGTCAACACAGAACCCAATGACCTCCTCTGTTCCATAGCCCTTGGAGATGCTTCCTTCTGGCCTTGCACGGTTACGAACATATTTCTTTAAGACTCCCATGAATCTCTCGAAGGGGAACATATTGTGCAGAAATACAGGACCGAGAATGGAAATCTCATCGACTAGGTGAACTAAGAGATGCGTCATAATATTGAAGAAGGACGGGGGGAACACCAACTCAAAACTGACAAGACATTGGACCACATCCTTTTGTAGCCTTTCCAAACTTTCTTGATCGATCACCTTCTAAGATATTTCATTGAGGAATGCACATAGCTTCACAATGGGTACTCGAACATTTTCCAGTAGAAGCCCCCTCAATGCAACCGGAAGCAACTGCATCATAATCACGTGACAATCATGAGACTTCAGGTTCTGGAATTTTTTCTCTGCCATATTTATTATTCCCTTTATATTTGATGAGAACCCAGCCGGGACCTTGATACTGTTTAGGCATTCAAAAAAGATTTCCTTCTCTGCTTTGGTAAGAGCGTAGCTGCTTAAGTATTGACGACCTTTATCAGTATGCTTGTTGTATGGGTCTTTCATACGTTGCTGGTCCTCCCGTGCTTCTAGTGTATCTTTTGTCTTCCCATACACGCCTAGGAAGCCTAGCAGGTTCACGCAAAGATTCTTCGTCACGTGCATCATATCAATTGAAGAACGGACCTCTAGGTCTTTCCAATACTCAAGCTTCCAAATTATAGATTTCTTCTTCCACATGGCCGTGTGTCTGGTAATGGGGTCTTTTGGAACAGATTGACCGCCAGAACCCTTTCCAAATATTACTTCTAGGTCCTTCACCATACCAAATACATCAGCACCTTTAGGGAGCTTAGGCTTCTTCCGGTGATCTGCCTCACCGTTGAAATGCTTACCTTTTTTTCTTACTTGATGATTAGTTGGAAGAAATTTACGACACTCCAGGTATACAACCTTCTTACATTTATCCAAATATGTACCTTTAGTCTTATCTAAATAGTGCATGCATGCATTGTATCCCTTGTTTGACTGTCCTGAAATGTTACTAAGAGTAGGCCAATCATTGATGGTTACGAACAGCAACGCTCGTAGGTTAAATGGCTCCTGTTTGTGCTCATCCCACACCTTTACACCTGGTTCTGCCCACAGCTGCAAAATTTCATCGACTAATGGCCTTAGGTACACATCAATGTCGTTGCCGGTTTGCTTCGGTCCTTGGATGAGCACTGGCATCATAATGAACTTCCGCTTCATGCACAACCAAGGAGGAAGGTTGTAGATACATAGAGTCACGGGCCAGGTGCTATCACTGCAGCTCTGCTCCCCAAAAGGATTCATGCCGTCTGTACTTAGACCAAACCATAAGTTCCTCGCGTCACCTGCAAAGTTCGAGTACTTTCTCTCGATGTTTCTCCACTGCGACCCATTGGCGGGGTGTCTCAGTTTCCCGTCTTTCTTACGCTCTTCTTTGTATCATCGCAACAACCTGGCATGCTCTTTGTTTCTAAACAGACGTTTCAACCGCGGTATTATAGGAGCATACCACATAACCTTAGCAGGAACCTTCTTCTTGGGGGGCTCGTCATCGCTCTCAACATCACCAGGGTCATCTTGTCTGATCTTGTACCGACATGCAGTGCATACTGGATATTTATCCATATTCTCGTACTTCTCACCGCGATACAGGATGCAGTCATTAATGTATGCATGTATCTTCTCCACATCTAATCCTAGAGGGCAGATAGTCTTCTTTGCTTCATACGTTGTCTCGGGCAGCTCGTTATCCTTTGGAAGCTTTGGCTTCATTATTTTCAGTAACTTCTCAAATCCCTTGTCAGATAAACTAGCCTCTGCCTTCCATTTCAGCAGTTCAAGTGTGGTACCGAGCTTTGTGCTGCCATCTTCGCAATTTGGGTACAACAACTTTTTGTGATCCTTTTGCATGGCCTCCAACTTCAGCTTCTCCTTTTTTGTATCGCATTGTTGCTTTGCATCAGAAATGACCCGACCAAGACCATCAGCGGGCTCATCCGATGCCCGTTGTTCTTCTTCATTGCCGCCTCCCTCTTCTTCATTGTCTTCCATTGCAGTATCACCGTATTCTTTAGGCGACATAGGATAGCTGTCATCATCCTCTTCTTCATTTTCTTCTAGCCTAATCCCTCTTTCTCCATGCATGGCCCAACAATAATATCCGGGCATGAAACCTCTCCGAAGCAGATGGCTTTGAAGGATTCTCAGGGCAGAGTGCTCCGTCAAATTTCGACAGTCGATGCAGGGACAAGGCATAAAATTATCCACTTTGTTTGCCTTAGCCACATCGATAAATTTATGCAGGCCTGCAATAAAATTGGAATCGCGTCGGTCGTCGTACATCCATTGCATCCGCGCATCGATCTGCGTTATAATAATTAACTATTACAATAACATCATGAATAGTGAAATGACCATCCGCATGGACACATATGCAAGATTTTTGTATCAGTTACATATGAAGAAGATAAGGTTGCTAACCTTGGCAGAGGATACCGTGTCGTCCGAACTTAAATGTGGCATGGACATTTCGTTGAACACCTTGTGTGCAATCAAAGGGAAAAAAAATCTAGCGCCCACACCTCACACACAATCCAGCAAATTTTTGTGGCAAAGGGCAAAGGGCTGGGTATCAATTTATAGCCAGGGGAGGGTCTTTGATCCCGGTTCATGCCATGAACCGGGACCAATGTTCCTGGGGAGGCATTGGTCCCGGTTCATGCTACAAACCGGGACCAATTCCCCAAAATGAACCGGGACCAGCCCCCAAACGGCATGAACCGGGACCAATGCCTGTCATTGGTCCCGATTTGCCTACTGAACCGGGACAAATGGTTTTTGTGTCCTGGACCAAAGACCCTTTTTCTACTAGTGTTATGTAGAGAGGGTGGCTCGCGCTTGCATGTGGTGGGGAACAAGAAGAGGCAGGGTCCAGCACGAGCGGCCAAGTCCACACACCGCGACCGATAATTCCAGGTTGTCAGCAGGACTACTTCCTGCCGAACGCGCCCACGCTGCCATGGTGGAGGGACTCGCCGTACCACCCGCCACCGCCCCTCCATGACCATGCGCGGCCCTCACCTCTCCAGATGGCGTCTTTGACATTCTCGATGCCACCACCACCTCTGCCTCCGTGTCGCACTTCACCTCCCACTAGTAGGAAGATGCTTAGGTAGAATTTTACGCGTGGCATACACATTTTCCTGTACACCACTAGTACATATCATTGGTGTACTGATGACCCACAAGTATAGGGGGTGTATCGTAGTACTTTCGATAAATAAGAGTGTCGAACCCAACGAGGAGCAGAAGGTGTTGATGAGCAGTTTTGATCAAGGAATCATTGTAAATACTAGCAAACAGGTTTTCAGGTGTATTTGATAATACGAGTAAATAAAGTGCGAGTAAATAAAAGACAGTAGTAACAATTGCAGCAAGTGGCCCAATCCTTTCTTCAGCAAAGGACAAGCCAGTTGTATTCTTATAATAACCAAACGTTCTCGAGGACACACGGGAGTTTTCTGTCAAGAGCTTTCGCTTCATAGAGCCAATAGTATTTATTGGTTTGGTAAGTGTTATGGGGGTGAACCTGTGCTAGCGCACTACCCTTACTAGGATAAATACACACTTGTGATTATACCTCTTGCAAGCATCCGCAAATACAAGAAAGTAATTAAGATAAATCTAACCACAGCCTTAAACTCTAGGATCCTACGCTCCCTGGTGCAATGGTTCCCCAACGGAGGTTTAGGTTTCTGTCACTCCAGCAACCCCACAATCGGTAGCCAAATACACAATGCATCTCACTAGGCCCATAAATGGTGAAGTATCATGTAGTCGACGTTCACATGACACCACTAGTGAAATAGCACCACAACAATATCAAACCATTAAATATTTCTCAACAATAATTCACTACTAACATCTTGACTTCTCCCATGTCCTCAAGAACTAAACGAACTACTCACAAGACATCATATGGATCATGATCAGAGGTGAAATAATGGTAAATAACAATCTGAACATAAACCTTAATTCAACGGTTCCACTCAATAGCATCAACTACAAGAGTAATCAACACCGGGAAAGTTTCCCCTATGAATATAACAAGATCCAACTCAAGATGTTACAACGGGATGGCGTGGTGATGGTGGAGATGAAGGTGCTGGTGGTGGAGATGATGATGTTAACAGTCTTCTGCAAGATAGACTTGATTTCCCTATTCGAAAGCTCTACCTGCCCACTAGTTTGGGGATGATAAGCAGAAGCAATTCTATGATTGACATCATACTTAGCAAGAGTCTTTCTAAAACTACCGTGAATAAAATGAGAACCTCCGTCGGTCATAAGATATCTAGGCACTCCGAACCTAGGAAAAATAACATCCTTAAGCATCTTTAACGAAGTCTCACCATCGGCACTCTTTGTAGGTATGGCTTCTACCCATTTAGTAACATAATCTACAGCAACAAGTATATGGGTATAGCCTTTTGAAGGAGGAAAAGGACCCATAAAGTCAAATCCCCAACAATCAAACGGTTCAATAACAAGAGTGTAATTCATAGGCATCTCATTGCGTCTAGAAATATTTCCAACTCTTTGACATTCATCATAAGATAAAACGTACCTCCTGGCATCCTTAAAGAGGGTTGGCCAATAAAAACCTGATTGTAGAACCTTCTGTGCGGTCCTATCTCCAGCATGATGCCCTCCATAAGCACTGCTATGGCATTTTCTTAATATCTCTTGTTGCTCATATTCTGGTACGCATCTTCTCATAATACCATCAACTCCTTCTTTATATAAATGTGGGTCATCCCAAAAATAATGCCTCAAATCATAGAAGAATTTTCTTCTTTGCTGAGCTGTAAAGGTTGGAGGCAAATACTTGGAAACAATAAAGTTAGCATAATCAGCATACCAAGGGAGGTCTCGTGAAGTTACATTAATTGCAGCCAACTGTTCATTTGGAAAACTATCATTAACAGGAATAGGATCAAAAGAAATATTTTCCAATCTAGACAAGTTGTCAGCCATAGGATTTTCAGCACCTTTCCTATCTACGATATGCAAATCAAACTCTTGTAAAAGCAACACCCATCTAATAAGCCTAGGCTTAGCATCCTTCTTAGTCATAAGATATCTAATAGCAGCGTGATCAGTATGAATAGTGACTTTAGAATCAACAATGTAAGATCTAAACTTATCACATGCAAAAACAACAGCAAGAAACTCTTTCTCAGTAGTAGCATAATTCTTCTGAGAAGCATCAAGAGTCTTACTAGCATAATGAATAACATTCAACTTATTATCTACGCGCTGTCCAAGAACAGCACCAACAGCAAAATCACTAGCATCACACATAATTTCAAAAGGTAAATTCCAATCAGGTGGTTGAACAATAGGAGCAGTAGTTAAAGCCTTCTTAAGAGTTTCAAAAGCTTCCTTACAATCGTCATCAAAGACAAATGGTACATCCTTTTGAAGAAGATTGGTAAGAGGCTTTGAAATCTTAGAGAAATCTTTAATAAACCTCCTATAAAAACCAGCATGACCAAGAATACTACGAATACCTTTAACATCTCTTGGACAAGGCATTTTCTCAATTGCCTCCACTTTTGCTCTGTCAACTTCAATACCTCTTTCAGAGATTTTATGTCCAAGGACAATTCCTTCATTTACCATAAAGTGGCATTTCTCCCAATTAAGAACAAGGTTAGTTTCTTCGCACCTCTGCAAAACTTTATCAAGGTTGTTCAAACAATTATCAAAAGAAGTTCCATAGACGGAGAAATCGTCCATGAAGACCTCCACAATTTCTTCACAAAAACCATGAAAAATAGCAGACATACATCTTTGAAAAGTAGCAGGAGCATTGCATAAACCAAACGGCATACGTCTATAAGCATAAGTTCCATAAGGACAAGTAAAAGTGGTTTTCTCTTGATCATCCTTCTTAATAGCAATTTGAGAAAAACCAGAATAACCATCAAGGAAACAAAAATGAGTCTTCTTAGACAACCTTTCTAACATTTGATCTATAAACGGTAAAGGGTAATGATCTTTCTTAGTAACTTTGTTTACCTTCCTATAATCAATGCACATTCTATAACCAACAACTACCCTTTGAGGAATAAGCTCGTTATTCTCATTAGGTACAACAGTCATTCCTCCTTTCTTAGGAACACAATGAACATGACTAACCCATCTGCTATCAGTAATAGGATAAATAATACCAGCATCAAGGAGTTTTAGTACCTCATTTCTTACCACATCCTTCATCTTGGGAATTAGGCGGCGCTGATGCTCCACAACTGGCTTCGCGTCTTTCTCCATATTAATGGCATGCTGACATAAAGTAGGAGAAATCCATTTTAAATCATCAAGAGTATATCCCATAGCTCCTCAGTGTTTCTTCAATATCTCCAATAATCTTTCTTCTTCCTTTCCTGAAAGTTTAGAACTAATAATAATAGGATATATTTTCTTATCATCAATATAAGCATATTTGAGGTCATCAGGCAAAGGTTTTAATTCAAACACAGGATCTTCTTTAGGCGGCAAAGTGGTACCAAGATCCTCCACATGTAGATTATGCTTGAGTAATGGTGGTTGACGAAGAAGAATATCGTCAATCTCTTCTCTTTCCTTGCTAAAAACATCACTTTCATGATCTTCCATGAATTGCTGCAAGGCATTATTAGGGGCAAGAGTAATAGAAGCAAGCTGCTCAACTCGAAAATTTTCATTAGGCGTGTCATTTTCATAAGAAGTCTTAGCAAACTTGGAAAAATTAAACTCATAAGATTCTCCATTAAACTTAGTAAAAAATTTCTCTTTCTTACAATCTATTATGGCGCCACAATTGTTCAAAAAGGGTCTACCAAAAATAATAGGACAAGTTTTACTAGCCTCCTTACCAAGTACTATAAAATCAGTAGGGTATTTAGTCTTACCGCAAAGAACTTCCACATCTCGGACAATACCGAGAGGCCAAACTGTCTCTCTATTAGCAAGCTGAACAACCACATCAATATCTTCAAGTTCACAAGCGCCAATCTCGTGCATGATTTCTTTATAAAGTTCTAAGGGAATAGCACTTGCGCTAGCACCAATATCACATAAACCATAATAACAATGATCTCCAATCCTGACAGAGATAACAGGAACACTTGCTTTCCTGTGCTTTTTAGGATGCGAGAGAATGTTAGAAGCATCTTCACAAAAAAGAATATATTCATCTCCTACATCTTTAGTAACAAGATCTTTCAATATAGCAACAGGAGACTTAATAGTAATTTGCTCATCAGGCTCTGCAGCTTTCTTAGTACTTTTATTAGACACACTTACCAAAGTAGAGTACTTCTTTACCTTCGCAGGGAAAGGTGTCTTCTCAATATAAGGTTCAGGAATGATGCTATCAACCGTACAAACTTCTGTAGCTGTAGCAGGTATATGACTAATAGAATCTTTATAAGGCGCATGATATTTGTTCCAATCTTTCTTTGGAACATCAATATAAGAGGCAAAAGCCTTAAGACAATTAGCAAGAATTTGTGAATCAAGACCATAAGCAGCGCTAACACTATGAAAGTCATCGGTTCCCATAAAAGATTTAATGCATTCATAATCATAGTTTATACCTGACTTCCTACCTTTGTTGTTTTCCCATCCTTCAGCATTTTCTTGTATACGGTCAAGAAGTTTCCACTTAGCATCTTCTTTCATATGAGTAAATGATCCAAAACAAGAAGCATCCAAATAATCCTTATCAGGAAGAGTAAGCCGTGCATAAAAATTATTGATAACAATATTATTGGGGAGCTCATGAATGGGGCATTTGAGCATTAGTAACTTCAATCTCCCCCACACTTGGGCAATACTCTCTCCATCATGAGGCCAAAAATTATATATCTTGTTACGGTCTTTATGAATTTCACTTGGAGGATAAAACTTGGAATAAAAGAGAGGCACAATATCCTCCCATGCCATAGATGGACCATCTTGGAGTAGTCGATACCACTCTTCAGCTCTGCCTTTCAATGATATAGAGAATAATTTCTTCTTGACCTGACTTGGTGAAATACCTGCACACCTGAACAACTTGCATAATTCATGTATAAATAGTAAGTGATCACCCGGATGGACAGTTCCATCTCCTGAATAGCAGTTATCCATAATACGCCCAACAATTTTCATAGGTATTTTAAAAGGATCAATTTCAGCAGGCGGTGGCGGTGGTGGTTTCTCCGCAAGTGCAGCAGTAGCAGTAGTAGTAGAAGTGTTTCCAAATAGGAAACCAAATGGAGAGTTCTCCATAGCAGAGCAAAATAAAAGACAAAATAAAACAATACTCACAGCGACGGTTACCTTTTCCAATTCCACTCTTCAATAGCGCTACACTCCCCGGCAACGGCGCCAGAAAATAGTCTTGATGACCCACAAGTATAGGGGGTGTATCGTAGTACTTTCGATAAATAAGAGTGTCGAACCCAACGAGGAGCAGAAGGTGTTGATGAGCAGTTTTGATCAAGGAATCACTGTAAATACTAGCAAACAGGTTTTCAGGTGTATTTGGTAATACGAGTAAATAAAGTGCGAGTAAATAAAAGACAGTAGTAACAATTGCAGCAAGTGGCCCAATCCTTTCTTCAGCAAAGGACAAGCCAGTTGTATTCTTATAATAACCAAACGTTCTCGAGGACACACGGGAGTTTTCTGTCAAGAGCTTTCGCTTCATAGAGCCAATAGTATTTATTGGTTTGGTAAGTGTTATGGGGGTGAACCTGTGCTAGCGCACTACCCTTACTAGGATAAATACACACTTGTGATTATACCCCTTGCAAGCATCCGCAAATACAAGAAAGTAATTAAGATAAATCTAACCACGGCCTTAAACTCTAGGATCCTACGCTCCCTGGTGCAATGGTTCCCCAACGGAGGTTTAGGTTTCTGTCACTCCAGCAACCCCACAATCGGTAGCCAAATACACAATGCATCTCACTAGGCCCATAAATGGTGAAGTATCATGTAGTCGACGTTCACATGACACCACTAGTGAAATAGCACCACAATAATATCAAACCATTAAATATTTCTCAACAATAATTCACTACTAACATCTTGACTTCTCCCATGTCCTCAAGAACTAAACGAACTACTCACAAGACATCATATGGATCATGATTAGAGGTGAAATAATGGTAAATAACAATCTGAACATAAACCTTAATTCAATGGTTCCACTCAATAGCATCAACTACAAGAGTAATCAACACCGGGAAAGTTTCCCCTATGAATATAACAAGATCCAACTCAAGATGTTACAGCGGGATGGCATGGTGATGGTGGAGATGAAGGTGCTGGTGGTGGAGATGATGATGATGATGATCCCGATGAAGTCCGGTGCGATGGTGATGATGATGGCGACGATCTCCCCTCTCCGGGAAGGAATTTCCCCGGCAGATTTCTCCCTGCCGGAGAGCTTTCTCTCTCTGGTGTTCTCCACCCCGCAGAGGCGGCTGTGTCTAACTCTGAACCCCCCCTGACTTAGGTTTTCGGGGACGATGATGTACGCGGAGGGGCAAGACCAGAGGTGGGCCATGGCTCCCTCACACAGGGCTGGCGCAGCCAGGGGGCTGGCCGTGCCACCCTAGCATGTGGGGGCCCCCTGGCCTCTCTCGACTCCTCCTTCTGGCTTCGTGAGTCTTCTGGGAAAATATAATTTCTGGGTATTTTTCTGGAATTTTTCTGATCTTCAAAATATGGTCTCTTGATGGTCCTTTTTCCAGCAGAATCCTGACTCCGGCAGCAACTCCTCCGATGATCATCAAACATGTGAAAACAAAGGAAATAACATAAGTATCATATCTAAATATGAAATATATCAATGAATAACAGTAAATTATGATACAAAATAGTGATGCAAATTGGACGTATCAACCCCCCCAAGCTTAGACCTCGCTTGTCCCCAAGCGAAAACTAAACTCGGTAAACATGACCACAGGTTTATGGAGTGAAGTGTCGATAATCGAAATACGGACGAGAAGCATCACATTCACTAAGGCACAAATTATAATAGACAGCAACTTCCCTTTATAAGATGTAAACTTGCAATAGGTAAAAGGGAATCACATGTAAAGATGCACAAGGTAAATTATAATTGGCAATGGCAAACCTTAGTTCTTGGTCAAAGAATGGAGAACAAGCTATTCTCTCTTTTTAAACGAAACCTTTTTAAAACAGAGCTAATATAGCAAAGGCTATATGCTCAACAAAGTAAACTTTTGCATCCAAAGAAAAATTTCAACGATCTATATTCCTTCAGACAAAAGCATTGTGCAAAACAAGGAAGATAATAAACATGATTAGACGGATCAACGTATGGATGAGTGAAACATAACAACTCAAATGCTTGCTTGAGACAGAGGGAAATAGGTTTATTCAACATAAAAGTAAAAGATAGGCCCTTCGCAGAGGGAAGCAGGGATTAAACATGTGCTAGAGCTTTTCATTTGTAAAACGGAGGTAAAAGTTATTTTGAGAGGTGGTTGCTTTTGTCAATGACTAGCAACGGAGTTCTTGATATCTTCCATACTAAACAAGTGAGAGCGGTTCCGAGATGTTTAATTAATTGGCACTTTGGTGCTCTTTTATAGCTTTGCACTCCTCCCCACCTTTTTCCTTTCTCAAACCAGGGCTAACCGATTCCATCGGGTGCCAACCAACTTTCACAATCCATTGGAGGAGTGCCCTTTTTCTTTCTTCTGAGATTATAATGGTCTGACCAGCTCCCTTGCAAAATTAATGATGAGCAGATGAAGCTGCCTAGTCGAGGGGTACTTAATTTAGTATGGAAGATAACAAACCCATCCACTACATCCTCATGAGCTAAAAACAGTGGCACAAAATGAGAAGTGTTTGAAAGTTTTTGAAAGGTAGCACATGAAAATTTACTTGGAATGGCTTAAAATACCATGCATAGGAATTTATAGTGGACTCTTTGGAAGTGACTTGGCTTTTGGGAATTGGATGCACGAGAAGTATTTCCTCTCAGTACAGGTTTTTGGCTAGCAAGGCTGGGTAGCAAGCACAAGAGTTGCATGAAACAAACAAACATACATATAATAAGAACAATCATGCAAACTCCCTTGAAAGTACAATGATTTTAACTTTAAGAATAACAATGCTTATAAGCCAAACATAAGGGAAAATTGAAGTGATTAAACTGCAAGCACTTCTTTATTCTTTTCTACTCAAACTTCAAGGTAAAGTTGCTATTGACCAAGCTAGGTTTGCCAAAACCAACTAAATCTACTCATGCTCCCAATGTGATACCAATACCACTCAACAAGACTAGTCACATAAGAGAGATTGCAGACTAACATAAAGTGTGCGAAAAGTAAACGATAAAACTTCTCATTAATATTTCATTACCGCAACTCACACCAAGGGATACAGAAATAACTAACTAAGGAGGATACTTCCAACTGCAAACTATTCTATATGATAACTTCTCTATTCATGATAAGACTCTACTTGAAAAGTAAATGAACAAAAGGTAATGATGTGATACCGCGGCACTCCCCCAAGCTTGGAACAAGCCAAGGGGATGCCTAAACCGATGACAAATTACTCCTTTGGTGGCAGCGGTGGAACTTCATCATTGTCGTACTTCCAAGGCAGAGGTCCTCCATCAAAGAAGGATGTCTTGGTCTCTAAAATCCTGAAACTTGCAGCAGTACTCATTTGTTGAAATCTAGCTTCATACTCACAATTTTGGCTATGCACATCGTAGAGTTGTGCTTGTAATTGGCTAGTGGTCTCTTGGAGTGAGAGGACATCCTTCCAAAGTTATGTAGTCTATTTCTTGTACTTGGCGACAAGCTCTTGATTAATCCTATAGATAATTTCCACCTCGCGTTCTGCCATCTTCTTGTATTTGAAAACTTCCTGTTCCAGTGCTTCCATCCTTGCTTCGAGACTCCCTTCTCCCTTGGGTCCTTGAACATCTTTAATCTGCAACTCTCCATCCTTGAGTGACAACTCGTTCAGATGCATCTTCAGTTCCCTCATATACGGATTGATGGAATTTGCAGGAGGGTTCTCTTTGGATGAACCAGACGAAGACATTATAACTCCAAGGCCGAGGGCAATCCCTGACAGAAATAGCTCGAAACAAAACACGACGAGAAAACGATATACAGACCTCGGGGACTCCGAGGGTTAAATAGTCGAAAATTATAAATCAAAACGAAGTCACAGGAGGAAACCGGGACGAAAACGAGTTCCGGTGTGTTCTCACACAGGGGTGGCGCGGCCAGGGGTGGGCTCGTGCCACCCGTGTGTGAGATACACACGGACTTCTTTTCCTCCCCGTTTTCATCTCGTGATTTTTCATATTTATTAAAAACAGCAAAAATATTAAAGGAAGAACTTTTCGCGAAACTTTTCTGACTAGAACTGTTACCTATTCGAAAACGAACTCTGCAGGTTCCTGCAGTTTGTCTTGGATGTAATCTTCCGGAGAAACTGTTTCAATAACATCAACATCTTCATTGTAAGAATCCCCAGAAATATAATGTTTGAGTCTTTGCCCATTCACCACTTGTGTAGAATCATCTTTCAATGAAGCAATCTTAATAGCACCTGAGCGGTACACTTCCACAATAACATATGGTCCTTCCCATTTAGAAAGTAATTTACCTGCAAAAAATCTGAGACGAGACCTATACAAAAGAACTTTCTCACCAACATGGAACTCTCTCTTAAGAATTCTCTTATCATGCCATTGCTTGACTTTCTCTTTGAAAAGTCTGGCATTCTCATACGCTTCGTTTCTCCACTCATCTAGAGAACTCAAGTCTAACAACCTCTTCTTACCGGCTAGTTTAAAATCTCTATTAAGCTCTCTCACTGCCCAAAAAGCTTTGTGTTCTAATTCTAAGGGCAAGTGACACACTTTTCCGTAAACCATCTTATAAGGAGACATACCCATGGGGTTCTTATAAGCTGTTCTATAAGCCCATAAAGCGTCGTTTAACTTACTAGCCCAGTTTTTCCTAGATTTGTTAACAGTCTTCTGCAAGATAGACTTGATCTCCCTATTCGAAAGCTCTACCTGCCCACTAGTTTGGGGATGATAAGCAGAAGCAATTCTATGATTGACATCATACTTAGCAAGAGTCTTTCTAAAACTACCGTGAATAAAATGAGAACCTCCGTCGGTCATAAGATATCTAAGCACTCCGAACCTAGGAAAAATAACATCCTTAATCATCTTTAACGAAGTCTCACCATCGGCACTCTTTGTAGGTATGGCTTCTACCCATTTAGTAACATAATCTACAGCAACAAGTATATGGGTATAGCCTTTTGAAGGAGGAAAAGGACCCATAAAGTCAAATCCCCAACAATCAAACGGTTCAATAACAAGAGTGTAATTCATAGGCATCTCATTGCGTCTAGAAATATTTCCAACTCTTTGACATTCATCACAAGATAAAACGTACCTCCTGGCATCCTTAAAGAGGGTTGGCCAATAAAAACCTGATTGTAGAACCTTCTGTGCGGTCCTATCTCCAGCATGATGCCCTCCATAAGCACTGCTATGGCATTTTCTTAATATCTCTTGTTGCTCATATTCCGGTACGCATCTTCTCATAATACCATCAACTCCTTCTTTATATAAATGTGGGTCATCCCAAAAATAATGCCTCAAATCATAGAAGAATTTTCTTCTTTGCTGAGCTGTAAAGGTTGGAGGCAAATACTTGGAAACAATAAAGTTAGCATAATCAGCATACCAAGGGAGGTCTCGTGAAGTTACATTAATTGCAGCCAACTGTTCATTTGGAAAACTATCATTAACAGGAATAGGATCAAAAGAAATATTTTCCAATCTAGACAAGTTGTCAGCCATAGGATTTTCAGCACCTTTCCTATCTACGATATGCAAATCAAACTCTTGTAAAAGCAACACCCATCTAATAAGCCTAGGCTTAGCATCCTTCTTAGTCATAAGATATCTAATAGCAGCGTGATCAGTATGAATAGTGACTTTAGAATCAACAATGTAAGATCTAAACTTATCACATGCAAAAACAACAGCAAGAAACTCTTTCTCAGTAGTAGCATAATTCTTCTGAGAAGCATCAAGAGTCTTACTAGCATAATGAATAACATTCAACTTATTATCTATGCGCTGTCCAAGAACAGCACCAACAGCAAAATCACTAGCATCACACATAATTTCAAAAGGTAAATTCCAATCAGGTGGTTGAACAATAGGAGCAGTAGTTAAAGCCTTCTTAAGAGTTTCAAAAGCTTCCTTACAATCGTCATCAAAGACAAATGGTACATCCTTTTGAAGAAGATTGGTAAGAGGCTTTGAAATCTTAGAGAAATCTTTAATAAACCTCCTATAAAAACCAGCATGACCAAGAATACTACGAATACCTTTAACATCTCTTGGACAAGGCATTTTCTCAATTGCCTCCACTTTTGCTCTGTCAACTTCAATACCTCTTTCAGAGATTTTATGTCCAAGGACAATTCCTTCATTTACCATAAAGTGGCATTTCTCCCAATTAAGAACAAGGTTAGTTTCTTCGCACCTCTGCAAAACTTTATCAAGGTTGTTCAAACAATTATCAAAAGAAGTTCCATAGACGGAGAAATCGTCCATGAAGACCTCCACAATTTCTTCACAAAAACCATGAAAAATAGCAGACATACATCTTTGAAAAGTAGCAGGAGCATTGCATAAACCAAACGGCATACGTCTATAAGCATAAGTTCCATAAGGACAAGTAAAAGTGGTTTTCTCTTGATCATCCTTCTTAACAGCAATTTGAGAAAAACCAGAATAACCATCAAGGAAACAAAAATGAGTCTTCTTAGACAACCTTTCTAACATTGGATCTATAAACGGTAAAGGGTAATGATCTTTCTTAGTAACTTTGTTTACCTTCCTATAATCAATGCACATTCTATAACCAACAACTACCCTTTGAGGAATAAGCTCGTTATTCTCATTAGGTACAACAGTCATTCCTCCTTTCTTAGGAACACAATGAACATGACTAACCCATCTACTATCAGCAATAGGATAAATAATACCAGCATCAAGGAGTTTTAATACCTCATTTCTTACCACATCCTTCATCTTGGGAATTAGGCGGCGCTGATGCTCCACAACTGGCTTCGCGTCTTTCTCCATATTAATGGCATGCTGACATAAAGTAGGAGAAATCCATTTTAAATCATCAAGAGTATATCCCATAGCTCCTCAGTGTTTCTTCAATATCTCCAATAATCTTTCTTCTTCCTTTCCTGAAAGTTTAGAACTAATAATAATAGGATATATTTTCTTATCATCAATATAAGCATATTTGAGGTCATCAGGCAAAGGTTTTAATTCAAACACAGGATCTTCTTTAGGCGGCAAAGTGGTACCAAGATCCTCCACATGTAGATTATGCTTGAGTAATGGTGGTTGACGAAGAAGAATATCGTCAATCTCTTCTCTTTCCTTGCTAAAAACATCACTTTCATGATCTTCCATGAATTGCTGCAAGGCATTATTAGGGGCAAGAGTAATAGAAGCAAGCTGCTCAACTCGAAAATTTTCATTAGGCGTGTCATTTTCATAAGAAGTCTTAGCAAACTTGGAAAAATTAAACTCATAAGATTCTCCATTAAACTTAGTAAAAAATTTCTCTTTCTTACAATCTATTATGGCGCCACAATTGTTCAAAAAGGGTCTACCAAAAATAATAGGACAAGTTTTACTAGCCTCCTTACCAAGTACTATAAAATCAGTAGGGTATTTAGTCTTACCGCAAAGAACTTCCACATCTCGGACAATACCGAGAGGCCAAACTGTCTCTCTATTAGCAAGCTGAACAACCACATCAATATCTTCAAGTTCACAAGCGCCAATCTCGTGCATGATTTCTTTATAAAGTTCTAAGGGAATAGCACTTGCGCTAGCACCAATATCACATAAACCATAATAACAATGATCTCCAATCCTGACAGAGATAACAGGAACACTTGCTTTCCTGTGCTTTTTAGGATGCGAGAGAATGTTAGAAGCATCTTCACAAAAAAGAATATATTCATCTCCTACATCTTTAGTAACAAGATCTTTCAATATAGCAACAGGAGACTTAATAGTAATTTGCTCATCAGGCTCTGCAGCTTTCTTAGTACTTTTATTAGACACACTTACCAAAGTAGAGTACTTCTTTACCTTCGCAGGGAAAGGTGTCTTCTCAATATAAGGTTCAGGAATGATGCTATCAACCGTACAAACTTCTGTAGCTGCAGCAGGTATATGACTAATAGAATCTTTATAAGGCGCATGATATTTGTTCCAATCTTTCTTTGGAACATCAATATAAGAGGCAAAAGCCTTAAGACAATTAGCAAGAATTTGTGAATCAAGACCATAAGCAGCGCTAACACTATGAAAGTCATCGGTTCCCATAAAATATTTAATGCATTCATAATCATAGTTTATACCTGACTTCCTACCTTTGTTGTTTTCCCATCCTTCAGCATTTTCTTGTATATGGTCAAGAAGTTTCCACTTAGCATCTTCTTTCATATGAGTAAATGATCCAAAACAAGAAGCATCCAAATAATCCTTATCAGGAAGAGTAAGCCGTGCATAAAAATTATTGATAACAATATTATTGGGGAGCTCATGAATGGGGCATTTGAGCATTAGTAACTTCAATCTCCCCCACGCTTGGGCAATACTCTCTCCATCATGAGGCCAAAAATTATATATCTTGTTACGGTCTTTATGAATTTCACTTGGAGGATAAAACTTGGAATAAAAGAGAGGCACAATATCCTCCCATGCCATAGATGGACCATCTTGGAGTAGTCGATACCACTCTTCAGCTCTGCCTTTCAATGATATAGAGAATAATTTCTTCTTGACCTGACTTGGTGAAATACCTGCACACCTGAACAACTCGCATAATTCATGTATAAATAGTAAGTGATCACCCAGATGGACAGTTCCATCTCCTGAATAGCAGTTATCCATAATACGCCCAACAATTTTCATAGGTATTTTAAAAGGATCAATTTCAGCAGGCGGTGGCGGTGGTGGTTTCTCCGCAAGTGCAGCAGTAGCAGTAGTAGTAGAAGTGTTTCCAAATAGGAAACCAAATGGAGAGTTCTCCATAGCAGAGCAAAATAAAAGACAAAATAAAACAATACTCACAGCGACGGTTACCTTTTCCAATTCCACTCTTCAATAGCGCTACACTCCCCGGCAACGGCGCCAGAAAATAGTCTTGATGACCCACAAGTATAGGGGGTGTATCGTAGTACTTTCGATAAATAAGAGTGTCGAACCCAACGAGGAGCAGAAGGTGTTGATGAGCAGTTTTGATCAAGGAATCACTGTAAATACTAGCAAACAGGTTTTTAGGTGTATTTGGTAATACGAGTAAATAAAGTGCGAGTAAATAAAAGACAGTAGTAACAATTGCAGCAAGTGGCCCAATCCTTTCTTCAGCAAAGGACAAGCCAGTTGTATTCTTATAATAACCAAATGTTCTCGAGGACACACGGGAGTTTTCTGTCAAGAGCTTTCGCTTCATAGAGCCAATAGTATTTATTGGTTTGGTAAGTGTTATGGGGGTGAACCTGTGCTAGCGCACTACCCTTACTAGGATAAATACACACTTGTGATTATACCCCTTGCAAGCATCTGCAAATACAAGAAAGTAATTAAGATAAATCTAACCACAGCCTTAAACTCTAGGATCCTACGCTCCCTGGTGCAATGGTTCCCCAACGGAGGTTTAGGTTTCTGTCACTCCAGCAACCCCACAATCGGTAGCCAAATACACAATGCATCTCACTAGGCCCATAAATGGTGAAGTATCATGTAGTCGACGTTCACATGATACCACTAGTGAAATAGCACCACAACAATATCAAACCATTAAATATTTCTCAACAATAATTCACTACTAACATCTTGACTTCTCCCATGTCCTCAAGAACTAAACGAACTACTCACAAGACATCATATGGATCATGATCAGAGGTGAAATAATGGTAAATAACAATCTGAACATAAACCTTAATTCAACGGTTCCACTCAATAGCATCAACTACAAGAGTAATCAACACCGGGAAAGTTTCGCCTATGAATATAACAAGATCCAACTCAAGATGTTACAGCGGGATGGCGTGGTGATGGTGGAGATGAAGGTGCTGGTGGTGGAGATGATGATGATGATGATCCCGATGAAGTCCGGTGCGATGGTGATGACAATGGCGACGATCTCCCCTCTCCGGGAAGGAATTTCCCCGGCAGATTTCTCTCTCTGGTGTTCTCCGCCCTGCAGAGGCGGCTGTGTCTAACTCTGAACCCCCCCTAACTTAGGTTTTCGGGGACGATGATGTACGCGGAGGGGCGAGACCAGAGGTAGGCCAGGGCTCCCTCACACAGGGCGGGCGCGGCCAGGGGGCTGGCCGGGCCACCCTAACGTGTGGGGGCCCCCTGGCCTCTCTCGACTCCTCCTTCTGGCTTCGTGAGTCTTCTGCGAAAATATAATTTCTGGGTATTTTTCTGGAATTTTTCTGATCTTCAAAATATGGTCTCTTGATGGTCCTTTTTCCAGCAGAATCCTGACTCCGGCAGCAACTCCTCCGATGATCATGAAACATGTGAAAACAAAGGAAATAACATAAGTATCATATCTAAATATGAAATATATCAATGAATAACAGTAAATTATGATACAAAATAGTGATGCAAATTGGATGTATCATGTACAAATAAAGTGTACTCCACGGGTGATGAGTTACCCATATCACGCGAGCAAATCCATACGCCGGCAACATGTTGAGTCTTGGGGTGCATGCATGGGGCCACCCTATGCGTGGAACACATAATATTTGTACGCCACCGATATAAACTTACCCATGGCATACATATATATCATACACCATGGTCAGCAGGCCCCCACCCAACTTACATGTGGCATACACAATTTTTGTATGCCACGGTATCTTTATACTGGTGGCATACAAAATTCGTGTATACCACAGGTAAGTTGTACCTTGGGGTGCCTTGGCCCACCCAACTTACCCATGGCATACAGAATATGTGTGTGCCACGGGTACCTTTATACCAGTGTCGTGCATCATACTTGTACACCACGGGTAACATGAAACTTTCTACTTAACTCGGCTACCCACCCATTCCCACCATTATTGCTACCTCATTCATTCCCTCTCCACCCATCTCGGCCCTCCTTCCTTCCCACCTCATTCCCCCCATGTTCTCCCCCATTTTGGCCAATTAAACCATGTTTGCATGATAAATCTAAGAAAATCACTCTTCCACACCACTCTTAGATCTATCTAGATCTCCCCCTCTCGTAGATCTAGATCTAGTAAAGATCTCCACTTCTGGATAGGCCGATACATGTAGCTTCGGACTGCCTAGAGGTTGTAAATGGTTTGAACGGGGAATGCTTGAGGTTTTAGGAAACATTTTTGAAGAAAATTCGAGACCGATTGTCTCTAAGAGGAGATACTTGTTTCATTCACAAAGGAAAGGAGTCGAATGGAGAAGCACATCTTGGAGCGGTTTGCTTTGTCCTTGCCAGCATGCAGATGTGTGGTTTGTCCAATCACCAGTTTTTAAAAAAAATCAATACCATATATATTTATAGTAACAAATAGTACATTGTAGAGATACACAAGCTGACTTCAACTATTACAAAATAAAGTTTGAAAGAAACTAGAAAATCTTCGAGGTCTTCTACACCATAAAAAATATACATTGGAAGCTTCTTTTGAATATGAATCCAATAATATAAATTTTATGGTATATATCTCATTTTTTGTCGATAAAAATTGATGGTCAAAGCTTATCTTAAACTACGTGCATGTCTTGTAAACAAAACCGGAGGGAGTACAAAATGATATACCTGAATATACCAACATAGATTCTCCCATAATTTTAATTTGAACCGTAATGCCAAGGCTACGTGCATGCGCGCAACCATTAAAGTATTCAATTACCATCGGCAAGAGTACTAGGAAAAGCAACCGAACAACCTGATCAACGTCGTTAGAGAGCCATGAGTATGAACCACTATTGTCGATCGGGACAAATATTGCGAGGACAAACATCCCTACGGCAACCATGAGAAAAGATCCAAGATCGATCCAGCAAAGCAAGATCTAAAGAACCATACCTAGATAACTTTAATCTTCCAACACCATCATTGACGCTGGGAGGAAGATCTCGTCGTCAAAAGATGGGCCAAAGATCGATTATTATAGACGAGCGTCTCGAAGCTTCTATCGGAGGTGCCGGCTTATCATGGGTAATTTCGTTATGGACATGCCATGCACGCCATAGTATCATTAAAACCATCATACGTTGAGATTCAGTTAACTTCTGTAGCAGATTTAGGACCCAGTCACTCCTTCTGTTATCTAATTCCACATTCTTCGGTATATTCCAACACTGTCTCATGGCGTTCCGTAGCCCCCGAGCTTGAGTACAAGTAACCAAGGCATGGAAACTATCTTCATCTTCCTGACCACATATTTTACAGGTTCCCAGGATCTCCATTTTCCTTCTCCTCTTGTTCACCTGGGTTGCCAAACCATTTCGCGCAAGCCTCCATGCAAAGGTGCGAACTTTTAGTGGTGCTAGGTTTTGCCAGATGAGTTTCCACACCTTATTCACTCCTTCAGGTCTAAAGCTTGTTGCCCCCTGGTATTTGTTCGATCCTGCTCCAACATGCCAAAGCTATATGCACTCTTGACCAAAAAATTACCTTTAATATCTGGTTGCCATGCCATAAAGTCATCATCATTTTGCCTTGAAGTGCGAATTTTTAGAATATGTTCGGTATCCACCGGAAGAAAATATGTTTCCAAAAGTCGTACATTCCAAGATCCATCTGGGTTTAGGAGATCAGATACCCATTTAAGCATACATCTTCGCTTCAGGGAAATCACTTTATAGTAGTTATTTTGGGGTATCCATGGATCACGCCAGATTCGGACATTTGATCCATTGCCAATGCGCGAGATGACACGTTTTTTAACCAGCTCCAGCCCATATTCAATGGCTCTCCACGTCGATGAGGCATTTCCTGTGAACATCGTATCAATGATATTCCCATTTGGATAGTCCTTTGCCCAGAGTATCTGAGCACAAAGAGACTCCGATTTCTGAATTAATCTCCACACTTGTTGGGCAAGGAGTGCTTGGTTATACATGCGCATATCCTTGAAACCCATGCCCCCTTATATTTTTGGTTTCAGCATTATGTCCCACGCAATCTAATGCGTCTTCCTTTTCCCTTGTTCTTCTCCCCACCAAAAGTCCCTGATGATTCTAGTCAGATCATCACAGAGACCCAGCGGTAGCTTATAAACACCCATAACATAGGTTGGTAATGCTTGGGCTATTGCTTTAATCCAAACCTTCCTGCCGCCTTGTGCCATATGATTTTCATTTTGCATGATTCGGCTTGGCCAATTTGCCTTGAAGGCTTTGGAACTTCCCTTTTGACATTCTGCCTTCCGGCGTAGGCAGACCCAAATACTTTGTTTCAAAGTTTTCTACAGACACATGCAGGATACTCTTTACTTGTGCTTTTAAATCTTCCTCGCATTTTGGGCCAAAGTAGATCAAACATTTTCCCGGATTGATAAGTTGTCATGTACTGCGACTATACTTATCCAACACTTGCACCACCCGATTTGCCTGCATCAGATCAGCCATGAAGAATAATAAGCTATCGTCTGCAAATAACAAATGAGAGACTCTTGGTGCTCTTCTACAGATTTGAACCGGTATGATATTACCTTCATGTACTTCCTTTTGCAAAAGTGCAGATAAACCATCAGCTATAAACAGAAATAAGAATGGTGAAAGGGGGTCACCTTGACGTAGGCCACGAGAAGGCGAGAACTGCTAGCGTTTGATGGCGCCAGAAAAGAAGCTGCTCATGCCAAGCTGACGTGTAGCAGACAGTCCTTGTGCGTGGTGAATGCCCAGCCCATTGGGAACCCCAAGAGGAAGGTATGATGAGTATAGCAGCTAGTTTTCCCTCAGTTAAGAAACTAAGGTTTAATATCATTCAGGAGAAAAGCAGACAACGATGACTGAAGGTGATGCAGACTGGCTTAATAACACTCTAACAAGGGCGCCGTTTAACGATACTTGTTGACTCGTCTTCGGCCAGTAGCAACGCAGAACCTGCACACAACACAACCAAGTACTTTGCTCCCAACTTGCGATGAGGTTGTCAATCTCACCGGTTTGCTTGAAACAAAGGTTATGAGTGTATCGAGTGGAAAACAGTAGAATATGCGAATAAAGTAAATAGTGCGAGTAAAGTAATAGTGCGAGTAAAGTAAACAGGTGATAGCAATATGATGGAAATAGGACCGGGATCCACAGTTCACTAGTGGTGCCTCTCCATAAGATAAATAACACATGCTAGGTAAACCAATTACAGTTGGGCAATTGATAGAATAAAGATAAACATGATATATCAAGAAGATCACTATGAGATTTACTCTGGGCATTACAACAAAATACATAGACTGCCATCCAACTGCATCTATGACTAATAATCCACTCCCGGGGATATCAATCCGAACACCCCATGAGTATTAAGTTGCGAACAACAGATAATTGCATTAAGCAAAATGTGTAATGTAAACAAAGCATATGCCCTTGAGCATATGAATGTTGTTTTCTCCCTAGTAGCAACAACACATCTACAACCTTAGAGGTTTCTGTCACTCCCCCAGGTTAAGCAGAGGCATGAACCCACTATCGAGCATAAATGCCCCCTCTTGGAGTCACTAGCAACTACTCGGCCAAGATAGCTACTAACAACGGAGAGCATGCAAGATCATAAATAACATAGAGATAACATAAGATAATATTCAGTACAGCAACTCAATCATAAACACCAATATTTATCGGATCCCAACAAACCAAACATGTAGAATTACATAACGGTGATCTCAATCATGTAGGGCAGCTCATGAGATCTAAACATGAAGCACATGGTGGAGAAGACAACCATCTAGCTACTGCTATGGACCCATAGTCCAAGGTAGACTACTCACTCATCGCTTCGGAGGCAAGCATGGCGATGAAGAAGACCTCCGGTGGCGATTCCCCTCTCTGGCAGGGTGCCGGGAAGAGCTTCTGGACCCTCCCGATCTTCGGGTCAACGGTGGCGGCGGATCGCGATGTGTTCTGGAAAATTGATCGGGTACTTAGGTTTTTTTCCGTCGGGGGGTCTTTATAGGCGAAGGGGCGATGTCAGAGGAGGAGCCAGGTGCCCTCACGCGGGGCTTGCACGGCCAGGGGCCTGGCCATGCCACCCCTGCGTGTGGGGCCCTGGTGGCCCCCCTCCTACTCTCCTTCGGATCTCTAGAAGCTTCCGGGTAAAATAAGACTTCAGGAACTTGTTTCGTCCAATTCCGAGAATATTTCCTGTGTATCACTTCTGAAACACAAAAACAGCAGAAAACAGGGAACTGGCACTGTGGCAACTCGTTAATAGGTTAGTTCTGGAAAATGCATAAAAGTGCCACGAAGTGTAACGAAACAATAGGCAAATGGTGTAAAAACAAGCATGGAGCATCAAAAATTATAGATACATTGGAGACGTATCAAGCATCCCCAAGCTTAACTCCTGCTCATCCTCGAGTAGGTAAGTGATAACAAAAGAATAATTTTTGAGGTGACATGCACCTACACAATCTTGATCATGTATGTAAGCATTTGTGAGCTGGGATCATAAGAACTTAAAACATGGGCATGAAGATATAATCTTGACAATAAGAAACTTAGCAACCATGTTGTAAACATGAAAATGAACACAAACAAAAGATCATGAAAATGAAACAATGAAAGTCAAACGTGTGTTCAAATCATAAGGAAAAATATACAAATGGTTTTCAGCTTGTCCTTCAAAGAGAGCAAAACATAAATGCATAGGACACCTCAAAGTTTAAGAGGGCGACTAGATACAAATAATTTAAGAACAAGTAAAACCAACAATATGAATCAATCAATGAACTTTGGGACAATGCATATCACACTAAGAATGACAACTATGCTCTCTTAATGGTGCATAAAGAAAGAAGGTGGTGACTCAACATAAAAGTAGAAGAAAGGCCCTTCGCAGAGGGAAGCAGTGATTGCAAGTTTTATAACCTTCAAAAATTATGGTACTTACCGGCTTTGAGCTCTCATTGCCCCCATCATAAGCATCTTGAATGGTTAAAGTTAATGCGAGAACAATTATGATGCATATGCTTGACAAATCATAAGTTGAAAACCTCGTGCCCCGTGAATACGAGTACCCAAACCTCATGCTACTTTACTTAGAGTCCCAAGCAAGGCTCTTGTCATTGTAAGTATATGCATATCATTGAGAACCGCCAATGGGGTACCTCCGTGCCCGATGACATGGAACAAGCCCACACCAAAATGACAGGACAAGCAGACAATGAACACCTCGACATCTCTTTTATTTGCCTTTTGTTTAGCTTTTTATTGTGAGATGCATCGTCGAATGTTCACCATGGGTATGCTGCAAATTTCTACCATGAATTATGCATGGCTTAGATTGGCGGCCCATCGTTTCTCTAACACATATACAAACTCCATGATCCCCACAAGATTCCCAGTTCATTTCACACCGCGAGCATCCATAAACAAAAGATCACAATATCTACTCAAATAAAAAGTGCAATGTTCAAAGCTTGCCCCATGACAGCATGGCTGGGCTAGAATCCTACTTACAACTTGCAAGCATAACAACTCAACATAAGAGACCACAATGTCAAATTTTTAAGAACATGAAAAAGTAAAGTGTGCCTTCCGGTTCGTGAGAGCTTTACTGACCGAATTTCGCATAACACTGGTAAGAGTTTAATTTGAAGAGAAAATAAAAGCAAGTCAAATTTACTTGGAATAGCAAATTGCTAGTAGGTATGTATGGTGGACACTTTGGAAAACTTTGGCTTTTAGGAGTTGGATGCACGAGTAGAGCTCATACTCAGTACAAGGCGAGGGCTAGCAAAAGACTGGGAGCGACCAACTAAGAGAGCAATAATGGCCATAATCATGCAAAGCGACAAAGCGACATTAAAAGAAGCATAAGATGGCATCAAAAGTCAAAAACTAAATGATCAAAGAGGCTATTGGTGACTTTGTAAGAGTCTAACATGTGTGAGCATGCGCCAAGTCAACCCAAATAAAGCATCAAGGAGAAAACCAAAATAATGCTTCCATACAATAAAAACAACGCATGATTTTTTCAAAGGCTCATTAAGCAATCTCAGTTATTTAAGACAAGTCATGCTACAGCAAAACCACTAAGCATACTATCAAAAAGACATCAAGCATGACATGAAAAAGCCCAAGCCGCAGTCTACACAAGCTCCTTCTTGTACCACTATTTTGCACAAAGCTTTTTCTCTTTTCCAACACCATTTGAAATTTTTATAAACACCTCTTTTGATGAAAACCAATAAAGATCAGAGGCAAAAATACACCTTGATGAAAAGATATGACAAGGTCTGAACGCAAATCAAGGCAAAAACGAAAACCAAAAGCAGTAGCAGAAAAAGAAGAACACTCAATTTTTAATAAGAGTGAAAACTAGAGCGTTCTTGGCAAATGAAAAGCAAGGCAACTTCTCCAAAAGAAATTTGTTGGGGTCCAACCATTTATTGCAGCAAACAAACAAACTAAACCAACTAAGAAAACTAAAACAACTGACGCTCCAAGAAAAACACATAGTGCATGAAGCAATAAAAATATAGTGTTTTGAAAGGTGACCTGATTTTTGCCGATGAAGAAGGGGTGCCTCGGGGGCATCCCCAAGCTTTGACGCTTGTACTTCTTGGATATTTCTTGGGGTGATGCATGGGCATCCCCAAGCTTGAGCTTTTGTCCATTCTTCAACTCATCTCATCATTCTCCAATCCCTACACTTGAAAACTTCCTTCATACAAAACTAAACACAATTATATTAGCAACATTAGTGTAAGCATAACATATAATCAACCTCTTTTTGCTTCAGGTTTCAACTCAAAACCACCACATATATAGCAAATACTACTGTAGCAACCTCCCCAAAAGTTCCATGATCAAAAGAACTCAAAAGAAAGCGATAAAGTGGCAAACACAAATATTTGCAGAAATCTATCAAAACTGAACAGCTGACAAAGGTCGAATTTTTGAGGGGTTTTCTGTTGCTCAAATCAAAAAAGTGTTCAACTAACAAAAGTTTGGATATAACCTGGGGCATATGCACAAGAAATCGCAGGTCCAAAAGATAAACAGAGAATTTATACGATTTTTTACGATGCAGCACCGAAAATAGTTTCAGGACAGCAACATCCCCAAATCTTTACCTCACTCAAATTAGAGGCTTCTCTTGGCACAAAAACAAAATAAACAAGATAAGGAGCGGTCATTACAGTAGTAATGACTTCCAAGACTCAAATAAAAGAAAAAGTACTGAAAATAAAACATTGGGTTATCTCCCAAGAGTGCTTTTCTTTAACGCCTTTGAGCTAGGCGCAGAAAATTGCGAATCAAGTAATATCAAGTGATGAAGTACTAGGATCAGCGTGTGCCTTACGTCTTCCTTTCTTACCTTTGCTCTTGACTCTAGGAAAGACATGGCTATTGCAAGGTGGAGAGATAAATCTTATATTGCCTTTTCCCACATCAATGACGGCGCCGAGGAGCTTCAAGAGGGATCTTCCAAGTGTGATTTATCCTTTCCCTACACATTCAATAACAAGATAATCAGTAGATATCATTCTTCCTAGGACTTTTGTAAAAACTCCTTCAACTATTCCAATGGGAAATATAGTGGCATTGTTAGTAAGAGAAATTCCTTCTCCCCCCTCAGAAAGCTTCCAAAGGCTCAAAGATTCATAGACATCCTTTGGCATGAGACAAAATTCAGACATAATATCACAACGAGCATGAAAAGTTTCACCACTAATGATGATTTTTACCGTAGGATACCAACTCGAAGGTTCAGTATTTGTTGGCACATAATCAAAATGCTGGCTCAGAGTATTGTAGCAAGATTTAAAACTAGAAGTGCGAGTCTCAAGAGCATCAAGTCTATTAAAAAATGCACACAAGAGAGGAATCAAAATAGGTTGGCATGCTATAAATTGTAATCAACTTTTTTATAATATTGAAGGCTTGATCTCCATCACAATGAAGGAAATCTCCTTCTGCAGTAGCATCCAAAGCATATCTATAACGAAGAGAAAGTCTAAAGTAAAAGCTACTAAGAAGCAAACTCAAAGTCATTTTAGGTTCAGTTTTTCCATGTCAATCATAAATTCTAGACCAAGCTTCTTTAAAACTTTCCTCATCCTTTTGTTTAAAAGTAAAAATCATATCCTCGGGCGACATAGTAGTAACAACTGAACTAGACATAATAAACTAAGGTAAAGAAATAGCAACTACCAAGGATTCTAATTTTTTTGGGTTTTTGATATAAAGCAATGCAGGTAAAATAAATAAAGTAAAGCAAAACAATAACAAAGTAAAGGATGTGTGTGCGAAAAACTTCCCTCGCAGAAGTCTTCCACTCTTCCTCGGCAACGACGCCAGAAAAGAAGCTTCTAGCGTTTGATAGCGCCAGAAAAGAAGCTGCTGATGCCAAGCTGACGTGTAGCAGACAGTCCTTGTGCATGGTGAATGACCAGCCCGTTGGGAACCCCAAGAGGAAGGTATGATGAGTATAGCAGCTAGTTTTCCCTCAGTTAAGAAACCAAGGTTTAATATCGTTCAGGAGAAAAGCAGACAACGACGACTGAAGGTGATGCAGACTGGCTTAATAACACTCCAACAAGGGCACCGTTTAACGATACTTGTTGACTCGTCTTCGGCCAGTAGCAACGTGGAACCTGCACACAACACAACCAAGTACTTTGCTCTCAACTTGCGATGAGGTTATCAATCTCACCGGTTTGCTTGAAACAAAGGTTATGTGACGAGGGTTAACTCGACAAATGTCCTAGATGAAGGACTTAGGATCGGGGAGATAGGGCGTCGGATGAACTCGAAGGTAAAGTTAGTTGAAATAGGTGTATATCGAAAGTAAACTTGGGTGATCAACCTGGCTTGCTTTCAATCTGCCCTACACCGTCCCCTCCTGGCCCCTATATATAGATGGCCAGGTCTCGAGAACCGGGTAGGGTTCGATACAGATTACAAATATCGACATACGGTAATAACTCGTATTCGACTATCATTACAGCTGGGCCTAACTTAACGGGCCTCAGGGGTACTCAACTAACGGGCTCTATTAACTATACCCTTGTCAGTAGCCCCTGAGATTCTACCAGAATTGCAGATTCAGGTTGAATCTCTAATCTTGAAATCTTCGACTTGATCAATTCTTCACATCTTCAAATCTTCGACTTGGTCTTTCGACTTATATTTCATGATATTCTTTCGCAAGGGGTTTTGATGAACAAGCCTGACAACTCTGACGGATCAAGAGGTCAGTTAACTGCCGGAACAGATACTTGCCACCTACTTCAAATTCAATCCCCTTGGACTTGAATTCGGGATACCGGTCAAACCCACTCTTTTGCCGCATTTAGGACTTACAAAGAATGAATCCCAGTGATTCTCAGGGTACCCAGTGCGTCCACCAGGATTTTCTTCGCGTCGTAGACACGGATACATACCAGCAGAGCGCATCCATGTGCATATACCAGGCCACACAGGACGGATCCCGGGGTCTTACCTTCGTGACAAGTCATGGCATTCGAGTTTCGTTGCGATAACGCAACTTGAGAATCGCAGTCAAATTTTGACTGAAAATATTCGGGTTTCTACAACCATAAAACTCGCTCCCGATGGGAGTAACACTTCTCCAATCTCCAATGTTTAAGTAATAAATATCTTCGGGTGCGCGCTCAGCGCTCCCGATGGGAGTAGCCCCCGAGGCTATAGTCGAAAAAGAATTTGTCGAGTATAGGCTCTAGAGATAATACAACTCACCATACTTCAACTCGAAATACGTCGACTTTGAAGTTCTTCAACTTCCACTCGAGATACTTTCAATTTTGAGGTTCTTCAACTCGAGATAATTTCAAAAAACACCTTGTTTGTCGAGTACAAGCCCACTACTCTAAATGAAGAATTCCATTTGATATTTTTGTGAAAGTAACAGCCCCCAAGGCTGTAATCAAAAAATCTTTCTCATATGATCCTCTTTATATAGTCCGAATTTGTCGGCGCCATCCTTTTTCCTGTATATATTTACTTTATTGCATCAACGATGACATAATTCTTCATCAATGCGGACCGTTTTATGGGTAAAACTATAACTTCCACGATTTTATGACCGTTTAACGGGATGCACGATTTTTGACCATTAGTGGACTACCGTTTCCGATCTTTGCGCCACGTTTCAGCCCACGACCCTTCTCCCAGAAGGTATATAATTGGCATAGTGGGGAATCATACTATTCACCAGCTCGTTACCTCCGCCGCCTCCATTGCTGATCTCCTCTGCCTCTTGCTCTCTTGCGAAGCCCCCGAGCGCACTTTTGTGCTAAATGCGCATGAAGCATCTGGCCTCCAAGAGCGCTATGGCCAAATCTTCTACCACCAACTGGGTTCGCTCCATCGTCACCAAGAAGGAGGTGGAGAAAGCCACGGCGGACGGCCTCATTGCTGCCGAGGATTCCATCAGGTTTCCCAGCACCGAACGGATCCCGAAGCCCCCGAGCGGTTACCGGGTAATATTCCTTGCCTTTCTCCTCCGCGGTTTGTCCCTTCCTGCCCACGAGTTTCTCCGTGGGCTACTATTTGTCTATGGTGTGCAGCTCCATCAGCTCACACCAAATTCCCTTCTTCATATTGCTTGCTTCGTGACTCTTTGCGAGTCATTTTTGGGCATTGAGCCCCACTTCACTCTCTGGAGATCGATCTTTCGACTCCGCCCCAATGTTTCTCTGGCAAGGAAACCCGAACTGGGCGGAGCCGTTGTTTCTGTGCGCCCTGAGGCGCAATATCTTAAATTTTCTATGGCCGCATCTGTCCAAGGGTGGAGGACGAAGTGGTTTTATATCAAGGACCGCAAATCCTCTCCTGAAGATGAGTTCGGCCTTCCTCCTTTTGACGCTTCTCAAGAAGTGAAGAAATTGAAGTCATGGGACTCGCTTCCCTCAGATGCGGAAATTGCAGAAATTCTTCCTCTTCTATCCCGCATTCAAAATCTGAAAACAGGACTAGGAGGTGCTTTGTCGGGTACCCAACTCATGGCGTTTTTCATACAACGTCGAGTTCAACCCCTACAGCACCGCCTCACCAAGCTTTGGACTTATTCTGGCTTAGAAGACCCTACTCGCATATCTGATGATCTGATGTCGAAAGAAGATGTCGACAAGCGAGTTAGGAATCTCACCAAGCTTACCAAGGAGCACTCAGTTGCTGACTTGAAGGCAGATTTCTTCGACTCCGTGCACCCTATTCCTGAGGTATACATTGCTGCATCTACTTTTTGTCAAGCTTTTCTTAGTTTCGACTTGCATTGTTCCTTGCCTCTGCATTCTGCTGATTTATTAATATGCAGGGTCATCAATTCATCGTTTCGCGTCCCCCTCTTCTAGAGGGAGGGCCCCTTCCTGCTGATCTAACATCTCCTGCATCTGAAGCCCCCGAGGCTGACGAAAGTCAGGACGGAGATGATGTCGAAGATTCAGAAGAGGAAACCAGTTCTTCGACATCGATTCCTCCTGTTTCTGCTGAAGATGTTGGTGTCGACAAGAAAAGAAAACGTGTCGACGATATTGCCTCATCGAGTTCTGCAGCGGCTGGGAAAACCCCTGCTATCGCAGAAGATATGGAATACTTCGACATGCTTGCATCGTAAGTATTGTAGTCGAACTTTTCAATTGCTTTGTTCTTGCCTCTTGCTAATAACTTATGCTTTTCATGCAGTGATGATGAAGAACCACCAACATTGGCGACAGCTGTTTCGCCACCTTCTCCTATGGCGACTGATGAGCCTGTCGAACCATATGTTGCTCCGAGGACTACCAGGGCCTCTGTAAAGAAGGTTTCTCAGACTCAAGCCCGGGCCCTCAAACGCGCGAAGAAAACCAAAGAAGCCGAGGTTTCTCTGGAGGCCCATGCTTCTACAGTTTCTTCTGATGATGTAAGCTATTCTCTTTCTTTTCTTTTTCCTTTCATGCACTCCTTCTCTTACACTTTTCTTTTATCAGGCTTTGGTCAAAAGATTTATCGCCCTGGGCACTGAATGTGCGGGTTACCTAAAGGTTGCAAAAGCTTCCGAAGGTGCGATTTTGAGTTTGAGTCATTACTTTCCCTTTATGCTCTTGTCTTATCCTGTTTGTCTGACTTCTTTTTGTCTTCTTTTGTAGAAACCTTAGCAACAGCTAATGCTCGCATTGCATCATTAGAGGCGGAGCTCAAAGCTTCACAGAAAGCTTATGACGCTGCGACCGCTGCTAAGGCAATTGCTGAGAAGTCGCAGAAATCTGCGATTGCCAGGGCGAAGAAAGCTGAGAAAGCATTATCTGATGCCCACCAGGAGCACGCTCAACGAGAGCAAGCCGTGGCGGAGCGTCTTCACACCATGTCTACTGCTGCCGAGAGTAAGTTTTCTTTGACTTGTCTTCTGTTTTCTTCCCCTGTTGCACTGATGCATTTGTTGATACTTGCCTCTTCCATTCTTTTCTATTGCTGTAGAATTCACAGGGGTATCCCCGTCGTCCCTGCAAACAGACGATGATCCTCTTATGGATGCGGTTAACCTACTCGAAGAAAACTGGATATCTGTCCAGGAAACTTTTGAGCTGGTTGGCCGCGTTCTGTCACGGCTGTTTGTCGGCTTGTGGCCGAAGAGGAAGGCGACAGTTCCGAAGGATAACTTGACTAAACTTGCCAAGTCCTTCGACACCACTGAAGACCCTCTTCTCCAGTTCAAAGATCTTTCCATTAAGCGTGGCGCTGAAGGTGCCATTGCATTGTCTCTCGCTCATGGGACGGACTTTGATTGGGAGAGAGTTAATGCCCCTCACGGTTACTCCCGGGATGAGATGAAGATTTTCTTCGAGAAGGCGAAGAAGCTAGCACTTGCGCTGCTGTCGACTATTTCTCCTTCGGCAACCTCTGCGGTGCCTGCTGCATCAGCTTCGGCGGTGAAAGATCCAGTACCACCATTGACCTCTGGCGAGGAAGCTGCCGTGCCCTCCTCTGCCACGGAGCACAATGCTAAGGTGGCGTAGATTCGGCTTTCCTTGTAGCTTGTAGTTTTTCTCCTTTTAGATGTAGGGGCACTAGTTGTGTGCAACCCGAGAACCTTAGCCATAGGGTTGTGCTCTTTGTGTAAATATATCCTCTTTATATGGAGTACTATGCTATCTTTCTGAAATTGCCTCTTTTTTCTTTGTAGTCGATGCGTGACAGTGGTCCTTCTTCTCATGTTCCTGCTCCTTCCTCTGCTCACGGATTTAACCCTCAGATTTCGTCGACTCCTAGTCGATGTAGTCACTGTGAAGAATACTCTTCCAGGATTTCCGACCTTGAAACTCGCCTATCCTTGGCTAAACGCCAAGCACAGATGGCTATTAAAAAGGCTAGCCAGGCCAGTGGCTATATGAAGAAAATCTCTTCACTTGAAAAAAAGGTCTCCAGCTTGACGGCGAAGGTTGCCCATAATGAAGAATGCGAATCTTTCATTCTTGGCATTGTCGAGTCTGCTTGCGAGCTATTGCGATGTGAGTTTTCTTTCGACTCTTTCTTTAGCTGCTTGCGCACTTCTTTTTGTGATATATTTGCCCTTGTAGGTACTTGCTTGGATTTTGCTGCTGAAGAACGTTGAATTGCTGAGCGAAATGCTGCTTTGGAGAAGATGTCGACTGACTTCGAGACTCTGTGGTCTGATCCTCGATGCCGGAGCGCCATTGTATTGCTTCAAGACCGTGCCCAGCATATTGGCGAGTCAGTTGATGGTTGCCGGCGAGCTCTTACAACTATGCACTCCGTCATGCTTCCTCGCAATCCTTTACCTGCAACTTTCCCTCTTCTTCTTGATGCTTTTAGATCAAGTCATCGTATTCACAGGCTGATAGAACTGAACTTAGTAGCTGGTGCCAATTTCGCTCTTGGGTGGATACGCAAGTGGCACCCCAGATTGAATTATAGCACGATGTCCCTGAATTTGGCTCCAAGTGGAGCTAGCCTTCGGGTTCATATGGAAAACACGCTTCAACCTGCTCGAAGACTCGTAGCTAGGCTTCTAGAGGCGGATGCTACGTTTTTCCGCGAGTATCATTATCTAGATCCTTTAGGTGTAGACGATTCTAACAACCCAATGCTGTAAAATGTATGTGGAACGCGAGAGTTTTATTTATTTCGTGACTGTATGTCTGAAATTTATTCTCAAGGCGTATTTGTATGGTTCGTGCGTTTGCCGCATCTTCTCTTTGAAAGACTCGTAAACTCGAATATGAGGAACGATTTTTCTTTATTTATACTTGTAATGTAAGATACATGGGGTGACCCAAGAGATCCGGCCTATGACCTGTGTTCTGGATCTAGAGGGCATTGCCCCTGGAATAACTCGTGGCTTTTACAGCCTTTGTATTCTGCTCTTCTCTATGTTTATGATGTCGCCGTTTTCCCTTCTTCTCCTGTGCCTTCGCCTTGTCCTGGTGTCTCTACTCGTGGTTTCTTTGGCTCGGGCTCCGCGACTTGTCCTTTGAGTAGCTGGACGCCTTCTGCAGTCGTGCTTTTCGCCTTTTTCCACATAGTTGGCTATCATGCTGAAGTTTTGCGCCATCTTGTGGAACTCCCTGTCGCAGAGATCTGATACTTCGAAACTTCCTTTGACTGTAATTATTCCCCTTGGTCCTGGCATTTTGAGTACTAAATATGTATAATGAGGTACTGCCATGAATCGCGAGAACGCGGGTCTTCCGAGGATCGCATGATATTGCGATGGCCAGTCCATGACTTCGAAGTCTAGCTTCTCTCTTCTGTAGTTTTGTCGGTTGCCGAAACAAACATTGAGTGCTATTCTTCCCAACGGGTAATTGGCACTTCCTGGTACTATTCCATGGAAGGAACAATCTGTTGGCTTCAGGAACTCTAGTGATATATGCATTGCCCGGAGTGTTTTCGCGTATATCAAGTTAATTCCACTCCCTGCATCCATGAATATTCTGTCGACGTCATACGCGCCTATTTGAGCTTTGAGTACCAAAGGCGCGTTTCCCGGCCGAGGTACTGTTATAGGGTGATCTTCTCTGTTGAACTCAATTGGTTGTTCTGACCAGTGCAGATATTCTGTCGCGGCTGGAGGCGACATGACTGCGAGATTGACTTGTCGAGTTATACTCTTTTCTTCTTTATTCGACTTGGGTACGGGTTGTATCATTGCTGTGATGTGTCCTTTTGATGAGATGTACCCTTCGTCGTCGTCGTCGTGTCCTTTGTTTTGCTGGTTTTGCTCCTGAGGAGCTCCATTGTTCCCTTGCTGGCTTGTGGGGGTATTCTTACTTCCTTCGAATCCTTGTCGCCTTGCTTTGGTTTGCTTGTTTATTGCTGCTTCTTGTAGTTTTAGGAATGTCGTGCAGTCTTTCATTGCATGCCTTGATACTCGTTTTCCGTCGACGAACGCTGAGTGTATATGACAAGGCCCATTGAGCATCTCTTCTGGTGATGGGTTGTATTCTCTGGATTCTCTTGGTGGGAACTTCTTATAGTCCTCTTTTCCATAACCTCGATACCCCGAGCTTCTGCGATCACTTCCTTGATAACTGTTGTCTTTGTATCCTGCGGCGACTTGGCTATGAGAGCCGTAGGTGTCGTAGTTTTGGGATCGTCTCCTTTGACTTCCATATCTATTTCTTCTATCGTCTTCTGGAGATCGTGTCCGTTTGTTGTTGCACGCATCCTCTCCATCTGCAAATCTGTTTGCTGTGTCCATGAGGTCTGACACTGTTTTCGGCTTGATTCTACCCATCTCTTCGACTAGATCTCTTCGTCTTAATCCAATGATGAATGCGTCTATTGCTCTTTCGTCCGAAACTTCAACTACTGAATTTTTGATGAGGCTCCATCTCTGGATGTATGCCCGTAGTGTTTCGTCGCGTTGCTGTATGCACGCCTTGACTTCTTCTATTGATGCTGGCCGCTTGTATGTTGACCTGAAGTTGCTTGTAAATTTCTTTGTAAGGTCTTCCCAGCTTCCAATGGATTCCTTCTCTAATTTGCTCAACCATGACCTAGCTGCGCCGGTGAGGTGTAGTTGCAAACTTTGCATTGTTGTTTCTTTGGTTCCTCCTAGTATTTGAACTGCTTGTAAGTAATCTGCGAGCCATGATTGTGGTTCCTGTGATCCGTCGTATTTTTGCTGATCATGAGGTAGCTTGAACCCCTTGGGTACTGGAGTGGTGCGAACCCTATGGGTAAAGCACGATGCCCCCATCTCTTTTTCACTGTCTTCATAGTCGCGCCTTTCGTTTGGGGATCGCGATCTTCGAGTTCCACCATGCTGTTTTGGTGATGGTGATCGAGATTGGCGTTTGCTGTTTTTATGCCGAGGACTGTTGTGACGGCGAGGTGACCTTGCTTTGTGCGCTTCCTTGTTGTGATGTGCTTCTTCTCCTTTTGCTGATAGCCTGTGGCCCACCATATTGAGTCCGTTTAGTGCTGCTCTATGCATATGTTCTCTAGGATCTCCTGGACTTGGTCGAGTTGTAAGTAAATATGCTTGTGCTGCCACTAGTGCTGCTTCAGGAGTTTTTGGCAGAATGTTTCCCTGCTCGTCGACCGATAGGAAGGACGAGTCAAGGTTTTTGGAGATACTTTGCCTGTCGGAGTACTCAAGGTTATCATACCTTGAGCCATGTCGACGATTTTTCCTTGCGTTACTGTATGACACGTCGCTTCGTGCTCTACGAGCAGCTTCGCTGGCTGCAATAGCTGAATCTTTCCTTTTTTGTATCTCTACCTTTTCCTTTGCTAATTGCTTTGCTTGTTGCCTGAGGGCGTAATGATACCCAAAAAGCATGTCTTTGCTAGAGTTGGATGGTATTGGTGTGCCGTGTTCGACGGCCTCTCTTATTATTTTCCACTCGTCGACTGATAGTCGAATTTTCTCCCTAGCTGTGAGAGATTCTGTTGTTTGCCCTTCTGCTAGATGATTTGCTCCTCTATCGATATTCGCTGGATTTATCACTGGGTTGTTATTTTCATCGAATTCTTCTGAGTTGTCTCCCACAATGGCGAGTACCTGGCATTGTTTGCCAATATTACCCTCGAAGTTTGAGAAGATCGAGTTACTGTCCTCAGAAAACTCTAGTCCTGTCTTCCATGTATCTGTTGACTTGTCTGTGAGATCTTCGAGTTGGACTTCTACGTCGAAATTTTCTTTTTCTTCGCTGTCTTCTGTGGTCTCTTTTTGCGCTTCCTTTGGGCTGACCGGCGAATTTACTTCGCTGGAAGAGCCTTCAGAATACTCCATTATTACTGTTGTTTCGGGTTCTTGCGCCGACGGATTTTGATCTTGTTTCGTCGGATCCGAAAGGCGAGATGAACCCGACGGCCCGATGAAGATGCTCAAACTTCCAATTGATAGTTCCACCTCTTTACTTCCGTCGACTTCTGGATTGCTATTGGCTAAAAGCGAAAAAGCCGTCGAATTCATGATTCCAACGCCCAGGGTCCCCACGGTCGGCGCCAATTGACGAGGGTTAACTCGACAAATGTCCTAGATGAAGGACTTAGGATCGGGGAGATAGGGCGTCGGATGAACTCGAAGGTAAAGTTAGTTGAAATAGGTGTATATCGAAAGTAAACTTGGGTGATCAACCTGGCTTGCTTTCAATCTGCCCTACACCGTCCCCTCCTGGCCCCTATATATAGATGGCCAGGTCTCGAGGACCGGGTAGGGTTCGATACAGATTACAAATATCGACATACGGTAATAACTCGTATTCGACTATCATTACAGCTGGGCCTAACTTAACGGGCCTCAGGGGTACTCAACTAACGGGCTCTATTAACTATACCCTTGTCATTATGAGTGTATCGAGTGGAAAACAGTAGAATATGCGAATAAAGTAAACAGTGCGAGTAAAGTAACAGTGCGAGTAAAGTAAACAGGTGATAGCAATATGATGGAAATAGGGCTGGGATCCACAGTTCACTAGTGGTGTCTCTCCATAAGATAAATAACACATGCTGGGTAAACAAATTACAGTTAGGCAATTGATAGAATAAAGATAAACGTGATATGTCAAGAAGATCACTATGAGATTTACTCTGGGCATTACAACAAAATACATAGACCGCCATTCAACTGCATCTATGACTAATAATCCACTCCCGGGGATATCAATTCGAACACCCTTGAGTATTAAGTTGCGAACAACAGATAATTGCATTAAGCAAAGTGTGTAATGTAAACAAAGCATATGCCCTTGAGCATATGAATGTTGTTTTCTTCCTAGTAGCAATAGCACATCTACAACCTTAGAGGTTTCTGTCACTCCCCCAGGTTAAGCAGAGGCATGAACCCACTATCGAGCATAAATTCCCCCTCTTGGAGTCACTAGCAACTACTCGGCCAAGATAGCTACTAACAACGGAGAGCATGCAAGATCATAAACAACATAGAGATAACATAAGATAATATTCAGTACAACAACTCAATCATAAACACCAATATTCATCGGATCCCAACAAACCAAACATGTAGAATTACATAACGGTGATCTCAATCATGTAGGGCAGCTCATGAGATCTAAATATGAAGCACATGGTGGAGAAGACAACCATCTAGCTACTGCTATGGACCCATAGTCCAAGGTAGACTACTCACTCATCGCTCCGGAGGCAAGCATGGCAATGAAAAAGACCTCCAGTGGCGATTCCCCTCTCCGGCAGGGTGCCGGGAAGAGCTTCTGGACCCTCCCGATCTTCGGGTCGACGGTGACGGCGGATCGCGATGTGTTCTGGAAAATTGATCGGGTACTTAGGTTTTTTCCGTCGGGGGGTCTTTATAGGCGAAGGGGAGATGTCAGAGGAGGAGACAGGTGGCCTCACGCGGGGCTCGCGCGGCCAGGGGCCTGGTCGCGCCACCCCTGCGTGTGGGGCCCTGGTGGCCCCCCTCCTACTCTCCTTCGGATCTCTGGAAGCTTCCGGGTAAAATAAGACTTCAGGAACTTGTTTTGTCCAATTCCGAGAATATTTCCTGTGTATCACTTCTGAAACACAAAAACAGCAGAAAACAGGGAACTGGCACTGTGGCAACTCGTTAATAGGTTAGTTCCAGAAAATGCATAAAAGTGCCACGAAGTGTAACGAAACAATAGGCAAATGGTGTAAAAATAAGCATGGAGCATCAAAAATTATAGATACGTTGGAGACGTATCAAGAACGAATCTAGAAGGGTTCCATTAAATTTAACAGAATATCTCACCGTAGTCACACACTCCATAATCCATTTGATCCACGCGGGAGAGAAACCCAATCTTTCCATCGAACTCCTTAAGAATCCCCAATCCACCTTGTCATATGCTTTGGATAAATCCAATTTATAAGCACAAAAACTATGCCTTGGACTTGTATTATGCTCAATATAATGGAGGCACTCAAACGCAATAAGGGCGTTATCCGTTATTAGTCAGCCTGGAACAAAAGCGCTCTGGTTTGGCGACACTAGCTCATCCAAAATAGGTCTCAGCCGGTTAACTAGACATTTAGCCACAACTTTATATAAAACCGTGCACAGACTAATTGGCCTAATGTCTTTTAGCTCTTTCGGGTGATCAGTTTTTGGAATAAGAACAATGGTCGCTTCATTGACCCCTTCTGGCATTTTCCCGGATCCAAAAAAAGACTTCACCGCAGGAATCACTTGGTGTTTTAGGACAGCCCAATTCCTCTGATAAAAGCGTGCCAGAAAACCGTCCGGTCCTGGCGCCTTAAGAGGCCCAATTTGGAACAACGCATCTGAGATTTCTTCATCAGTGAACTCACGGGTTAGCATATCATTCATATCATCACTTACTTTGTTTGTTAAAATACCGATAACCTCCTGCCCGTCCACAGACGGGTCTCTAGTAAAAAGCTCTTTGAAAAAAGAGTTGGCCATTCTCTCCATTTCCGATGGTGCGTCCTGCCAAACACCAAGACCATCTTTTAATTTTTTTACCTTGTTTTTTCTAGCCCTCCACACAGCCTTCTGATGGAAATACTTGGGGTTACGGTCACCTTCTTTTAGCCAAGCAATACGCGATCTTTGAAGCCAGAGCATCTCCTCGCGATATAGCAGTTCATCTATATAGTCAGAAACCTTCCTAATCTCATCTCTGTCGCCATCATTCAGTATCAGCTCTTCCAACTTCTTGCGATGTTTCCCGAGCTCCTGTAAGACATTACCAAACTTACGTTTGCTCCAACCTTGGAGCTTTGTCATGACTGTTTTTAATTTCAGCCACTCTTGGCTCTTTAAACTTTTGATCCAACGAAGAACGAATCGGTGATCTCTGGTGCTCTTTACCCTCGTCAAAAACCTCAAAAATAACCACAAAAATAAACCCCGTTCATGCTCTTCCCTCTTCGGCACCCTCATTGGAAATCACAACACCGATTCTAAGAAAAACTAGGAGGTCTCCAGATTCTCGTTTTCAACTAGAACTAGCTGCCAGCGATTACAAACGGGAGGCAGGAGGAGTCGGAACATAACAGAATCATGCTAAAAAGGGAACGAAAGCCTTACGTTGGATTCGCTTGCAATGCGCAGATTACTGATGAGAGGAGATGCAAGACCATGGGAGGGAGGAGGAAAAGCGATGGAAGAAACTAACCTCTCCTGTCGCCGAGAATCAGAAAGCTGCAAAGAGTGCAGAGGAGAGGGGGAGGAGCTGCAACACCAAGACGGAGGCGCAGCAAATAAAGGCAAGGCTGGTTCGTCTAGAAACTAAAGTTTGTAACTAGTTGCGCCCACAACCCATTACGCATATTCACTTCGCCAATCGTCTCATCGCCGTCAGATTGCCATCCGACGGTCCAAATCGCCACCCACCCAGTTACTGCCCTCCCCCGAACCACGGAGGCAGGGAATATGGGGTCCCCGGCTGGCCCGGTTGACGAGAACCCACACGCTTGACTCGTTGCAGGAGAAGGTTTTTTTCCATGGACACCACGTCTCGAATTTGAAACTTTACAATGTGTTAACTTTCAGACGGAAATTTAAAATCGCAAAACGTTTTCACAGTTGACTTTCTCGCGTTAATACCTTTCAAACTAGTCCAATTTTAATATGTTTTGACTAACTTTTTTATCACATTATACAACTAATGTACGTCTGCTTAGTTCTCTAATGTAGTTCCTCGTTCATCGTGTGTGCTTCTTGCGTAGAAGTGCGTATTTTTAATTTGTTGTAGTGTATATTTTTTATGGATACACGGGATAGCACACACTGTCTTGCATTGCTGGGAGACACTACACAGTACACACTGTATTGTGTGAGGCTCGGGTCATGCACTTGTACTGCTTAGACGTTAGACATGTATTTTCTCCTATCAATAGTAAATGTTGCTGATCAGATAACTATGTACTACATCAGCGGCACTTGTTGAGGAAGCGCATGTTTCCACACAAACAAAGTCATAATCTTTTTCCCCCTTGCAACGCACCAACAAGGCGAGCAAGCTCATGCGCGCGAGAAATATTTTCTTTATCTTGATCAAAATTTTCGAAAACCCAAAGGAAATTTGCACATTATTATATTAAACTTAAAAGGAATAATACAAGCCTATCAGAAAGGACACATCACTCCACGGCGTTCCTCTATCACGTCTTAGCGTGACACGAGGGATGTGATCTAGCCTATATCTCCTAGACATCCACCTCTACGCTTACAATGGAGCCATAGCTCCCACTCACTCACTAAATCATGCATAACAAAAGGTACGTTTTTCTAGACATCGGTCGAAGACACGCACGTTGCGTTCAAGCCAGAGTGATCGTAGGGTCAGCATGATGAAAAAATTAGCCTTTTTATTATCCGCCTTCAAGAGATGAGCAATCGCGGACAGCCACCACTCTGGCAAGGAGCTATGTACGCCAGCACCGCTGATGAGAGTATGAGTCATGTATATGTCTTCAGGATACTCTGGTTTTTTAAGAGTTTGGTTTCTTCAGCTTCAGGCGGCACGTACTGTCAGTTTTTTCAAGACCGCTTAGCTTCAGGCATGCACTCATGATCCTAGGTGCATATACTCTTTTTATATAAAGCATATATTTTAAAATGTTTAAAAAATTAGAAAAAATGTTTGCACATATATCTTCAGATTTTATGTGCACACGCACATTTTCGTGAAAAACTGACATTTAGCACTGATTTTTATCTTTTTTACATAGGCTACACAAAATGTCAGGTTTTCTTGGAACGACTTCTTGAGCATGTAGGATGTGAATATCTACATGCAACATTTCTCTTTGGATTTTTTTTAAAAAAATAAATCTCTCAAAATTATATTTCAAATAAAGAGAGCATATGTATCTGGGAGCCAAAACGCCTTGCCCCTGTTGTCTTTCTTAGCTCATAAATACATCATCATTCTTGTGGTTAAACTAACTCGGTCATGAGACTTGTATACTTGGTAAATATATTAGTCTCTCTATCGATTTCCATCTATCATTCAAAACGACTAGGAGGGCACAACATGAACTTTTAATACTATTATTTATCACGCCTAAAACACTTATCACCTAATATCCTAAAACAAATAAAATTCTCAATTTGTTGGGGAAGATTCATGGGTTGTGTACACGTATGAACGGTCTAATTATTATAGTTGAGTGTATTTAGAACGTACTAAAAGTCTAAAATCTACGGTAACTAGATTTCCATTGTTTATTTTGGACAAGAATTTTTATTTCATAAACTTATCAAAGCACTTGTATATTGTTTTATGCTTACTCAAGACGGATATTAGCGATGCTATTTCAATACCAAGCATACATCTTGTAAATGTTGTTAAGTTATTATTGGAATATTTTATAACAAATGAGTTAAGAAACATTCCAACGATTTAGTTTATATTCTACAAGTTTCAATAAATATGGTTGCCTAGCAGTATACTAGAATCCCCTATTAACACATTTATTAGGCCATATGCTTTTAAAGTTCATTAACATAAATACATATGCATTTTATAGTTTATAAAATTGTTAAATATTAATTCAAAAGGAACTTACATAATAAAATATATTCAAAATTTATTATATATGACACATATTTATTTCAATAGATACCTTACAACTGCATAATAAAGAGCATTGCAACTAACATTTAGCAACATTGGCATGGGCTTAAATGTAAAAAAATCAAAAATCATATCATTAATATAGTGGGATAAAAAATAACTTCTAAGACGTATTAAAGTTCAATACAAATTGTATATTTGAGTATAACAACGAAACAAGCTGAGATCCAAGCTGTTGCTACAAATCATGATCGGACGGCCGTGTAGTTTTGTTGAATCAAATATGCATAAACTTGTCGTTTCTCTCCACCCACTAGCGCGTCTATGTGCCATCGGATCGTGGTAGATCCAATGGTCACGAACAAGTCTAACACCGATTCTGGAGTTTCGTGGGATCGGCCCTAGCCGTCAGATCAGCTAGGTGGGCCCTAAAGGAAATATGCCCTAGATGAAAATAATAAAGAGTTTATTTGCATATTTCATTTAGTTCATAATAAGTTTAATATTGTGCTATAATTGTGTCATTCAGTGAACACTGATACATGTGCGGTATTGAACAACCAAAGTCCCTAGTAAACCTCTATTACTAGCTCATTGGTCAACTGATGATTAGTTTCCAGATCATGTGACATTTATGTCTAATTGACAATGAGGTTCATGCCATTAAGAAAATGGCATGATGGACATACCCAATATTAGTATTGTAACACGATTGTGTCAACATATTCATGTTGCGATAATAAGAAACGTTGTAACCTAAATCCTTAGACCGTGAGATCATATGTAATCACTACTTCCACGGATGCTTTGATGGCATTAACCGCCATTCCGTGATTGGGTGTCTGAAAGGTGTCTTTGAGTATTCCAATGGAGTATGTTGAGGCGTATACATCAAGAGCGGGATTTGTTCTTCCATGTGACGGAAAGATACTCTGGGCCCACTCCGTGAGATTGCATCCAATGTTGCAACATGTGACTAGGTAACAGGGATGGAATATCACGGAACGAGTAAACGCAATATCGGTAACGAGATTGGACTAGGTATGGTGATACCAGCGATCAAGTCTCGGATGTTGAAAGTATCACAGAAAAAAAGGGAATAGGACATCGACGTTTGCGGTTCAACGATGAAAGACCTTCATGAATACACAGGGATTGTCATGGATCTCCAGATCCACCTGATGATCATTCACCGGAGAGGATTCTCGGTGATGTCTGGATATTCCTGAACCATAGGGGTATTATGCTTAAGGTTTCGATGATATTAAAGATGGTTTTGGTACATTCAGAATTATCGGAGTATTGACAAGAGAGAGACAAAAAAGTCCATGGTGATCTGAAAGTAGTTCGAAGTGTTCCAGAAGAAGTTTTGGAGCAATGGGGATTAAATAATGAGTAATTAATGTTAATTAATTGAATTAATATTAAATAGACTTATTTATTTAATTAATAAAGGCAGCCCGCCTTAATGGGCTCCTCCCGGAGGGGAGCCCACTATGGCATAGCCGCCCCCCTTATTGGATAAGGTGGTGGGGCGCCTAGGGCTTGGCCCATAGGCCTAGCCGGCTAGGGACTAGGGTTTGGGGCGCCCTAGAGCTGCTCCCTCTCTCCCCTAGCCTCCATCCCTAGGGTTGCCTTGGTGGGGGGTGATACGTCTCAAACGTATCTATAATTTTTGATGCTCCATGCTTATTTTTACACCATTTGCCTATTGTTTCGTTACACTTAGTGGTACTTTTATACATTTTCCGGAACTAACCTATTAACGAAGTGCCACAGTGCCAGTTTCCTGTTTTCTGCTGTTTTTGTGTTTCAGAAGTGATACACAGGAAATATTCTCGGAATTGGACGAAACAAGTTCCTGAAGTCATATTTCACTGGGGAGCTCCCAAACATCCGAAGACCTGACGGAGGGGGGCCACGTGGCCCCCACACACAGGGGCGGCGCGGCCTGGCCCCTGGTCGCGCCAGCCCCTTGTGAGGCCGCGTGGCTCCACCTCTGACAGCCCCCCTTCGCCTACATATACCCCCTGACGAGAAAAACCTAAGTGCCCGATCAGTTTTCCAGAATACATCGCGATCCGCCGCCGCCGTCGACCCGAAGATCGGGAGGGTCCAGAAGCTCTTCCCGACACCCTGCCAGAGAGGGGAATCGCCACCGGAGGTCTTCTTCATCGCCATGCTTGCCTCCGGAGCGATGAGTGAGTAGTCTACCTTGGACTATGGGTCCATAGCAGTAGCTAGATGGTTGTCCTCTCCACCATGTGCTTCATGTCTAGATCTCATGAGCTGCCCTACATGATTGAGATCACCGTTATGTAATTCTATGATGTTGGTTTGTTGGGATCCGATGAATATTGGTGTTTATGATTAAGTTGCTGTACTGAATTATATCTTTTGTTATCTCTATGTTGTTTATGATCTTGCATGCTCTCCGTTGTTAGTAGCTATCTTGGCCGAGTAGTTGCTAGTGACTCCAAGAGGGGGTATTTATGCTCGATAGTGGGTTCATGCCTCTATTTCACCTGGGGGAGTGACAGAAACCTCTAAGGTGGTAGATATTCTGTTGCTACTAGGGAGAAAACAACATTCATATGCTCAAGGGCATATGCTTTGTTTACATTACACACTTTGCTTAATGCAATTATCTGTTGTTCGCAACTTAATACTTCCAGGGTGTTCGGATGATATCCCCGGGGGTGGATTATTAGTCATAGATGCAGTTGGATGGCGGTCTATGTATTTTGTTGTAATGCCCAGAGTGAATCTCATAGTGATCTTCTTGACATATCACGTTATCTTTATTCTATCAATTGCCCAACTGTAATTTGTTTACCCAGCATGTTATTTATCTATGGAGAGACACCACTAGTGAACTGTGGACCCCGGTCCTATTTTAATCATATTGCAATCACCTGTTTACTTTTCCCGCACTGTTTACTTTACTCGCATACTCTACTGTTTTCCACTCGATACACTCATAACCTTTGTTTCAAGCAAACCGGTGAGATTGACAACCTCATCGCAAGTTGGGAGCAAAGTATTTGTTTGTGTGTGTGCAGGTTCCACAAACACCTTCAGTCGTCACCGTCTCTCTTCTTCAAGATCGACATTAAACCTTGGTTTCTTAACTGAGGGAAAACTAGCCGCTACACTCATCATACCTTCCTCTTGGGGTTTCCAACGGGCTGGTCATCACCACGCACAAGGACAGTCTGCTCCCACATCAACTATACACCACCACACGCAGCAGCTAATTTTCTGGCGCCGTTGCTGGGGAAGAGAGAAGACTTCTGCGAGGGGAGTTCTTCGCACACACATTCTTTACTTTGTTATTTGTTTTGCTTTACTTTATTTTATTTTACCTGCATCGCTTTTTATATCAAAAACCCAAAAAAATTAGAATCCTTGGTAGTTGTTTTTACTTATCTGTTTTTAGTTTTGTTACAATGAGTAATCCTGAAGTAGAAGTTCGTAGTTTCAAGCAACAAGGGGGAGAGAGCTTAAAAGATGCTTGGTACCGTATTAACAATGCTCATCATAGGTGTACCAAAAAGCACTCCACCACGATCCTCCTTAGAAATTTTTATGTTGGTATATCTAGCTGGAATAGGTATGTTCTTGATACTCTTACAGGAGGTTATTTTCTGGGAACTCCCACGGGAGAAGCATGCACTATAATTGAAAGTTTAGTGGGAGTACCACCTATTCATGTTGCTAAGACTGAGACCACCTTGGAAGAGGTGGTAGAAAAGCTCAGCTCCTTAGAAAAAAGTTTGCCAAGTATCCTAGAAAATGCTAGCCGTGTTAGTGAATTAATAGAAAACATTGGTAAGAGAATTACCATTTTAGAGGCTAGCACTACTCATGACAATCAAAACTTGAGGATTGGTAAACTAGAGGAGTCTATGGAAACTCTTAGTTTAATCTTCTCTTCTCTTAAATTTAAGAAGGAGAAAGTGTTTGTTGGAAAAGAGCAAAAATTTATGTATGTTCCCAAGGTTTCTGCGCTTAAATCTCAATATGTTCTTAAGATTGGTAAGACTCTTAGTTCCACTAAGGGTGACTTGCAGGTTGAATCATCTTCGGGAACCTTCAAAGAGCCTACCGAGGTAACTAGCACTTCATCACTTGATATTACTTGATTCGCACTTTTCTGCGCCTAGCTCAAAGGCGTTAAAGAAAAGCACTCTTGGGAGATAACCCATTGTTTTATTTTCAGTAATTTTTATTTTATTTGAGTCTTGGAAGTCATTACTACTGTAATGACCGCTCCTTATCTTGTTTATTTCGTTTTTGTGCCAAGAGAAGCCTCTAATTTGAGTGAGGTAAAGATTTGGGGTTATTGCTGTCCTGAAACTGTTTTCGGTGCTGCACCGTAAACATTCGTGAAAATTCCCTGTTTATCTTTTGGACCTGCGATTTCTTGTGCATATGCCCCAGGTTATATCCAAACTTTTCTTAGTTGAACACTTTTTGATTTGAGCAACGGAAAATCCCTCAAAAATTCGTCCATTATCAGCTGTCCAGTTTTGACAGATTTCTGCCAATATTTGTTTTTGCCACTTTATCGCTTTCTTTTGAGTTCTTTTTGATCATGGAACTCTTGTGGAAGTTGCTACAGTAGTATATACTTTATATGTGGTGGTTTTGGGTTGAAACCTGAAGCTAAAAGAGGTTGAATATATTTTATGCTTACACTAATGTTGCTAATAGAATTGTGTTTAGTTTTGTATGAAGGAAGTTTTCAAGTGTAGGGATTGGAGAATGATGAGATGAGTTGAAGAATGGACAAAAGCTCAAGCTTGGGGATGCCCAGCACCCCAAGAAATATCCAAGAAGTACAAGCGTCAAAGCTTGGGGATGCCCCCGAGGCACCCCTTCTTCATCGGCAAAAATCAGGTCACCTTTCAAAACACTATATTTTTATTGCTTCATGCACTATGTGTTTTTCTTGGAGCGTCAGTTGTTTTAGTTTTCTTAGTTTGTTTAGTTTGTTTGTTTGCTGCAATAAATGGTTGGACCCCAACAATTTCCTTTGGAGGAGATGTACTCGTTTTCATTTGCAAAGAACGCTCTAGTTTTCACTCTTATTAATTGAGCGTTCTACTTTTTCTGCTACTGCTTTTGGTTTTCGTTTTCGCCTTGATTTGCGTTCAGATCTTGCCATATCTTTTCATCAAGGTGTATTTTTGCCTCTGTTCTTTATTGGTTTTCATCAAAAGAGGTTATTTATAAAAATTTCAAATGGTGTTGGAAAAGAGAAAAAGCTTTGTGCAAAATAGTGGTACAAGAAGGAGCTTGTGTAGACTGCGGCTTAGGCTTTTTCATGTCATGCTTGATATCTTTTTGATAGTATGCTTAGTGGTTTTGTTGTAGCATGACTTGTCTCAAATAACTGAGATTGCTTAATGAGCCTTTGAAAAAATCATGCGTTGTTTTTATTGTATGGAAGCATTATTTTGGTTTTCTCCTTGATGCTTTATTTGGGTTGACTTGGCGCATGCTCACACATGTTAGACTCTTCCAAAGTCGCCATTAGCCTTCATGATCATTTAGTTTTTGACTTTTGATGCCATCGTATGCTTCTTTTAATGTCGCTTTGTCACTTTGCATGATTATGGCCATTATTGCTTTCTTAGTTGGTCGCTCCCAGTCTTTTGCTAGCCCTCACCTTGTACTGAGTATGAGCTCTACTCGTGCATCCAACTCCTAAAAGCCAAAGTTTGCCATTGTGTCCACTATAAATTCCTATGCATGGTATTTGTAAGCCATTCCAAAGTAAAATTTTCGTGTGCTACCTTTCAAAAACCTTCAAAACACTTCTCGTTTTGTGACACTGTTTTCAGCTCATGGGGACGTAGTGGTCGGATTTGCTATCTTCCATATTGTTTATTCTAAAAAGAAAAAAAAAAGAGAAAAAAAAAGAAAAAAAGGCACTCCTCCAAGAATGTGAATGTTGGTAGGCACCCGATGGAATCGGTTAGCCATGGTATGTGAAAGGAAAAGGTGGGGAGGAGTGCCAAGTTTTATAAAAAGAGCACCAAAGTGCCAATCTCTCTCTCAAAAACTTGCTTTATTTTTGTATGGAAGATAGTAAGAACCCCATTGCCAGTCGTTGACAAAGACAACCACCTCTCAAAATCAAGTTTTCTCTCTGTTTTACAAAATGAAAAGCTCTAGCACATGTTTAAATCACTGCTTCCCTCTGCGAAGGGCCTTTCTTTTACTTTTATGTTGAGTCACCACCTTCTTTCTTTATGCACCATTAAGAGAGCATAGTTGTCATTCTTAGTGTGATATGCATTGTCCCAAGGTTCATTGATTGACTCATATTGTTGGTTTCACTTGTTCTTAAATTATTTGTATCTAGTCGCCCTCTTAAACTTTGAGGTGTCCTATGCATTTATGTTTTGCTCTCTTTGAAGGACAAGCTGAAAACCTTTTGTATGTTTTTCCTTATGATTTGAACACACGTTTGACTTTCATTGTTTCATTACCATGATCTTTTGTTTGTGTTCATTTGCATGTTTACAACATGGTTGCTAAGTTCTTATTGTCATGATTATATCTTTCATGCCCATGTTTTAAGTTCTATTGATCCCAGCTCACCAATGCTTACATATATGATCAAGATTGTGTAGGTGCATGTCACCTCAAAAATTATTCTTTTGTTATCACTTACCTACTCGAGGACGAGCAGGAGTTAAGCTTGGGGATGCTTGATACGTCTCAAACGTATCTATAATTTTTGATGCTCCATGCTTGTTTTTACACCATTTGCCTATTGTTTCGTTACACTTAGTGGTACTTTTATACATTTTCCGGAACTAACCTATTAATGAAGTGCCACAGTGCCAGTTTCCTGTTTTCTGCTGTTTTTGTGTTTCAGAAGTGATACACAGGAAATATTCTCGGAATTGGACGAAACAAGTTCCTGAAGTCATATTTCACCGGGAAGCTCCCAAACATCCGAAGACCTGACGGAGGGGGGCCACGTGGCCCCCACACACAGGGGCGGCGCGGCCTGGCCCCTGGCCGCGCCAGCCCCTTGTGAGGCCGCGTGGCTCCACCTCTGACAGCCCCCTTCGCCTACATATACCCCCTGACGAGAAAAACCTAAGTGCCCGATCAGTTTTCCAGAATACATCGCGATCCACCGCCACCGTCGACCCGAAGATCGGGAGGGTCCAGAAGCTCTTCTCGGCACCCTGCCGGAGAGGGGAATCACCACCGGAGGTCTTCTTCATCGCCATGCTTGCCTCCGGAGCGATGAGTGAGTAGTCTACCTTGGACTATGGGTCCATAGCAGTAGCTAGATGGTTGTCCTCTCCACCATGTGCTTCATGTTTAGATCTCATGAGCTGCCCTACATGATTGAGATCACCGTTATGTAATTCTATGATGTTGGTTTGTTGGGATCCGATGAATATTGGTGTTTATGATTAAGTTGTTGTACTGAATTATATCTTTTGTTATCTCTATGTTGTTTATGATCTTGCATGCTCTCCGTTGTTAGTAGCTATCTTGGCCGAGTAGTAGCTAGTGACTCCAAGAGGGGGTATTTATGCTCGATAGTGGGTTCATGCCTCTATTTCACCTGGGGGAGTGACAGAAACCTCTAAGGTGGTAGATGTGCTGTTGCTACTAGGGAGAAAACAACATTCATATGCTCAAGGGCATATGCTTTGTTTACATTACACACTTTGCTTAATGCAATTATCTGTTGTTCGCAACTTAATACTTCCAGGGTGTTCGGATGATATCCCCGGGGGTGGATTATTAGTCATAGATGCAGTTGGATGGCGGTCTATGTATTTTGTTGTAATGCCCAGAGTGAATCTCATAGTGATCTTCTTGACATATCACGTTATCTTTATTCTATCAATTGCCCAACTGTAATTTGTTTACCCAGCATGTTATTTATCTATGGAGAGACACCACTAGTGAACTGTGGACCCCGGTCCTATTTTAATCATATTGCAATCACCTGTTTACTTTTCCCGCACTGTTTACTTTACTCGCATACTCTACTGTTTTCCACTCGATACACTCATAACCTTTGTTTCAAGCAAACCGGTGAGATTGACAACCTCATCGCAAGTTGGGAGCAAAGTATTTGTTTGTGTGTGTGCAGGTTCCACAAACACCTTCAGTCGTCACCGTCTCTCTTCTTCAAGATCGACATTAAACCTTGGTTTCTTAACTGAGGGAAAACTAGCCGCTACACTCATCATACCTTCCTCTTGGGGTTCCCAACGGGCTGGTCATCACCACGCACAAGGACAGTCTGCTCCCACATCAACTATACACCACCACACGCAGCAGGGGGTAAGGGTGCACCCCTTCCTCCTATATATGGAGGCCCCTTGGGAGGAGGAGAAAACACAAAACAATTGGGATTGAGGGAGTTCCTTTGGGGAGCTCTCCTTTTCATGCGCCTCCCCTCTCTCCACCTCACCTTCCCGTGTGGCTCACCGAAGGGCTAGGTAGACCGAAGGTCAACTCCACCGCTGCACACCGTCATGCTGCGGGAATTTTGGATCTGATCCAAACCGATCTACTTCTGCAATCTTGGCTGGATCGGAGAGACCAGAAGAAGTCATCGTTTATCGTATGTGTATAATTCCCGCGAGATTCTACCCCTATAGCACTATGTTGTTGCCCCGGTATTGTTGCACTAGTGTCGTGACATCAAGTTCTACATGACCTTACAGTCGGCTACGTTGGCTTCATCATCAACGCCTATGCGGGGGCGTAATCCCCGCGTTCGGTCTACAAGGGTATGTCACTGAATCTCTAGATAATTGTTACAATATTACTAATAGATAGATCTTGGGCAATTTAGGGTTGCGTAAATAATAAAAAATTGTTATTAGCATCGAACCCCACAGTGGTATCAGAGCCTGATCTATGCATAGTATGCTTGTACGATTAGAACACATAGTGATATGTGAGCATTGATCTTCTCATTGTTACCCTCCTATGTGCATTTCCTTATATCTGTGGTATGGTTGGATTGAAGCGGCCTGAAGAACGACCTTACGCGTTACACGCGAGACAGGTTCCACAACTAACATACTAAAAGGACATGCTCCTAGCTTTTGGTTTTCGGGTGTTTGATTACAACACAAGTCATTTAATCTTGTGTTAATCATTGTAGGGACTAATTAGGTACTTCTCAAGATGGAGGTTGTACAAAGAGTGTGAAAAGGGGATGGCTATAGGTGCTCTTACAGCACTTACCCCTCTGGCTCTTGCTCTTCCACCAGTATTTCCACCATTTCGCAAATCCCGAGGGATGTTGATCGCATGTCCTCCCTTCATCTCACGCTCACAACAATGCATCACAAAGGTCTGCAATTGTATTTGCATTAGACAATCATTCGCTTGGTGTACTTCACGGAGTAAGAATTTTTTTTGTCACCTAATAGAATTTTTCGGATGTTGAATGCTTAAGAATTCCGGTAAGAGCAAAATTTGGTGTATGCATGGTTGGGATCGATGTTGTTTACTTCCTGGGTCGTGCCATCGGGGCATCACGATACAGGTGGTGTAGCAACTCCAATCGGTGGTTCAAATTGTGACCCTACGGCCCACACCATGTCCGGCCACATATACCATGAGAGCCAAACAACAACAACAACAACAACAACAACAACAACAACAACAACAACAACAACAACAACAACAACAACAACAACAACAACAACAACAACAACAACAACAACAAACCGTGAATCGGAGACCATGGGGTATGCGTGTGTGGGACACACATGACCAGTTGCGTAAAGGTATTCTATATGCGATTCAGTATTTTTTGAATATGAAATTTAAATACGGTAACTTTCAAATGGAATCGCCAAATGAGAAAACATTTTCGTGGTTAAATTTCTCATGTCAATAGCTTCAAAACTAGTCCGTATATCAATTTTGATACGTACGTTTTGACGAACTTTTTCTATTATGTTGTTGTGAGCAACCCTCTACTCAATTGATCATCCAGTTCAGGTTACAAGCTTGGATCTAAGGATATGAAGTAGATGGAGAGAATCCAGGAGGAGGAAGGAGAACTAACCCACGCACGCAACACACTGTCAAGCCAGGTCCAGGCCGAAGCCTCCCGTCCGTTCCAAGCCGCTTCCTTCGTAGTGCCCTCCTCCGTATTAGTAGTGCATCTGGTAGCATTTGAGCAGGCCAAGGCCCAACGATGCTAGCCCACCCGTCCAGCCCAAGCGCTGAGTAGAAGGTCGCTGACAATCCTCCCCCCTTAAAAATCGGCTTGCCCCCAAGCCGATCTTTGTGACGAACCGCCTGGATCCCATGGCATTTGATATGTATCATTATCAAGGCAAGACCCAGCACCAGCCACTCTTCCAGGATTACCTTGACGCCGGGGAGATGAAGCGCGATCACCGGGATCCCAGGGCAATTGCAGTCTGATGCCGACATAGATGATATCCAAGATTTCACTCAGGACTACCAAGGGAAAAAGTTGCCTGAACTGAAGACTTCTATCCAAAACTTCCAGTTCAAATGCCCAAGTGATTTCCCATTGGAAAATGTCAGAATAATGTACTAGGGTGCCTCCAATCCAAAAATGTAGACCATAACCTGATCCAAGAACTTCAGTAGCCATCAAACTGATCACCGGCTGTGAGAAGTGAATGCTAGGAACAGTTGAACGCGCAAGTGTGAGTGACCATGCAATGTACCACTGAAATCGATAAGGATCATGTATGGAAGCATTCCCAATGGTGCCAAATGGAAAACATGGAACTGCAGAGATTCTAATGTAATCCTCAATCATGTACTTCTTCTTCTGACTATTAGGAAGAATAATAACAATGGTACACAGTGGCATCCCCGCAGACAGAACATAAGCGGACCAAGCTGTCAGCTGCGTTGTTCTCATCCCAACAGCATAACCATTCCCAACGGCTAAGGACCAAGCGGTCAAGCATTGTAGTAGCTCATTGGCATACTGAAGATGATAGCTCGTGGACCAATACCCAAAGGGATAAGGCAATGACCAATACACTTGTGTCCCATTGAGAATGACAGGGAAAGCACTAGAGCTGGAGCTGGTATACCCATGTACTGCACAAGGTAGTCTACAGAACCACTGGAGAAAGGGCACAGAGAACCAGGACAGTACCAGCAAAAGGCAGGTCCACCCTTTCCAGCAAGAAGGATTCTGTAAATTGGTACTTTTTTGCCCATTCTGACTACAAATATCTGCGCCCAGAAGTTGCTCTGCATTTCTCAATGTCGAGTAGAAGGCAGGTCTTACACAGAATATGCACCAGACAGCAAAATCATTCAGCTTCAACTGAAAAGTAATGCCAATGATGTGTAAAGGTTCAGAAACTGTCCTTATGTTGCTCCAAAACTCATTGGTAAAACTGATTGGAGCCAGATGTGACCATTGAGGCTTGGGTTGTGAAATTGGCAAACACTCCTCGGTCTCTGCAATATCAAGCTTATCAACTAAGTGTTCAACTGATGTATGATCATACTCGAGCTCGTCCTCACCAAACAGCTCTATGCCTGGATCCCATAGACGCTCAAGGGAAAAAACACCATTCATATTATATAGTGACACTGTCCAAACTGAGCTGATTGGCTGACTTTTGGTCCAACTGGTAGACTGATTAGCTGTTGCATGCACGTTCCATAGCTTCTTCTCCTTAGGAAGAGGCGGCCATGGAAGTTTCAGCTTCACAACTTTTATGTTCTGAAAGAGATGTCTATCTTCCCTTGCTTCAAGGCAATTTGAACCCCATTTTTGTTGGTTGTCCTTAACATATTGCAGTGGTCGTGACAATGGTGATTGCGGGACCCAACCTACTAAGAATTCTTTGCCAAGTGTTTGATGTGCTTGATGGAATACGTCCTCAGCCGTGGTGTCGTCGGCGTCGAGGGCGTCAACACAGGTCGAGTCGGCGGGCAAGGTCAACGGAGACAACCAGAATTGGACATCTAGCAGCAGGTATGATGGCCTAGTGAGAGCAGTCAGACACATTGCAGATGGCGCATATCTACTCGGAAATTTAGTCAAGCATGTGACAAGCGTCACCGAACAAAGGTGAGTAGTGTCTGTGTGGACTACAACTGCGGCGGCATCTTGCACTGTCGAACCCTGGGGCTTGATGCAGACAATGGGAGTTGAGGTCAGAGCCTGTTCTCTGTGCTTTGATGCTGATGAAGTAGGCAACACTATAGTCATTGTCGCGCTTGTGTTGCTGCCAGGGCATATCATTGAGCGGTTGGTCGGCGTCACAGAGCAGAGGTCCGTTTCATGTGTTGCAGAGGCAGCCGGAGCATTGTTCGGTGTAGAGTTTAACAGAACCTCTGTGAGGAGGCCTGTGGATGTCGCTGCAAGCATAGAAGGTGCGACCGAATTGGGTGTGGACATGGCGCGCAATATCTCTAGCGCGGTTGCGGATGAACTCGCCGCAGCTGACGCATGGAAGTCACTGGTACGGACGACACTACTCGGGAGGCGCAGAGGCGCGGTCAACGCTGAGTCTACCACAGCTGGGACATGGGTCGATGTAGAGTCCACGGCCGCGGTGGCCGAGTTGCTCTTGGAGGGCACCGCAGAGGCGGGAGCATCGTCCTCGTCATGGCGGTCGAGCGTGGCCAGAGCCGCAGCCCACTCAGCGTACGGTGTGTCGTCGTAGAAGTACGCCGAGGCCACTTCGTCCTTGTTCGGAGTCGTGATGGCGGTGTAGATCGGTGGGATGATGGTGATGGCGAGGAAGCAGCACCCCTCATATAGAGCGCGGCCATCCAAGGCATCACGAGCTCGGGCCGCCCACCACCGAGAGCGGAACTGGACATAGGCCTCCACGCCATACATCCCGTCCACAACCTTCTCGAACGCGCAGAGCATGCTCCCAGCACCACAGCGACAGAGCTCTTCACGGAACACCTCCTTACTCACTGGCCAATGCACGCCGGTCATCCTGATGTGAAGAACAGCGTCAGGGCAGGTGATTTTCTGGGTCGGCATTTTCGTCGAACAGGTTGTAGGCAGTTGTTGGGGTGGTAGGTGGGAAGAAAATTTTGGTTGGGATTTGACGGGGAGAAGGGTGGTGGAGATGGCTCTGATACCAGATGTGAGCAACCCTCTACTCAATTGATCATCCAGTTCAGGTTACAAGCTTGGATCTAAGGATATGAAGTAGATGGAGAGAATCCAGGAGGAGGAAGGAGAACTAACCCACGCACGCAACACACTGTCAAGCCAGGTCCAGGCCGAAGCCTCCCGTCCGTTCCAAGCCGCTTCCTTCGTAGTGCCCTCCTCCGTATTAGTAGTGCATCTGGTAGCATTTGAGCAGGCCAAGGCCCAACGATGCTAGCCCACCCGTCCAGCCCAAGCGCTGAGTAGAAGGTCGCTGACAGTTGTACTACCCGCATTGCTGTATATATTGGTTCAATGTCTATATTTCCCACTTTTCTAGCGTACTTTCCACGGAGTACACGCGCATTTTGTCGGATTGCACGGAGCTGCGTAGTACACTTCTACTGCTCGGGCAGTGTTCATTTACCAGTGTAGCGAAAAAACTAAAAAAGGAAGAAGAAACTATAAATGGAAAAGAGAGAAAACAACATAAATAAACCCAAAAAAGTTGCTGCCCTGCGATAACCTTTGCGAAAACATGTTGTAGTCGAACTTTGGCGTTTGTGCCCCCAATGAATCCGGACCGTAATCGGCAAAATAGGCGCAGCCTGATAAATAGGATGGACGTTTCCGTTTTGCCGCAGGCTCCGTGCTCGTATTTGTCCCTCTGCCTTTTTGAACGATTTGTGACCCTAGTAGAGCTGAGAGCGTCCATGGCGGAGGCGAGTAACATCGGCTGCATCATCCAGGTACGTCTCTCAGCTTTTCCTATCTATATATAGAATCATGATCATAGAATTATACACGTGAAACATTTTGCTCACAACGACTAAGAAGAACAAGAAGGCAAATCTGGGTTCCTATCTATATATAGAATCATGATCATAGAATTATACACGTGAAACATTTTGCTCACAACGACTAAGAAGAACAAGAAGGCAAATCTGGGTTAGCCATATCGTCGCCACTTCCGCTGTCTCCGATCAAAAATCAATGGGTCCCACCTCCTCCATTCGCCGCGGGGCGGGGACGTTAGACTTGTGCTCGGTGCTATAATAAGAGCTTTAAAGTATAAGTTTTATTAACCGGTACAGTTGTTATGGTGGCTATGGCGGGCATTATGCAAAATAAAAATGAGGTATCCACCTCGTTGGCGGCAATCTTGTACAACATTAAGGATGCCGGGATTCGTCTAGTCGTTGCTCCCATTGAGTAGTGGTTTTCTTTAGGTTTACGTGTGTTACAAGTTTGGTGTCGAAAGATTGAGATCTATAAAAGGTGTAATGGCAATGACTTCGGCTCTATAGCGCTGACCCTTAGGGGCACATGCCCGAAAATTTCCTGACTGCACCTAAAAAGCTTTTTAGTAAACTCATTTGTTTACACAAGGTGATACAAACATAAAATCCACACCCAGCCATAATAGTAATGCGCGGAAAGCAAGAAAGTATGAAGAAAGAAAAAGGAAAGGAATTCATCAAACCCATATGACTCTGGAAAATCTTTATGGTACGACTCAATAGTGGAGGTGAACCAATTTATAGACTATGCCGCCACCCATGAGGGGTAAATATCCTTCGCCACCTTCTCCAATCGCAAGCATACCACCGTAAATAGGTAGTGGTATTTCGGTTTTGTGAAAAATAGACCACGACTGAAGATAGTGAGCACACTGAAAAATAACATGCGTAGGAGAAGAATTTTACTTCCCAGCCTCTGCATACCAAATAGGGATGCATACAAATCGTGTGTACCGGAATTTTTAATCCTAGATAAACATCAAGCCTAATCCTTAGAATAAATTGCATGAGTACCAAAAAAGTCTGATTCTCTAGTATAAATTAGCATCCGTGAGGATTTGAACCCAAGTGCTGGATTTGTGGATCATATGTTTCCCTTGATAAATATTAGATTTTGTTTCAATCCGGCCGCTCCCCTTTCCATTACTTTTATAGCGGAAATACAGAGTCTTCTATAAGTTTTCAACAAAAAACAACCCTTGATAGATATAAGATGTATTTAAGATGCCTTTTGTGTCCTTTTATCGGGAAAAAATCATTTGCTTTATTACGTACATTCATCCATCCAGGAAGTCGTGCAGGAAGATAGGCTGAGTAAGCTGCCGGACGACATCCTACTCTTGGTTCTAGATCATGTCGGCTTGCGAGGAGCCGTAGGAAGCGGCATCTTAAGCAGACGGTGGGGGCATCTCCCAGACGCGATCCGGAGCATTAGCTTAGACGTTAAGCGTTATGAGCTTAGATACGAAGGTGTCAAGTCCGAGAAGAAGGCTCAGGCCAACATGGCCATGGCAGAAGCAGCAAGGAGCCTGCTAGCACGCAGGGGCCATGAGCACGGCGTCCGTTCGCTCTATCTACGGTTCTACCTGAGAGACGAGTCCGTGGGCATCGTCGGCGCCGTCGACGACGCCATCGCGCGCGGCTGCGGCATCACCAAGGCGACGTTCATGATGGTGGCCGAAAAGATCGACTACCGGCGCACGGACGAGGACCTGGCCACGCACGCCGGGCGCTTCCTGTCCTGCTTGGACGCCTGCCCCCGCGCGTTCGCGGCCCTCACGAAGCTGCACGTGGAGAGTGTCAAGCTGCCGCAGTCGGACATCGACAACATGCTCGCCGTCTGCGGAAGGCTGAAGATCCTCTCTCTGCGCAACTGCGACGCCGGTGGCGAGACGGCGCTGGCCATCCAGCACCCGCAGATCACCGTGCTCGAGCTCGCTTGCTGCTCCTGCGACACCATCGACCTCAAGTGGATCCCGAAGCTAGTGAAGGCGACGTGCGCGTGCTGGCATCCTTCGCGGCGTGGGGAACCGCTCTTGTTTGGCCACGTCCCGCTGCTTCGGAAGCTAATCCTCCGGCTTCGCTGCACGACCGCCTACAGAGTACTCAGGTTGAGCACACTGCTTCACAATGCAAACATCCGTGAACTGGTGATGAGCTTCGGCACCGCGAGGGTAAGAATATTCTTTCCCATTTATGCTTTTCACTAAGATCAAAACGTTGTCTGTACTCTCTGTTCATTCTCTTTCTTTCCGTTTATTTCTGCAGCTCTGGATTCAGCCGGAGGGCAGCAGGCAACTGGCTCCTCGACTAAGGAACTTGAGGATTTTGTATCTCGATGATATTCCTGAAGAATGTGGCATCACATGGACATTCTTCCTGCTAGAGGCCGCGCCTCTCTTGGAGGAGCTCCACATTCAGGTACAATAGCATGAAATGCCTTGTCTGCGGAAACAGAAACATCTTCACCCTATTGTCTGCGGGTCTTGATGGCCGTACGGGTTCCTGGCTGGCTGGGCTTCGCCACCGGACGGGGTAAGCACTGCCGCCGCGCCGCGTGCTTGCTGCGCCTCCACCTTCCACTTCCAGCGAGCCCCCGCCCCGCGCTTGCTGTACCACCGCGGCCTCCGCCCCGCGCTTGGCTTGCTGTACCACCCGCCGCCCGCCGCCCGCCGCCGACGACCCACGGCGCCCAGGCCACCCGCCACCCGCCGCCCGCCGCCGACCCACGGCGCCCAGGCCACCCGCCACCCGCCGCCCGCCGCCGACCCACGGCGCCCAGGCGGCCAGGGCTAACGGATAGCCTCCAGAAATCCGCCGCTTGCCGTCTTCATCGCCGTCGACTGCAACTGCTCGTGCTCACCACCCCCAAGCCGCCGTCCACTCTCTCTTTTGACAGAGAGGAGAGCAAAATAATGGGCCGTGTGGGAGAGGGCTGCTGTTAGGAGAGGTGTTGGGCTGGCCGGCTGGGCTTACATGTTTGTGGCAGATGCCTGTCGTTTAGACTTCTTTTCGATGTGACTAGTAAAAGAGGGCGAATCCTATATAGCGCCCGTTAGCGCGCGCTATTAATGCGCGCTAACGGGCCGATTTGTTTGGGCCGCGGCCCATTTAGATGCGGGTTTTTGTTTTTATCTATTTTTTTTTCATTTTTTTAGTTTTTACTGGTTCTTTTCTGATCGCGGTTTTTTTAATGATTTTCGAATTTTTGTTCAGATTCGAAAATTGTTCAAATTCGAAAAAAAAATCAAATTCAAATTTTGTTCAATTTCGAATTTTGTTCAAATTCGAATTTTGTTCAAGCTCAGTTTTTTGTTCAAATTCGATTTATTGTTCAAATTCGTTTTTTTTGTTAAAATTCGATTTTTGTTTAAATTTGAAATTTGTTCAAATTAAAATTTGTTCAAATTCGAAATTGTTCAGATTTCAAAAAAAAGAAACGTTAAAAAAGAAAAAATTTGGAGAGCATTTTTTACTGGGCCGGCCCATACAGAAACTACACGGGCGCGCCCTCCTACTGCGCGCTAACGGGCGCGCTATAGGAGGCCCCATAAAAGAGGTGCTATTCTAAAAAAAATGCTAATCTAAAAAAAGGTGCTGCATTCATTCATCGATTAAAAATAAGATTAATCTAGTTTACAAGAGAAATGTTCAAACGCATGCATCAGGTTTTCTTTTTTTGCGAGGAAAAGAGATATTTCCTAACTCAGTGTTCACACAGTTACAATCCCGAGCTAGGGCGTCGGCGATTTCTGGAGGAAATTGGCTGAGCTACATCACAATACGTTCATGCACCCTACCTAGCTTTACTATTCATGACTAGCCAACTTTGAGTATCTACTAATTTTGATAACTTAACTCTCTCTCTCTCTTCCTTAGAAGCTCTCGAAATATAGTAATCCGAAAAGCATATGAAGAGATATTGGGGGCCTTGTCAGTGATCACGACGAAGGCCTCCCAAAAATTTGTATCCACGTCAAATTTAAGTATTATGCATTAATTTGAACATAAAAAGCCGGTTGTTTTTCTCGAGCTATAGATGGGCGCGTTGTGGCACTACGTTAGCCCTTGCTAGTATACGTAACCTGTCGATTCTCTGCCCCCCCCCCCCCCCCACTAGCGCGTCCATATGCAATTGAATCACTATTTTCACCTTATGTGCCAGATCCAATGGTCATAGACAAGTTCGACACCGACTCTAGGGTCTCCCGGATCAGCCTGGCAGATCAGCCAGGTGGGCCCCACATGGGCGGCTAGGATGTGCAGTCGTATGACGGCTCGCGACCTCCGCGGAAGGGCTTCCTTTGCAGAAGCGCCCTTGCTCGGGCCTCGGGGGACTTCTTAATGTGTGTTAACATAGCCCCATTCTCCTTGCTTCATACATCATGGGGAGATGCTCAGGCCATTGGAGCACCAGGAACACTCCCGTCATCCATCGATGTCGTCCTTGAATGCTCGCCTTCTTCAGGGGAAAACCTGCATCCGTGGGAGCCTGGCGGAATAGAGGCTTCCCTCCTCTTACTCCATGGCGCTCATGCTTAAGAGAGGCCTCAGTGACGAGGGTTAATCTTGGCAATGTCCTAGATGAAAGACTTAGGATCGGGGGAAGAGGGCGTCGGATGAACTTGACGGTAAAAGATCAGACAAACAAGGTAAAACTTGATGTTTATTGAGAAAAAACTAGTATTACATGCTAAATCTCGATGTGTCCCTGGCCGGCCTCTCCTGGCCCCTCTTTATAGGTGGCCAGGTCTCGAGGTCCTGGTCGAGTTCTATACAAATTCACCGTGCTATGGCGGTTTACATATTGTTTCCTTATTCGAATACAACATATATCGACTCCTATCTTGGCCTATATTCCTATGGGCCTTAACCCAAATATATCCGAGGGGTACCCATGCCATGGGCCCTGGCAGGCGTACCCATACTAGTAGCCCCCGAGATTCTATCTGAATCATAGATTCCGGTCGAATCTCAAATCTTCAAATCTTTGGCTTATATATAACCTTTAACTAATAAAACTTTCGGCTTCTCTTTAAAGACATTTTAATTTATCAATTATCTCATGCTTTCTATTTTTCATGGGGATTTTGGTAAATGGGCCTGGTGCATCTGACAGATCAGGAACCAGTTAATTACCTTAGCAAACACTCATAACCTACATCAAACTCGAGTCCCCGGACTCGAATTTAGTACCTGGCGTAATCTAGCTTGTGCCGCATTTAGGACTTACCGAAGGATGGATTCCAGTATTTCTTAGGGTACCCAGCGCGTCCGTCGGGATTTTCTTTGTATCGTGGATACGGAAAAGTTCTAGTAGAGCACATTCTTGTGCGAATACTAGGCCATGCAGGACGGATCCTGTGGTCTTACCTTTATGATCTTTGCAACCACGACATTCATACATGTTATTGCGGTGGATGCGGTATGAGAAAATATTTTTCAAGAGCCTTGTTTGGCTGTTATAATACCCAAAATGTCAGGTTATTCTCTTGAATTCTTTGCAAACCCCTCCCGATGGGAGTGAAATATCAAGTATATTATTTGGTGTTTACCACTAATGATAAAGTCGAAATTTCACTCCTTTGTAGTAGTCAATATTTGTCAACATCGTGTGCGCGTTCAGAACTCCCGATGGGAGTAGCCCCCGAGGCTATAATCAAAAATTTAATATTCGAGTATAGACTCAAAATTTTCTGTACATCTTTACGATGTTGTTCCTGCACAAATATTTTTACCTTATACTTTCTTTATCGGGTGCGCTATCAGCACTCCCGATGGGATTACCCAAGAGACTGTGATGGGGTGCTTGTAACCGATTATAGGCTCAAAAATAAATTTCTTTGACTGGTAGAATGTGGTGACCCAGCATACCACTGCATGTGTAGTATGCAAGTCATTGACATAACACCAATGAAACATCGTCTCACTAGTATTACATCGATTAGAGTGGTACAACAAAAACATCACAGGTCCAAGGTATGTCTATAGGATTACAATTTTCAGCATACAGAAGATCTTCAGAACCTCCTCAACAGGTAGAGGTTTAGTTCTGGCGATTACAATCAAGAATGAACAACTAGAAGACTAAACTAAATCTACAACTAATGCAGTTGACTTGCTACAGAATTACCCTAACTACTTAGGTTCTAGGATTAGGGAATTGGGTCCCTTCTATTCCTATTCTAGTTTTCCACCAAGCTTGACGCAGTCGTTTACTTCATTGCTAATTCTGACATTGGTCGAAGGCTTCATCTTCATCTTTAGTGTCTCGAGGTTGCCTCCTGTGTTGCCTCAAATCTAAGCAAGGGTTAAGAGGGAGTGGGGTGAGTAACGAGCGTTACCCAGCAAGTTCATATAAGGAATAAGGTGTTTTATGCACTATCTACAGCCTTAGACTCAAGAGTCAGTCGACAATGCAAGTTTTCGTAAACATTTCTTCAAGAGGTTGCTTTTATTCAGAAGAACTATGTCCGTCAGCCTTCACATGTTTATTAGAGCTTCGATGGGCTCCTTTCCTGCCGCGTTCGCAGCTTCTTCCCAGAACAGGGAGTATTTTAATACTTTCTTACACTCTGCAGAGGTGGTCACTTGTACCCATGAGAGATCAAAGCCTTGCTGCACAACCGGGCGATCTTTCTCGTCCACACTTCCTTGGTGTGGGGCCCAGTCTTGTGATCCAAGCCAATCACCGTTCTTCTCCATGACCCCGCAGACCAACCCTTTTGTAAGTCCATCCTCCCCTATACCACATATGCAGACCAATTGGCGCACTGGTCCTCCCCTTTACACTATGGACGCTCCCATAGGTAGACCGTTCCGAACCCAGATACCCGCTCCTATACAATATGGGTAGACCGATCCGGATGACTCTTACAATCCATCATAGACCAATTAGCTAGTTTGTCCCCCCTATACTATAGGCAGACCGAACAGGAAATGCATTTCCCCCCTTTGCACTATAGTAGCCCGAATAGGACAACCCTCGCTACTGATCCGTTGGCATGCGAGAGGGAAAAGATACAGCTGACTTCTCCGTCCCATTCCAGATCTCATGGTTGACCATTATTTACGGCGCTAGAATCACTGGCGACATTTGTTATTAGTCCTAGGTGAACTTTTCAGTTGCAGTGGGACCTCCACCATACTCATACCATGGTTCCACTGCCCACCATCCTAGGGCAACAACAATTGCGGTCGAAACCACTACTTTATGTTATTTATGAAGACAGAACCTTTTGCTTTTAAATGCAGTAATAATAATACCACTGGTATATTTGCAAGTAATTTGCTAAAATTAAACAAGAGATACGAGCAAGAGTGAACTTGCCTTTCTGACTGCAAGATTATGCGAGTCAGGGTCTTCGATACGATAGAAATCCCAATTCTAAAATAGCAATCATCATCCGGTAGGGATGATGTTAGAAATCTGCAGCATGATATGCATAAGATATGATATGCATTGATCTAAGCATAATCTAACCCCAATGATTTGTTAATAATCAATTATGGTGATTTCTTTATAATGTGTTGCACTTTTAGGCTCAATCAAACACACAAGGTTGTTAAAGATTTTAGGTTAACTGACACTTCTTCAAAAGTAGTAGAATAAAGCATCAAACAAGAGTTATTGCAAAAGATAGATATAGCAATAGGTGAAGGCTTGAAAGTAACACTTTTAAGTTGCATCTTATAATTAGCAATCACTTGGTTGATCATGGATATGCAAAGTCAAAGTAAGGTATACACATAGCAATATCTAAGTAGTTCTAGGGTTGACAACAATCTTAATATAACTTAGGGTTTTAATTTATAACTAAAAGGAAATGGTTTGATGCTATTTTCTAGGTATCTCAAAAGAATTACTTTTGAAGAACATATTCTTTAAAAGGGTAATAAGTATTTAACTCATTTTAAGTGATCACAATTATTCTTGAGAATTTGGTTAATTAATAAAACATAATTATAAGTTTCTAGGTCTTAACTTATAATGTTAAAGTAATTGAGTTAATCATTCATCATGGTTGAATTGAGCACTTAAAGATAACTATATACTTACTGATTAAAAGTTGAGAAATAACCTTAAATACAAGTTACTATTTATTTGTTGATGTTCTCCATAAATTTTAGTACTTTTAAAATTATCTAAAGAAAATAACTCTAGTGATTTAAGTGCTAATTGCAAAGTTGAATTTAAGATCCTATAATAATAAAGTAGTAACTACAATAAGGTTGTTTTAGTGTAAGGATATTTATTACATTTTTAGAGAAATGATTTGATTCCTAAATTTAATTTAAATTCATATTGAGAAATAGTACTTAGACATGTTTTTAAATTGCACTCAAAATTATTCCACACAAGTATATAATATTGCAGTACAAACAGATAGGTCTTATTTTTGTGATTATTTTGATATATTATTTATATTTTTCTGATTTAATGAAACAAGTATGAATTTTCTAAGTTTTTGATATTTTCTGGAATTTCTAAATAGCTGGGCATACTTTTTACACCGAGCTAACCCTAGCCAGAGTCACTGACTGGTGGGGCTGGGTGACACATCAGCTGCCATAAGGGCATTGACCTGTCAAAAGGTTGACTGGGCACGGGAGTCACCGCCAGCGAGGCAGTCGTCACCGGCGACGACGACCTACGACCCCCGCAAACGTGCTATTAGGTTATTCCAAACCGGGAGCACACGAAGAGTACTATGGTGGCGGCACTGTGACCTAATGGTCACCGGAGATGACTCCGACGAGCACACCTGCGGTGGTGGACTCCGGCCGGACTTCGAACTCGCATCATAGGCGATACTAGGACGTGTAGATGGTCTCTACAGATGCGCACGCTCACCCTGGGGCTGATTGACGGCTCGGCGAGGTCGATTGAAGACGGCGGTGAGCGAAGCTTCGCGATCTCCGGCGATGTCTGGCGAGAAGGGAGCAGAGCAATTTGTCCTACTCCGGGCTTCCCCCTCGATTCCTTCTCCTGACGCTAGACATGGCAAGGCGCACCTCCCAGACCTCTTCTTGGAGCTTGAGGTGGCCTAAATCGCTGGCCCCCGATGAACTCTGGTGACAGACATGTTTGCAGAGAGAGGAACAGAGGGTTTGAGAGAGCTGCGGAGATGCTAGGGTTTCCTACGGCGGCGGTCTTCATTTTATAGGAGCTAGAGGGTGGCGGCGCAGGTCTTGATGCGGCCGAGCAGCAGGAGATCGCCGCGAGCTTCTTCCCCGGATCGGAGGAAGAAGACGATGGTCTCCTTGGGTGGGTCCCGCTTGCCGAATCGGTATGCCAGGCTGGGCTTCGGTGGGCTGGCTAGTCGGGCCGGCTAAGCGGGCTGCGGCCAGGTAAGCTTCTTCTTCTATTTTTTTTCTTGTTTAATTCTTTTTCTGTTTTTTTCTATTTTGAGATTTGAGTTTGAATTTCAATTCTATTTTGCAGGAAGTTAACTTCGTGACTGATTATAAAATATAGGGAAGATTTTAATGGGGCAATATGTTGTATTAGGGTATCTTATATGTGCACGACACATATAATCCATTGCACATTGTGCAGGATTTGAAAAGAATTCTTAATAGAGATGAATTCAAACACTTTTATTAGAGTGTTCAAAACCTTGTCCAAGTCTTGGACAGGTACTATTGATTTGTAGAACCATCTATTTGCAGTGACTTGATAGGGTAACACTGATAGTAATGTTGGATTTCATATATAGGTGGATACCCTATATACCTGATTTTATGTTTCTCCTCATCTTTATAAATGAGGGTTAAGTTTAGGGTCAAGATGCATGCTACAATAAGAGTTGATCACTGGTGTAAAAGATTGATGGACATGTAAGAGATTCTTGTTTGGATACCACTTATTGGATTTAGAGATAAGATATGATTATGGGGGTTTTACCCATAATCACAAAGTGATGCACAAATTGAAATATGAATAGGAGAATAGGGTCCAATGGGATAGATAAAGGTACTGAGTGTGATGGAATTATGTCATCAATATTAGAGGACAGGGATCACACCCAACATATGGTTAGTTCGATATAGATTCTACCTAAATATGGATCCAGGATTTAGACTTGTGTTACTACTACCTATATCATGTTTCATTGCTTAAGTAAAACATGTACTTGATCCAAGGGTCTTTATGGCTCTCCATAAGAATGCCTCCCTCCTAACAAGGATAGGTTTTCTTGACTCCTATACTCTCTCCTGATGATGGATCATATCTGTTTATCAAACCTATTTCTCACACCTCTCACTATTTTCTTCCTACAAATTTGGTTAGAGTAAATACTATTGCTTGCTCCTAGTTTTAGCCAATGATGATTTTGAATCAGAGGTATGTTTCTCTTGCCTATGGTGAGTGCTTCCCTTTTTCCATTAACTACACTCCTCTCCTCCCATACTAGACCAACCTGGTGGTCTTGTGGAGCTTGTTCTTCGGGAAATCTGATAAACCTGCATCTTGTGGCATGCCTGCACCTCCTAGCTGCTTGACCTAGTTCCTAATTGAACTAAGTAATCATTTGGTCTTGGTATTGCTGGTTTGGTTCTTGTGGTTGTGCTGGTGGTGGTGAATCCTGCCCTGTTGCTCAACTCATGAGCAGGGTGGATTATGTGATGGTGTTACTGGTGTGATGGTGGTGTTTCTTGGTCCTATCTAATGTATGATAAGGCCCAAATTCGTCGGTGTCCTTCTACCATGATTTTATGGTGTCAAAATGGATGCCAAGGGGTTCCTTTTATAGTATCTTGAGGCTCACCACAAGTTGACACCTCAAGTGATGACTCTTGTTTGAGCAAGGTGAGTAAGCTACTTGTTGTCAAACTCTCATGCATGAGCATTACTTGGGGTTCAAGTAAAGGTAGATATTTTCAAGTGGATAACTATGAGCATTACTTGGGTTTCAAGTATAGGAAGATATTTTCGAGTGGATAACTATCATAAGATATTTTCAAGTGGATAACTATCCTAAGATATTTTCACGTGGATAACTATCCTAAGATATTTTCAAGTGTATAACTATCCTAGGTGGCATGATAATTATCCTCTAATAATCTTTATTTTGAATAGCCAAGTGGCATTTGGCACTAAATGGACTTGTGGCTGAATCAACTCATATTCTTATACATATTTGTAATTCATAATTGAATTGTTATTAATGGATATTGTATTAATTATTTCGAAGTTTAACTTCCAAAGTTCAAATTTTGAAATGATCCTGTTATTGTGAATTATGCACATTGTCATATCTTATTTGTTCCTATTATCAGTTGTGATCAAAATATCCAAGGTTAGCAAAGGTCATGTTCAAACTTTGAATGATTTTATTTGATTTCACCAAGGCATGATCATAAGAGTTTCAAAACGGTCATAGTTATTTTTATTCAAATAGTTTGAACTATTTAATGTAATGTAAATGAGCTTAGTTTTGTTATATCTCATATAGTTAATAAGTTATGATTTAAATAGGAATGTGTGGCTTTTATGCACTCTAGACCTTGTGGCTTACCAATTTTTGGTAACAAGTTTAAGAGTGAATTATATAATACCTAGAAGTACTGGATAATTATTTAAGTAGTTAAACTCTATTGTAAACTCCTCTAACTATCTTGGTACTAGGTTAGTCTTTCCCTCTTCTGAAGCTTCTAAATTATACCCTATGGTTCTATCTCAAGAGATAGGAATGATATTGGATTTGATATAGACTCTCTCTTGTTCTGGAGCTAAATAGACTTAAATGGGAAAGATTATGTTAATCAAGATATGAAAACAAAGTAGATTAAGAGTCAAGGTAAGACTTATGTTGTCTTCCTTCAAGCTAGGGATGGCTTCAATGATTTAGGTTTAAGAAATACCATGGTGATCATGGTAGAATTGGTTATAAGGTCCTAAAATGATGTGTTAACATATTAATCATGCCTCACATTCATCTCCTTTGATTGTTGTTATTATCTCTACCCAAAACAAGGTTGGTAACAAAGGTCATGTTGAAGTTTATCGCACTTCAGTCGATGAGCTACTTCAATTCCATCAACTCAAGAGAAGCTTCAATCACTTTGACAAGTTTTATTTAAAAACGCGAAAATTTCCCAGATTTTCTATGCATGAATGCAATGCACATTTCTGTGTTCTCTCTATTTCTAGCCTCACATCCTAGGATGTTACATAGAACTCGTAGTTTTTCGTTCCCATAAATTCATGACATCATTGCTAATGAATATGAATAATTTCGTTGGTGTTTTCACATCTGGCAAAATATTGACGTGTCAACTGACCGCACGCTGACCGGTGCACATGGGGGCAGCACGGTAAATTTACAATTTTTCCGCGCGCAAGTGGGCTACCGCTTCCGCTTTACGTGCCACGTCACGGCCCATCACGTCTTTGACGCATGCATATTTAAGGGTGAAAACCCTTTTCTTTCACTTTTCACTTTGCCTTCGCGTTTTCGCCGCTGCCACTTCTTCTTCTTCTTCTTTGTGCGCACTGCCTCTCTCTACTTGCCATTGCTGCGCACCTCTACCTCGAGCTTTTTTCTCTGTGGATGCGAGTGAAATGCCTGGTGATGAAGAACTCCTCCAAGAGGGGAACGACCGTCGGCTGGTCCATGTCCGCCATCAACAAGGGCGGTCTGAAGAAAGCCAAGACAACCGGGTTCCTCTCGACTTCCATGGAATATACTCTTCCTGGCGGCGAGGTTGTTCCTCGCCCGGCAGAGGGCTTTCGGGTGATGTTCCTTTCTTCCCAACAGAGGAACGACATCAAGATGCCGCCATTGCGCCGATTCTCTCTGAACCTAGGCTTTCGCCCGGAGACACCACCAAACCAAAGTGGGAGCGGGGTAGTGTTAACACAACTTAACGACGCCTCCAAAGAGGATAACGACGCCCACAGGCATCATCACTGCCGGCACTGACCAAAGGCAGGCTAGACTTTCGTCTGTAATGCCGCACACTGATGACACTAAGCAAGTGTGCCAAGTTGGGACTCCAAGTGCAGAATATTGTAGCAAGAGTAAATTTTCCCCATGAGAGAAACTCGGGGTTAATATCGAACTCTCGGGGAACAGTGAAAAAAGTTCTTGTCGTTCTTCTTCTAGCAACCTGTAAAACAATTCCTCGTTCTTATATCCCCAACTTCACCGAGTGGTTGTCAAGCACAAGGTGTGAATGTAAGTAAAATAACAATATGCAATAAAATAAATATGATACATTAAAAAATATGATTGCGGGAAAGGTAAACTATACTAATATGCAACTAAAATAATACGGTAAAGATGTTTTTGGGTTTTATATGTGTATACAAAGAAGTAAATATGTTTTTGTATTTTCGGAATAATTTATTGTTAAAAATAAAAGTGCATGTCAAAGTGTTAGAAAGGTGTTTCTTATGATTTAAATTGGACCAGGGTTCATGGGTTCACTTGCCTACTCTCTTGTTGAATTATGGTGGCATTAAGCGCAATGCGGATGACCGACACGTTGACATGATTTTTATTATGTTACTTGATAATATTCATATAGGCATCACGTCCTAATTTAAAGATGATGCAACACATCTTACTTATACTCCACTAGAAGGAATAAACTTCAAGCATCTAGTATTAAGAATTAATAGAATGTAGCCTTAGGTACTTTAACATGATGTTGAACAACAAATATGCTACCACTTGGACATATTACGATAGAAACTGTGTCTATGAATATCACTCGGGATTCTCAGCTGTCACTAAGAAAAAATAACACATGCATTCTCTTTACCCCTAGCAAAATAACTATGGAAGAAGGTACACAACCCTATCAGATCAATGAATACTGTCATCTATTCAATCACTACTACCTAATTATCTCACCAATACACATCATACTCCTTATGCCCTCGTATACATGTTGGATCAGAACAAGTAATAAAGAACGGAGTGATAATATGCATCTACTCATACATCAAGAACATAATAACATATCACGTCTCATCAATCATCCAATAATATAAAGATCCACCATATAGGAATTATATACTATGCATCATAATCATGTTGGGCAGCTCATATGATGTATAAACAATGAAGTACATGAGAGAAATAGGACAAGCTACTGCCACAAACCCGTAGTCCAGAGATGGACTACTCCCTCTTCATGGCGGTGATGATGGTGTTGATGTCCGAGAGGGTGGAGAAGCATCTAGGGGCAACTCTGACAGCGTTTCCCCCTCCAATCTTTGCTGGAACAGCCTCTGTTTCGTGTTTCTCCGACGCCCCTGATCGCGATCGTCGAGAGGGGGAGGGTCTATATATAGGCGTTTTTAGGTCAAACTGAGCATCTGGACGTGAAGATGGACGACATCGGAGGTCCTAGGCTCAAACGAGCCTAGGTGGCATGGCCAGGCCAAGGGCCCGCGCCACCTGGTCTCGTTTGGCCCATGGGCCTCTTCTCATTGACTTCTTGATCTCCAGGTGACGAAGGAATGAAAAACGGGCCCCCGACATTCGCCTACCTGATTTTCAGCCCAGGAGGAGTATCCTTTGAGAGGTTTTCAAGGCCCACGAAGGCATCGGCCCGGCGTGGCCCAGAAGCAACACTTGGCGTGCAAGCAAAGCTTCGAGGAGTTCAGATTGGGCTAGTTTTCATTTAGGTTTTGTTTTTGAACCGATTCGATCTATACTTGGCTTGAGGGACTATCCTGAGACCTAGCCTTCGCATATAAAAGGCTGGGAGGGAGGTCTCGAAACCCTAGACACTTTTCCACCCACCTCACGCTGGAGCGCTCGATAACTCAGAGCTCTCTGGTTCGGCTAGATCGAATCTACGCCACCATTGTAACACTTCCATCAAAGCCACTCCATCAATACAAAGTCAGACAAGCAGGATGTAGGCCTTTACCCTACCAAGAGGGCCAAACTTGGGTAAACTCCCGTGTTCTTCTGCTTTCGTCTGATCGCCGTCGAGTTTGCCAGGTCCCCAATGCGCTCCCTAGATCGAAAGCCCTTAAACATGGGCATTGCCGGGGATAAACCTCGTCAATTGGTGCCGACCATGGGGACGACGGGATCTGGATCTACAGATTCGCCGGCTCCATCACCAACCAATGCCAAGATTGACACCGACCCCGCCATCGACTCCGCCGTCGGCATCGCTGTGCCAATCAACACCGACACCAACGCCAAGATCGACATCGACCCCGCCATCGACTCTGCCGTCAGCATCGCTGTGCCGATCGACGCTGACACCAATGCCAAGATTGACATCGACCCCGCCATCGACTCTGCCATCGGCATCGCTGTGCCGATCTACACCGATGCCAATGCCGATATCAGCGTCGACACCACCCCATCAAGCGCCACCGAACTAGTTTCGGCCGCCACTATCATCGGCCCAACTTCGGGCACGACGGGAGCAGTTTCGGTGATCACTGGAGGTTTCGACATGGCCTTCGGGATGTTTAGCTTCCACGTGGACGACAACGGAGTCGCCAAACTAATCTTTGTCGGCGATTCTGCGCCACCTGCGATGACCCCAAGCACATCACCAGTTACCGGGGGCAATCCCTCGGCAACCGCACTGCTAGCATCGTCGGCGCCGCTGGAGGAGGAACCAAGGCTGGAGGAGCTGACCCCATCAGTAGGGTCCAATGGCTTCGAAGATCCACCTCCATCCCCAACCACCGCATACTGCGTCGACTGCGACGCATACCACTATGTGGGTGCCAGAGATTTCTCATCTCATGAGATCGCCGGCTGTGAAGATCCTCGGGGGGGCACGGCAGCTGTCTACCCGACAATATCCGAGTGCGAGCGGGCTCTCAATGCCCTCACACTTTGTACTGCGCCATATGATCCTGACTACGTCGAAGGGTTATATTCGGACTACACATGCTCGGACGACAACGATGACGTCTACCCCGAAGCTAAGGTGAAAATTGGCAATTCAGCAAGCTCTTGCTCACCAAGCGAATCTGCCGCATCAAGCGACGACTACGCGGCCGATTATGACTCTAACTTCATGATCGAGGTCGGATCCTACATCAAAAACGATGACGTCTACCCTCCAGCGCTTGGTGAAATCAGTGACGATTCAACCCCGTGGTCCGGAGGCCACTGCATGATGGCGTCGCACGACGATGGGAACGAAAACAGAGCCAACGATGGCCGAAACTGGATGAACAGCGGCCGCCAGGTGGTCACGCACAATCAGATTCGGCTCGCAAGAAGGGCTTACGTGGGAGAGGCGAACTTTGGTCCCAATCCAAGCCCAAGCAATATGGCTGCGCTCCGATTCGTCGTCCAGGAGCAAAAAGACCAGATTAGCGCCGATAGGCGAATACTGGAATGACGAAGAGAAGAGGCCGATGCATCCAGCAGAAGACGGGCCGAAAGATCGTCCCATTACTCATCAAGCGTCCAGCATAGATCGAGGTCATGCAGCCAGCCCGAGGCCGATATGCACAATATCACCCAAAATCTGGAGGCAGAGTTCAACGAGGCTGAACTGATGCCCAAGACCAAGGAGGCTGCAATCATGGCTACAACAGCGTACATTGCCGCAAACGCATCCAACAGCGACGAGCACATGAGGCACCTGCGAAACCTGGCACTCGAAGGGGTAAGGGTGCTTCAAGGCACGCCCAATTCAGGACACGATGCGACGCCAAGGGTAACCGCCCCACCGGCACAGCAAGCTAGGCACCTAGCAGCGGTGCCAATTGCGACGCCCAGAACACAAGTGGTTGAACCCATCAACGGGGAGTGATACGTCTCCAATGTATCTATAATTTTTGATGCTCCATGCTTGTTTTTACACCATTTACCCGATGTTTCGTTACACTTCGTGGCACTTTTATGCATTTTCTGGAACTAACCTATTAACAAGTCGCCACAGTGCCAGTTCCCTGTTTTCTACTGTTTTTGTGTTTCAGAAAAGCTACACAGGAAATATTCTCGGAATTGGACGAAACAAGTTCCTGAAGTCTTACTTTGCCCGGAAGCTTCCCGAGGACCAAAAGAGAGCCGGAGGGGGGCCAGAGGCCGCCCTCACACATAGGTGGCGCGGCCCAGGCCCTGGCCACGCCACCCTGGTGTGAGGAGCCCCTGGCTGCCCCCTGATGATGCCCCTTCGCCTGTATAAAGCCTCGGGACGGAAAACCCTAGGGGAGTCGACGGAATTTCCAGAACATTTTCGTAGCGCCGCCGCCGTCGAAGCCAAATTTCGGGGGACAGAAGTATCTATTCCGGCACCCTGCCGGGACGGGGAAGTGCCCCCGGAGCCATCTCCATCGGTCTCCATCGCCGTCTCCGCCGTCTCCATCGACCTCACCGCCATCTCCATCAACCTTGTTGTCTCCTATGATGAGGAGGGAGTAGTTCATCCCCGGGGCTAAGGGCTCTACCGGTAGCTATGTGGTTCACCTCTCTCTCCCATGATGTGATCTTTATGTGATTGTGAGCTTTGTATCATGTTGAACAAGTAGATGTTATTATTCAGATATTATGTGTACTCTAGTGGTATTATTAAAGTAATCTATTCCTCCTGCCATGGTGTAACGGTGACAGTGCGTGCATCATGGTGGTACTTGGTCTAGGCTACGATTGTGATCTTTTATGGATTATGAGAATAATTATCGCTATGTAGTATTGAAGTGATCTATTCCTCCTTTCATGGTGTAATGTTGACAGTGTGTGCACCGTGTTAGTAGTTGGTCTAAGTTGCAATAATATCTATCTTGAGTTGTAATCTGATTTGAATATCTCTATGAGTGGTGTTTGTCAAGTACTTGATGAACTTTAAGGAGTGCTTCGTAGCCCTACACAATGATTAGTGTTGTTCAATAGGAGAGTAATTCAGAGTACCATAGTGAAGAGAAGTTGTTTATTTATTCAATCATGTTATATTTGTTGGGAGTGTGTCCACTAGTGAAAGTATGATCCCTAGGCCTTGTTTCCAAGCATTGCACACCGTTTACTTCCTGTTTTGTTATATGTTTGCTCGCAGCGATATTTACTTCAAGTCACATTTGCTACTTATAATCATCACTACTACTTGTATTTCACTATCTCTTCGCCGAACTAGTGCACCTATACATCTGACAAGTGTATTGGGTGTGTTGGGGACACAAGAGACTTTCTGTATCGCAATTGCAGGGTTGCTTGAGAGGGATAGCTTTGATCTCTTCCTCCCTGAGTTCGATAAACCTTGGGTGATCCACTTAAGGGAAATTTGCTGCTGTTCTACAAACCTCTGCACTTGGAGGCCCAACACTGTCTACAAGAATAGAAGCGTGTGTAGACATCAAGCTCTTTTCTGGCGCCGTTGCCGGGGAGGTAAGGTAAAAGGTACTCACATTCTTTGGTTACTAAGTCTTTTAGTTGCTGGTGAGTGCTAGGAGTTATTTCCTTTAGATTCTGCAATTACATCTTTTTGTTTCTTGTTTTTATTTTTCACTAGTTAGGCTTAATGGAAAACAAAGAGTTCTTTAGTATTTTTCCTGAGTTTGGATATGGAGAGTTTGAAGAGAAAATTGAAAAACCTTTGGAGCTTATTTTGCATAACAATGTTATTAGTACAAATACTTTGAATCCCATTATTGCTAATGCTATAGAAAAGTCTAAGCTTGGGGAAGCTGGTTTTGTTAAGCATGATATTTTTAGTTCCCCAGATTTAGTGGAGAAAGTTTGCTCTGATGATATTTTATCTCCCCTATGTGATGTTCTCATGCCTGTTACCTTTGTTAGTGATCATGATTGGGAAAAGCACTCTACTTTTGATATTGAAAATCTTTTTGGTACCAATTCTAAGGTTAATAATTGTTGTACCATTAGTGCTATCCATGTTCCTTCTTATGATGATATGTTTGAAGAATATGCTTTGCGAAATAGCTGTTCTTTAGCTTGTGATGATACTAAACCTCTAGTCTATGATGGTTATGATGATGGGTATAATATTTTCAGTTCACCTACTTTTGAGGAGAAAAATAGTTATGATTACAATATGCCTCCTATTTATGATGATTATGGTGATGAGAATAATTATTCTATTGAATTTGCTCCTACTACTATTGTTCCTGTGGTGAGTATTAATTCTTTTATGCATATAGCTCATGATAGGGATGCTTTATGTGATAGTTATATTGTTAGTTCTATTCATGATGCTACTAAAAGTTATTATAAGAGAGGGAAACATGGTTTGATGGATCTCAACAATATTAAGTTTCCCCTCTTTATGTTGCAAATCTTGAAGTGGCACTTGTTTTATCTATCCATGCTTGCTACTATGTGCCTCGTTGATTTATTTTCTTACAAGATTCCTTTGCATAGGAAGTGGTTTAGATATAAATGTCTTTCACATTTGCTTTTTGAGGCTCTCTATTGCTTTAAGTTCCTATATGGCACCTTTGCTTCAAGCTCTTATATGGCGCCCACATGAGCATCTTTGCAAATTACTGCGCCTAGCTCAAAGGCGTTAAAGAAAAGCACTCTTGGGAGATAACCCATTGTTTATTTTCAGTACTTTTTCTTTTATTTGAGTCTTGGAAGTTATTACTACTGTAATAACCGCTCCTTATCCTTCTTATTTTGTTGTTGTGCCAAGGGAAGCCTCTAATTTGAGTGAGGTAAGATTTGGGGATGTTGCTGTCCTGAAACAGTTTTTGGTGCTGTACCGTAAAAATTCGTGAAAATTCTCTGTATATCTTTTGGACCTACGATTTCTTGTGCATATGCTCCAGGTTATATCCAAACTTTCATTAGTTGAACACTTTTTGATTTGAGCAACAAAAAACCTCTAAAAAATCGACCTTTGTCAGCTATTCTGTTTTGACAGATTTCTGCCAATATTTGTGTTTGCCGCTTTATCGCTTTCTTTTTGAGTTCTTTTGATCACGGAACTTTTGGGGAAGTTGCTACAGTAGTATATGATATATATGTGGTGGTTTTGAGTTGAAACCTGAACCAAAAAGAGGTTGATTATATGTTATGCTTGCACTAAAGTTGCTAATAGAATTGTGTTTAGTTTTGTATGAAGGAAGTTTTCAAGTGTAGGGATTGGAGAATGATGAGATGAGTTGAAGAATGGACAAAAGCTCAAGCTTGGGGATGCCCATGCATCACCCCAAGAAATATCCAAGAAGTACAAGCGTCAAAGCTTGGGGATGCCCCCGAGGCACCCCCTTCTTCATCGGCAAAAATCAGGTCACCTTTCAAGACACTATATTTTTATTGCTTCATGCACTATGCGTTTTTCTTGGAGCGTCAGTTGTTTTTGTTTTCATTATTAGTTTAGTTTAGTTTAGTTTGCTGCAATAAATGGTTAGATCACATCATGTTTCTTTTGGAGGAGATGAACTCATTTTTCTTTGCCAAGAACACTCTAGTTTTCACTCTTATCGTTTCAACGAGTGTTCTCTTTTTCTGCTACTGCGTTTAGCCTTTGTTTTTTGCCTTGATTTTTGTTTAGATCTTGTTATATCTTTTCATCAAGGTGTATTTCTGCCTCTGATCTTTATTGGTTTTCATCAAAAGAGGTGTTTATAAAAAGTTTAAATGGTGTTGGAAAAGAGAAAAAGCTTTATGCAAAAAAATGGTACAAGAAGGAGCTTGTATAGACTGCGGCCTAGGCTTTTGCATGTCGTGCTTGATGTCTTTTTGATAGTATACTTAGTGGTTTTGCTGTAGCATAATTTGTCTCAAATAACTGAGATTGCTTAATGAGCCTTTGAAAAAAATCATGCGTTGTTTTTATTATATGGAAGCATTTATTTGGTTTTCTCCTTTGATGCTTTATTTGAGTTGACTTGGCACATGCTTACACCATGTTGACTACAAAATAAGTCGCATATAGCCTCTATGATCATTTAGTTTTTGACTTTTGATGCCATCTTATGCTTCTTTTAATGTTGCTTTGTCGCTTTGCATGATTATGGCCGTTATTGCTCTCTTAGTTGGTCGCCCCCAGTCTTTTGCTAGCCCTCATTTTGTACTGAGTATGAGCTCTACTCGTGCATCCAACTCCCAAAAACCAAGTTTGCCATTGTGTCCACTATAAATTCCTATGCATGGTATTTGTAAGCCATTCCAAGTAAATTTTCATGTGCTACCTTTCAAAACGTTCAAAATACTTCTCGTGATTGACACTGTTTTCAGCTCATGGGGACGTAGTGGTCGGATTTGCTATCTTCCATATTGCTTATTCCAAAAAGAAAAAAAGGAAAAAAAAAGAAAAAAAAAGGCACTCCTCCATGGAATGTGAATGTTGGTGGACACCCGATGGAATCGGTTAGCCATGGTTTGAGAAAGGAAAAAAGGTGGGGAGGAGTGCCAAGCTTTATAAAAGAGCACAAAAGTGCCAATCTCTCTCAAAAACTTGCTTTATTTTTGTATAGAAGATAGTAAGAACCCCATTGCCAGTCATTGACAAAAGCAACCACCTCTCAAAACCCAAATTTTATCTCTCTGTTTTACAAATGAAAAGCTCTAGCACATGTTTAATCACTGCTTCCCTCTGCGAAGGGCCTTTCTTTTACTTTTATGTTGAGTCTCCACCTTCTATCTTTATGCACCGTCTAAGAGAGCATAGTTGTCATTCTGAGTATAATGTGCATTGTCCCAAAGTTTTCATTGATTGATTCATATTGTTGGCTTCACTTGTTCTCAAATTATTTGTATCTAGTCGCCCTCTTAAACTTGAAGGTGTCCTATGCATTTATGTTTTGCTATTCCATGAGGGACAAGCTGAAAACCATTTGTATATTTTTCCTTATGATTTGAACACATGTTTGACTTTCATTGTTTCATTTTCATGATCTTTTGTTTGTGTTCTTTTTCATGTTTATAACATAGTTGCTAAGTTTCTTCTATCAAGATTATGTCTTTCATGCCCATGTTTTAAGTTCTTTGATGTCAGCACTCAATGCTTTACCTTTATGATCAAGATTGTGTAGGTGTATGTCACCTCAAAAATTATTTCCTTTGTTATCACTTACCTACTCGAGGACGAGCAGGAGTTAAGCTTGGGGATGCTGATATGTCTCCAACGTATCTATAATTTTTGATGCTCCATGCTTGTTTTTACACCATTTACCCGATGTTTCGTTACACTTCGTGGCACTTTTATGCATTTTCCGGAACTAACCTATTAACAAGTCGCCACAGTGCCAGTTCCCTATTTTCTACTGTTTTTGTGTTTCAGAAAAGCTACACAGGAAATATTCTCGGAATTGGACGAAACAAGTTCCTGAAGTCTTATTTTGCCCGGAAGCTTCCCGGGGACCAAAAGAGAGCCGGAGGGGGGCCAGAGGCCGCCCTCACACATAGGTGGCGCGGCCTAGGCCCTGGCCGCGCCACCCTGGTGTGAGGAGCCCCTGGCTGCCCCCTGACGACGCCCCTTCGCCTATATAAAGCCTCGGGACGAAAAACCCTAGGGGAGTCGACGAAATTTCTAGAACAGTTCCGCAGCGCCGCCGCCGTTGAAGCCAAATTTCGGGGGACAGAAGTCTCTGTTCTGGCACCCTGCCGGGATGGGGAAGTGCCCCTGGAGCCATCTCCATCGGTCTCCATCGCCATCTCCGCCGTCTCCATCGACCTCACCGCCATCTCCATCAACCTTGCTGTCTCCTATGATGAGGAGGGAGTAGTTCATCCCCGGGGCTAAGGGCTCTACCGGTAGCTATGTGCTTCACCTCTCTCTCCCATGATGTGATCTTTATGTGATTGTGAGCTTTGTATCATGTTGAATAAGTAGATGTTATTATTCAGATATTATGTGTACTCTAGTGGTATTATTAAAGTAATCTATTCCTCATGCCATGGTGTAACGGTGACAGTGCATGCATCATGGTGGTACTTGGTCTAGGCTACGATTGTGATCTTTTATGAATTATGAGAATAATTATCGCTATGATAGTATTGAAGTGATCTATTCCTCCTTTCATGGTGTAATGTTGATAGTGTGTGCACCGTGTTAGTACTTGGTCTAAGTTGCAATAATATCTATCTTGAGTTGTGATCTGATTTGAATATCTCTATGAGTGGTGTTTGTCAAGTACTTGATGAACTTTAAGGAGTGCTTCGTAGCCCTACGCAATGATTAGTGTTGTTCAATAGGAGAGTAATTCAGAGTACCATAGTGAAGAGAAGTTGTTTATTTATTCAATCATGTTATATTTGTTGGGAGTGTGTCCACTAGTGAAAGTATGATCCCTAGGCCTTGTTTCCAAGCATTGCACACCGTTTACTTCCTGTTTTGTTACATGTTTGCTCGCAGCGATATTTACTTCAAGTCACATTTGCTACTTATAATCATCACTACTACTTGTATTTCACTATCTCTTCGCCGAACTAGTGCACCTATACATCTGACAAGTGTATTGGGTGTGTTGGGGACACAAGAGACTTTCTGTATCGTAATTGCAGGGTTGCTTGAGAGGGATAGCTTTGACCTCTTCCTCCCTGAGTTCGATAAACCTTGGGTGATCCACTTAAGGGAAACTTGCTGCTGTTCTACAAACCTATGCACTTGGAGGCCCAGCACTGTCTACAAGAACAGAAGCGTGTGTACACATCGGGGAGCTTCGGCATGGTCTGGCCCAGAACATAGTCGACCAAGGGCGAGCACGACGCGAGGCGCACCGCTTCGAGGAAGAACAGGATACGTTCGGCGGTGCTCACGATGGACTCTGCGGGGCAGAGTGCTTCAGCCTTCTAATCTGTTCCACACCGTTGCCAAAGGGAATCAAGCTCAGTGACGGTGTTGTCAAGTTCAACGGGCAGCAGGACCCCCGAATTTGCCTTGACGACTTCGTAATCGCTGTCAAAATCAGCAGCGGATCCAGGGACAACGCCCTCCAGTTGTTGTCGCTGCACTTGAAGGACAACGCAAGGGCATGGCTGAATAATCTTGCCCTAGATAGTATCCGCTCTTGGGAGGAGTTTTGGCAAGCGTTCATCGCTAACTTTTGAGGCTCTTCACGCTGACCTACGTCGTTCGAAGAGTTGCGCTTGTGCGTGCAGAGGATCGGAGAAAATTTGAGGTCATATATCTCGTGATGGATCAGCCTCCGCAACACGACGGAGAATATTTCGCCCAAAAGAGCCATCGATGCCTTTCGGGACGGTCTCTGCCGATGCGACTCCAAGGAGGAGCTTGGGCGCTGCAAGCCAAAGACCATCGACCACCTCATGAGCTTGGCGAACGAATGGGCCGATGGCGAAGACTCCATTGCAGCACCCAGAAGCCGTCGCCGATCAGCGGAGCGCGACGTCGACGCAAAAGACCAGTTCCATTCCGGTTCCCGAAAGAAAGACCGTCGGAACCGTTTCGACGACACGGAGAACACAGACATGGTAGCAGCAGGCTACATACACAAAGACCGCGGCAACAATTGTGACTTACCGCGACGAGGGAACAATTACTACGGTAGTAGTAGCAGAAGCGCTAGCCGTGATTCGAAGCTAAGAACAGAGTGGCGTCGACAACATGACCAGCCACAACTATCAGCAGAAGAGATGCTCGATGGAGGGTGCACAAGGCACACTTACCTCGATAAAGATGGCATCCGACGACCTGCACATCTCCTCATCGAGTGCAGGGAATTCCTTCGCCTCAGTCGAGCGCTCCAAGAGAGGATGCAAACCGAGCAACTAGTGGCTGGCGCGGTAGCTTACAACGCTCCACCGCTGCCGCCTAATCCGCCGGCAAACGTGGTCCAGCAGGGTCATCAAGCCGCTACAATCTAGCACGGCGAGCCACGGTAGCCAGCTGACGAAGAGGAGGCGTTCCCACCACCACGAGGATTCGTGCCCATGATTCAGAGAGGGCGCCCGACGAACAAAGTCCAGTGAAAGCGCGCAAGGGAAGTGTTCCACGCCGAGCACGCACCACCTGCTACACCTGAGTATCTAAACTGGTCGGAACATCCAATTGGTTTCGATCGGTCAGATCACCCACCGAAGATCCCGCGCCCTGGATACCACGCCTTGGTCCTTGAGGCACAGATTGGGGGGTTCACCTCGAAGAAAGTGTTCATGGATGGAGGGAGCAGTCTAAACTTGATCTATGCAGACACCGTGCGCAAAATCAAGATCCCGATGAACAATCTTTTGCCAACCGAGACATCCTTCCATGGAATAGTCCCTGGGAAGCCGACGTACCCACTAGGAGCAATACACTTGGATGTCATTTTTGGCACCCCTTCGAACTTCCGGAAGGAGAAGATCGAGTTCGAGGTTGTCGATTGGCCTTCATAGTACCACGTCATTCTCGGACGACCAGCGTTCACCCAATTTATGTCCCGCACTACGCTTACCTCAAGATGTGGATGCCAGCCAATCGAGGACCGCTAACGATGAGCGGTAGCTTTGCCCGCTCCGAAAATTGTGACAAGGACTTCAACAACATGTCCCAGACTTTCGGAGTGCACGAGGACCTTCATCACATCAGGGAGGCCACCAACATGGACATCGATCCGCCGGCGCAGCAGAATGCCCTAGATCTCTCATTCGATGCCAGCAAAGACACTCGAGAGCACCAGATCCACCCGACGGATCCAACCAAGACATCGCGAGTGTCGAATTCCCTTTCTCCCGCATAGGAAAGCGCGCTCATCGGGTTCCTCCGTGAGCACTGGAGGATGTTCGTCTGGTGTCCAGCAGATATGCCAGGCATCCCCAGGGAACTCGCCGAGCATGAGCTCAAAATCTTCCTGAACGTGAAGCCAGTCAAGCAGTCCTTGTGCCGCTACAATCCAGAAAAGGCCAAGTCAATGGGCGAAGAAATCAATCGCCTCCTCGAGGCCAAGTTCATCAGAGAGATCAAGAAAGCCACATGGCTTTTGCCACCAGTCATGGTGGAAAACAAGGACACCAAGATCTATAGGATGTGCATCGACTTCACGACATTAAACAAACATTGCTCGAAAGACTACTTCCCACTGCCTCGCATCGACCAGATCATCGATTCTACCGCGGGGTGCGAGCGCCTCTCGTTCCTCAATGCCTACTCCGGGTACAACCAGATACGGTTGAAGGTCGAAGACGAAGACAAGACAGCGTTCATTACCCCACATGGGGTGTACTGCTACATGACAATGCCCTTCGGGCTCAAGAACGCCGGAGCCACCTATCAACGGTGCATGCAGGCATGCTTGAAGGAACAGATCGGTCGCAACATCGAGGTCTACATCGACAACATCATCATCAAAACGGCGAAAGCAGACAGCTTGCTTGATGATCTGCGAGAAACCTTCGCCAACCTCGACCGCTACAGCATCAAGCTTAACCCAAAGAAATGCTCTTTCGGGGTACCAACCGGCCAACTACTAGGCTACCTCATCTCCGAGAGAGGGATCGAAGGCAACCCAGAGAAGATACAAGCCATCATCAACATGCAGCCGCCAAAGACACTTCGACACGTCCAGCAGTTGACAGGTCGACTCGCAGCGCTTAGCCGCTTCATCAACAAGCTTGGCGAAAAAGCTCTCCCTTTTTATCGGCTACTTCGGAAGACAGACAACTTCACGTGGACAGAAGAGGCGCAAGCCGCGTTCGACGATCTCAAGAGTCGCCTGTCGACCTCCCCAGTTCTCATCACACCCCGAGAGAAAGAGCCGATGTTGCTATACATAGCGGCCACAAATCAAGTCGTCAGCTCGGTACTTGTGGTCGAACGCGCGGAGGAAGGCAAAGAGCACGGAGTACAGAGGCCCGTGTACTACCTGAGCAAAGTCTTATCTCCGACCAAGCAAAGATACCCCCATTATCAGAAGCTAGCTTACGCCATCTACATGACGGGGAAGAAACTGCCGCACTATTTCAAATGCCACTCCATCATAGTGGTGGCCTCGAACCCAGTTTCCAGCATCCTCAACAACCCAGACGCCACAGGGCGTGTGTCACTATGGGGAATCACGCTGGGACCCTGGGAGATCATGTACCAGCGCCAGTCCGCAATCAAGTCACAGGTCCTGCCAGATTTCATAGCCGAATGGACAGAAGCTCAGATGCCCAAACTCCCAGACCTGTCGAACAGCTGGACCATATTCATCGATGGGTCCAAGCGGGTTTCGGGGGCAGGAGTAGGAGTGGTTCTCGTATCACCGCAAGGGGACATGATGCGCTATGTTCTCCATGGCATGCGCATGGCAAAAGCCTGCGGGGCCACCCGCATTAAGATCCATGGAGATTCGAACCTCATCGCCCATCAAGTCATGAAGGAGTGCGACGCAACCTGCGCAAACATGATCGCATATCGCGCCATGTACGACAAGCTCGAAGGCGATTTCGAGGGTTGTGAAGTAACGCACATTGGCAGGGAAAGCAATGAAGAGGCAGACAACCTGGCCAACATCGGGTCAAGGTGCCTCCCAATACCGACCAGAGTCTTCTTTGAAGAGATATTCGAGCGCTCTGTCAAGATCAAACCAGTGACCAACCCGGCGTTAGCAACACGCTCGGGGGCTCAGCAGGGCAGCACCACCCTAGCAGCGGGAACAGAAGACCTCCCCAAAGACGCAGCATTAGTTATGCTCGTTGAAACAGTTTGGACGAAGCGGTACTTGGCTTACCTGATTCGGGGCGAGCTTCCAGAAGACCCCATCCATCGGCGACAAGTTATGAGGCGCTCCAAAGCCTTCACCATAGTCAACGGGGAGCTTTACAAGCGTAGCACCACAGGGGTACTCCAACGGTGCATAGCGCAGGAAGATGGAATCGCCTTCCTTCAAGAAATCCATGAAGGAACCTGTGGGCATCATGCCAGCAGTCGAACCCTTGTGGCTAAGGCCTTTCGGTCAGGGTTCTACTGGCTCTCTGCCCTTTACGACGCTAGGAACATCGTCCAGCACTGCGAGGCATGCTAGCTCTTCGCCACCAAGCCTCATGCGCCCGCGTCCGAGCTGCACACTATACCCGTCGCCTGGCCCTTCGCGCAATGGGGCCTCGATCAGGTGGGGCCTCTGCCCAAGTCATCTCGAGGAGGTCACACATACCTGCTGGTCGTGGTGGACAAATTCTCCAAATGGATCGAAGCTGTCCCGGTCACCAACCAAGAAGCAACCACAACAGTCAAGTTCTTCGAGTCCATCGTCTATCGGTACGGTGTGCTGAACAGCATCATCACCGACAATGGCACCAACTTCACCTCAGGCGAATTCCAGGAGTTCGCTAAGAACCTCGGCATCAAGATCAAGTACGCCTCGGTCACACATCCCAAGTCCAACGGCCAAGTCAAAAAGGCCAATGGCCTCATCTGCGCAGGCCTGAAGAAGCGACTCCTTCGACCCCTCAAACGCGCGGCAGGCGCTTGGGTCGAAGAACTGCCTTCGGTCCTGTGGAGCCTGCGAACCACGCCCAACGCTTCGACCGGCTACACACCTTTCTTCTTGCTCTTCGGGGCAGAAGCAGTGCTACCTACGGACGTGCACTACTGCGCGCCCCGCGTGGTGGCCTATGTCGAAGAAGACGCAGAAAAGGCCCGGGATGACGCCCTCGTATGCTCGGCAGTTTACTAGCAAAGCCTCCGCAATAACTACAACAGACGGGTACACGGATAGTCCTTCGAGCTAGGCAACCTCGTCCTTCAACTCAAGCAAATAAGCACGTCGAAGCTGGAACCGCCATGGGAGGGCCCATACCTCATCCACGAAGCAATCCTAGGAGACGCGTATCGGCTATGCGACCCCAAGACGGGGAAGGACATCGACAACCCATGGAACACACAGCAGCTGCGTCGGTTCTATCCTTAGAACCAGCACACCTTCCCCCCCATCTCTATGTAACTAAGCGTCGGCAGCAGACCACGCTCAACCATTGCGCCCTCGGTGCCAAGTAATAAAGTTCATTCCCTCCCATCATTGTTCAACCCATACTCGGGGGCTTCGCCTTTCGACCTACGCTTGGGGGCTTCGCCCTATGCTCGGGGGCTTCGCCCTCTCGACCCACGCTCGGGGGCTTCGCCCTATGCTTGGGAGCTTCGCCTTTCGACCCACGTTCGGGGGCTTCGCCCCATGCTCGGGGGCTTCGCCTTTCGACCTACGCTCGGGGGCTTCGCCCTATGCTCGGGGGCTTTGCCCTATGCTCGGGGGCTTCGCCCTCTCGCCCTATGCTCGAGGGCTTCTCCCTATCGACCCATGCTCGGGGGCTTCACCCTATGCTCGGGGACTTCACCCTCTCGACCTACATTCGGGGGCTTCGCCCTATGCTCGGGGACTTCACCCTCTCGACCTACATTCGGGGGCTTCGCCTTATGCTCGGGGGCTTTGCCCTCCCGACCTATGCTCGGGGGCTCCGCCTTTTCGACCTATGCTCGGGGGCTTCGCCTTTTCGGCCTACGCTCAGAGGCTCTGCCCCTCAACCACATAACCCACACAAAGCACCCAGACGAATTCCAAAGGGACACACACATATATAATATATAAACAAGGTTCAGAAACAGTCCAGGTCAGTGCGCTGCGACGCTCTGGTTCGCCCTCTAACGATCACTTTCGGTGATAATCTACTGGGCAATACAATCGGCTGTGTCTCTGCAAGCAGCATAGTGATGATCCATGTCGACACGACCACTGGGGGATGGAGGAAGCGTCTTCAGCAGCTCCAAGTCGACCTCAGGATAATGAGCGCGCACGAAGGAAAGGGCGACCACGGCTCTGCAGCGCAAATGTTCTCGGACAAAGGAGTACATAGCATTACCATTCTCGAATCGGTCGAGCAGCGCCGGCAGACCTTCAGGCTGGTTGTTCAAAGGAAACATCGCCTCATGCACCAGAGCAAGGGCGCTACAGCTCGTCTCAGCCAACACTCCAGCTTGGGCGATCCTGTCCTGAAGGAGTGCCAGCTTCATCTCCTTCGACTGATCTGCCCAGAAGTTGTCAGCAATCAAATTGGCATGCGTTTGGGTAGCAAGAAGGTGCGTGTTCACACGGCGGGCTTCAGCTGCACTGTCGAGGCACACATCTGCAGAAAGAAGTAGAAAATCAAATTTTACAGGCTCAAATCGCAAGGCACACCGAAAAAGTTCAAAAGACTCACACTTCAGGGATTTCCCAAGATTCTCGATTTCCTCGAGAAGGAATTTTTCGGCATCCACAGCATGTGATGCCTTGGACAGAGCAACGTCGACCTTCGCGGTAACTACTTTCAGTTGTTGCTGCATGTTCTTAAGTTGATCGCGCAAGGACCGAATCAAGGTCAATTCACCCATGGAAGGCGCTCTCCTCTCAGTGGCACTGGAAGAACTAGCAGCTGTCTCGTACGAAACAGGCCAGCCACTCACAAGCGCAGACGAATCCTGTACAAGACGATTCCGGTCACGCATAGTCATCGGTAATCAAGCAAGCAGGCACAGAATACGACAGAAAAACAAGTGCAACAAAACTACAGCAGGCAGTGCACCCACATTAAAACAACATCATTCAACATAGCATCACAAGGTCAGTTACAGATGCACGACAGAGGCACCTATTGAACTACGCTGAGCTACCAGGGGCCTTGCTAGATTGAGCACCGGAGGTCCCACGCTTTCGAGCCCACGCCGCTGCTCGCTGCTCATTCCTTTCGGCCAGGAAGTTCGTCATCTGAGCAGCCAAGTCACGAGCACGAGCAAGGTAGCTCTTGGCAGACTTGTCGCATCCATCATTGTCCTTCGGATATGTGCTCGTGACCTTGTTGGCATCGAATTCTACCTCGTGCATCAGCATCATGGAGAAGATAGACTCGGAGCCAATAGTTACCTGTCAGCGAACCGCAGCGATTAACGGATCTTTGTCGTCTGGCTTCACCGCCAGGGCTTCGAGGATCCCGGCCATGGTGTTGCTGGTCGAGTTAGGGATAGACGTGTCCCGAACGCGAGCAAGCGTCGACCGCACCTTTGCCAGGAGGTCGCTGACTTCTTGACACAGGCGCTCGGCGGTGTTGACACTTGACTCGAGTCCAGCAGGCTCCTTCATAGCCCCGGCGTCCAACTCAGCAGCAGCTTCAAGAAAGGATAAAACTTCGTAATTAGTAAAGCACTTAATCAGCAAGAAGAAGCCCAATCAAGGGACGTCGAAGACTCGCCACGTAAGGCGTCAAGTGAGGTCTGCAATCGCTGGTGCAAGTCCTTCTCTCGCGATTCAGCATCAAGGCGACACTTCTTCACACGCTCCTGGGCTTCAGATGATTAGGCCCTTAATCAGGCGACTTCGTCGGCTAGCTCGTCGGCTTTAGCCTTCAAGCCCGAGTTCTTCACTGCAAGATCGTCCAGTTGGGTCTTCAGGGACGTCTTGTCAGCGGCAGCCTACGCTCCGATCCCTGATCATTTAAAGGACGTCATAAGGGAGTGAAGTAGAATAGCCATTAGAGCAAGACGTTACAAGAGAAAAAGCAGCACTCACGTCGAACGTCGTCGAGCTGGGCGGTTAATTGTCTGTTCTCTGCCTCCAGCGCAAGAAAGTTCTTGCACACCTTCAACAAATCCCTAACAACGAGCTGAGCAAGAAGAAGCAATGATAAATCCCCGAGCTATTGTTATGAGGGCGAGCCCAAGTGTAAACACTTCGACTCACCCTCGGGGGCTACTGACAGGCAAACATACGAGTTGTAAAAGCTGGAAGTTTTGGACTTACATGGCTTTTGGAGCCGGAGGAAGAAACCAGGACGAATTCAGGCTCACTCATCTTTTTCCTCGAAGGAGACGGTGGCTTCGGGAGGTCAGCCTCAGGAGCGACGTCTCCAGTCGCCCTCTCTTATGAATCTACAGTATGTTCAAGGGCGTCGTCATGAGGCCGAATACGGTACCGGTCGCGGTCCCCTAGGCTAGCCGAGGTCTCTTCGGTGGATGATCTGAAGCGAGCATCAAAGTCAGTGCAGCGCAATCAATTCAACACAAGGTCATATGATGCATGAGTTCAACAAGGGGAACTTATGATCCATCGATCCCAAATTTCAGTAGGACCTTCTTCCCCATTCGAGGAGGAGGACGGCAGCTCAAAGGAGCGATGGGGATTGCGCTGTTGCCGTCATCGCCCGAAGTGAAATGGGTGTCATTGAGATCTTCCGAGTCCTCGACAACATCCACAACTTTCTGTTTCTTCGGGGCCCGTGGTGGAGACGGAGCGGCAGAGGTCAATCCCTCTGGCACTTCGGTAAAATCACGCCCTGGATATTCACCCATTTCGGGTTGGGGCGGATAGCATCGAGCTACCTCAGCTACCTGAGCAAGAATTCCAATCGCATTCAATTATGATCAACACATTTGCGGTACAAAAGAAGTATTCGATTAAGGTGAAAGATGTACCTCGGGGCGGGGAAAGGCCTTGCTGAAGGCCACCGCGCCGAAGGCTTTCAGCACGGGCGACTTCTTCTTGATGTTTGTGACAGCACACACGCACTCATCGATCTCGGCCTCGTGCAACTCGTCTTGGGAAATTCGGGTCGAATCCTGACAATCACTGTAATCCCACATGCAGTGGGCTCGGGCAGCGAGGGGCTGGATCTGACGCTCGATGAAGGTTCAGATAAGTTGAATGCCCGAAAGCTCCTTCTTCGGAGTGGCTCGAAGCTGTTGGATCTTCTCCATCAGCGGCTCCGTGATCTTCATCTCCTCATCGGAAAGATCATGCCTCCAGGACACACGGGGTCGAAGAATGGTAGTGGCCTGGAATTCCTCAAGCCCGAAGGTTTCGCCGTCGAAAAACTTGTCCTTGGCATAGAACCATTTCGTCCTCCAGCCGGGGTTGTTTTCGGGCGTCTGGAGGGTGAAATAAGGGACATCTAGACGCACCTGACAGCTGAGCCGCCAGTTTGGAATTGTAGAGGGCGCCGAATGACGAAGATTCGGCGCCATAGCGCCCAGTGGGGCTCAATCCCCAGGAAACATTCACAGAGCGTGATGAAGCACGCAATGTGTAGAATGGTGTTGGGATTCAGATCATGGAGCTGAATCCCGTAAGCAAAAAGGAGGCCGCGAAGGAAAGGATGCGGAGGAAGAGATAAACCCCGCAGCAGAAAGGCAATAAAGATTACCCGGAATCCAGGAGGAGGCCGGGGGATGATCTCAGGGCCGGTGGCGAGCGATTCCACCGGCGTGTTCTTCAGAAGGCCCATCTTCTCGGTCTGGGACAGCTCTTTGTCTCCGACCTTGGTTTGGACCCAACGGCCGATGATAGAGGCGTCGGCGTCCATCATCTTGGTCTTCTTGGCGGTGGTGCCGGCAGCGGCGCCGGTTGCGGAGGAACTCCTCTTACCCATGGGCTCGGCGTGCAGCAAAGGCTGTGGAAATAGGTGTAGGCGGAGGAAGCAACTGCTGCAGAGCGCAAGGAGGAAGACGGTGGCGGCAGAGTAGGGTGAGCTGTTACCCCTCCACTGCCGTTTTATTCCTAATTCTGGAAATTACAGTTGATCTGGGCCGTTTTCCATGAAGTGGAAACGGCGAAGCGGATCTGGCCGCCCACGTGTCAACACCACGGGAGCCATGGCCTCCACTACGCACGGTAATCAAGGAAACCGGGCGGACTTTTTTCACCCACGCGCGGGACGTGCGGTCAAGCACGGTCAACAGCCGGGGTGTGCGGCCGCTGGGCCCGCCGTGCGCCTAGTCTTGTCAGAGTCAGGCCATCCCAGCAGAGGGTGGCGTGACAACTCGAGCAAACCTGGCGTCAGCACTGACGTGGCTCCCAGAAAAAGCTGATCCTATTCGACCCAAGGGGCAAAGTTGACGAGGGTCCCTTCAAATTTCAAAGGTATGTGCGCCTAGCAACCAGAACACTTTTCGGTATTGAGTTTTCTTCGAAGTTTTTGTCCTTTCTTTGCACTACCCGAGTATGCGCAATGTCCTTTGGGGCGATTTCATTTTTCACTTGATGTTTCGAATGGGCTCCTTGAGCAAGGGGTGTTTACTCATTCGAGAGAGATTTTTGGTTCTTAATCAATATCGCCTCGAAATTCTTCCTTTGGGCTAGCAGTGCCTTCAAATTATTCAAGCTTGGGCTTCAGACCCTCGAATTATCTTCTTCGGGCCAGTAGTGCCTCTGCATTATTCGAGTGTGGGCACCAGTCCCTCGAATTATCTTCTTCGGGCCAGCAGTGCCTCTGCTTTATTCGAGTGCGGGTGCCAGTCCCTCAAAATGTCTTTTTTTGGGCCAGCAGCGCCTCAGCCTTACTCAAGTTTGGGTTTTGGACCCTTCGATTCGCATCTGTCGGCCATTGGCATTTTTGTTTGGACTTTGGTCCCTCAAATCTATGTTTCGGGCTATCAACGCCCTCTGCTCAAAATACCCGAATCTTGGTGGCAATATACCAGTTCGGATGCCGTATGTCAAATACGAAGGTAAGTCCACGGTTTGCAACACCAGATGGCCCGGTATTCGTATCAAGCGCGCTCTGCCGAGAAATTTTCCATACCTACGGTATGAAGTTTGCACCGATGGACGCATCGGGTGCCTCACAATGAACTGGGCTTTGACCTGGCAAGTCCAACGCGGCTCAGTTCAGGGTAGCGCCAGCCCACGCGGGTTCGAGTCGAGGGACTCGAATCTGAGTAAGCTAACCGAATGTTTTTGTGGCTATGCAATTAACTGAGACCCGGTGTGAGTCTCAGGCCGGTTATGCGTATCCCTCTGCAAACCCAACTTAGCACTTTCGAGGCTCTGTACGAGCGTTGCTTGAATTCTTCGCACCTGACGAGTGCATCATTCGAATATTCTCTGTACTTTTGTGGTTTCACAGGTCAGGCGAATGAATCGGGTGCAGTTAAGAAAACTTTTGGGGTAGAGTCCCTGCCATAGTCTTCGGCTAAACCAGGCACTCGGGGCTACTGATGAAGGAATGACAAACGGGCCCCCGACATTCGCCTACCTGGTTTTCGGCCTAGGAGGAGTATCCTTCGAGAGGTTTTCAAGGCCCACGAAGGCATCGACCCAGCGTGGCCCAGAAGCAACACTTGGCATGCAAGCAAAGCTTCGAGGAGTTCAGATTGGGCTAGTTTTCGTTTAGGTTTTGTTTTTGAACCGATTCGATTTGTACTTGGCTTGAGGGACTATCCTGAGACCCATCCTTCGCATATAAAAGGCTGGGAGGGAGGTCTTGAAACCCTAGACACTTTTCCACCCACCTCACGCTGGAGCGCTCGATAACTCAGAGCTCTCTGGTTCGGCTAGATCCAATCTACGCCACCATTGTAACACTTCCATCAAAGTCACTCCATCAATACAAAGTCAGACAAGCAGGACGTAGGCCTTTACCCTACCAAGGGGGCCGAACCTGGGTAAACTCCCGTGTTCTTCTGCTTTCGTCTGATCGCCGTCGAGTTTGCCAGGTCCCCAATGCGCTCCCTAGATCAAAAGCCCTTAAACATGGGCATTGCCGGGGATAAACCTCGTCACCAGGTGTCTCTCGTGGTAAAATATTAACGATTCAAAAATACTAGGTCAATTTGAGTTCGGGAAGGTTCCTAAAACTAAAAAAATATGCAAAACAGGGTTTTCCTGTCCTGCCAAGTTATAACCAAAATAAGGGGGATCAATGGAAAATCCCCATAAAATATTATAAATCATGACTATATCACCTAATAACATTATAATATGTGGAATATGCATCAATAAACTACAAAGATCATGCATGTATTTTACATGCATCACACCACCCACACTATCCACCGGATTGGGGCAGCCGAAATTGTTGCCCACACCACCGCCGCCGCAACACCTCATCATCGTCATGACTTCCCACTGGGCGAGGGGTGCACCTAACCCACCTACTCACTCATCAATTACGGTGTTCAGCTGACTTGCACAAAAGACCCCTATTGTTTAGTAATTTGGCACCACATCTTTTGATTGACTGTTGTCAACTAATCTTTTCCATGTTCAATTCTACTCTATGTTAGAACATTTCTGTGAATGCTATTTCTCGCAACCAAAATTTGACACTCCTCCAACTTCCAACAAGGCCAAGGAGACACGCTGAAACTCCCACCTCCCGTCCAACAAAGACGCAGCTGACCAGCACTAGCAACTCTACCTGGCCGAACGCAAGGTCATCAGGCCCCTCCTAGCAGACCGCCTCGCAGCTGGACTCGGCCCTTAGAACCCAGATCGGGCCCAAGAGGGACCCAAATCGAGCCCAAGAAGGACCCAGATCGAGACCCTGTGCCTCCACTCCACCAGCGCCAGCAGGAGGACTCGTCGGTGCACATCCACCCTCATACAGCTAGACGCAGCGCCAAACACCTCTGGCTGCACATGCCGCCACCGCCTCCCGGGCCTTGAACTCGCGCCGCTACCCCCATCCCGCGTCGACGCACCACCACACCGCTGCGCCCACCGCCGAGCACCTCCTCTCCTTCGCGCCTTCCCGAAGCTTGCTGGCGAGAACCTCCGCACGCAAGACCCCGCGTCGTCCTGGAGACGCACCCCCACCCCCCCGCGTGAAGGGAGACCGTTGGGACGCGCCGACCCTGGTCGGGCGCCGGCGGCGGCACCGGCCGGAGGGAGGAGATTGGGCCGCTTCTTTTTTCTAGGGTTTGGGGGCTTCCAGAGCCACCCGCACGAGGCGGCCCGGGACGAAAGAGGGGATATTTTTGACCCGTTCTGTTCTCATATTCCAACATTTTGAAAAGGTAAAATATTACAACATAAGCTAAAAATACTACTATTTTTTTGATATAGTTTGATTTACAATAAAAAATAACCAACTACTTGAACAAAAAACACACCATATTACAATAAAATCATGCAGTTTGTGACGGAAAAAGTGTAACAACATTATTTCCTACCAAAATGATTGACAACAAAAATCACCAACTATTTCCACAAAAAACACAAACAATCGCAACAAGAATAAATACATATTAACATTTCAGAACATCACCGAAAAATATGAAAACACGGAACTTGTAGCAAACCTTTGCAACATCGTGAGTCTGCTATTCAAACAAAATTAGTACGATTTTGTTACATTTTAAAAAAGCTTGTTCATGACGGACCGGATCTAGGTAAAAACATTGAAACATCTCATATGTGTTTTCGTTACAAAAATCTTACATATTTGTTACAAAAATAACTAATATATACAACATCGAGTAAAAACCACGGGGGAACTTGTCCATGACGGATCAGATCTCGTCAATTCGGTATCGTCGACCACGAATCCAGCTTGTCGGGGTCATCGACGCTGGAGAAGACAGCCTTGGTTCAATTTCCACATATTACTCAACTTATTGAACTTAAAAATATTAGAAACTTCTGATTTGAAGCTTACATGACCATAACCATTGATAAACTTGTAGGATGAGAAAAAAGATAAAGGAAAGGAGAGGAGCTCAGGCTCGTGACGAGAGCAGAGGGGGTCAGGATCTTGACAAAGAAAGGCAATAGACCAAGGACAAGCTCGCGCGCCAGCGCTCGCGGGACGACAACACAACCGAAATCGGTAGGCCGATGCCCGATGGGAAGTTTTCCACAGCAAAAATAACATAGCCAACCCACGCGACCTTTCTCCCCTCGTTTCGGCTCGGTGCCGCGCTGCGCCCTTTCCCCCTTTCAACTTTGGAGCTTTCCCGCGCGCCGCGCCTCCTCCCCGTTCCCCCTGGCCCTCTCTCGGCCGCGGCGGCGAGGGCGATGCAGCTGGACGACGCCGATGGGGCCCTCGACTCGTGGGCCCGCTTCTGCGCCCTCTCCGGGCAGCTCGTCGGCGGCGCCGGCGATCTCTCCGTCGGCCCGCGCCTGGCGCCCGTCGTGGCGGACCTCTGCGCCCGCGGCCTCGCCACGTTCGTCCGCGACTACTTCCTCCACAACCTCGAGGTCCGCAACTCCTGCTCCTCTCTCCACACCTATTTTTTATTGCGCTGCTACTTCCTCGTCGCACGGGTTGGGAACCTGGGACAGGAATCGCGTTGCGTGCTGGGTGTTTGTGAGAATGCCTGCGCCGAATTGCAAAGGCCCTACTGTGGGAGCACGGGGCCGAGATCAAATGGCCCGCATGCGTGTTTGTGGAAATGCCCCAGTGAGAATCTTGGGTGGTGTCTGCATTGTGTTTCTGGAACAACTAGCTTGTCTCATCTCATGTTCCTCTATAAGTATGAAAATGGTGTCTGCTGTACTTAGCATCGCATGCCCATTCTTCAGCATAATGAACTGTTTAATTAGTGAAGAGTGTTAGGGATCTATTGAACCTGTAGATGTGATCCAAGTTATTTGAATCAGAATCACACTTAAACATGACCGAAAATTTCGTCCCTGTTTGCTGAAATGCTCAACTCTGCTAATTCAGATGTAACTACTCAAACCCCACGAACAAACAATCCAAAACATGATTTCCAGAACTGTCAGTGCCATTTCCATTCACAACTCCCCATGTAGCATAAGAGGAGTTCCTTGCATGGTCATACCACCTAATCCAAAAATCAGTAGTATAATCATGTGTACAATTGGATTACCTGAGTAGCCGTGCTGCAATACCTGATGCGAACAATCTTTAGCTCTCTGAAGTACTCCCTCTGTTCCGATTAAATTAACGCGGATGTTGCGTACGCTGCTGCTGTCCATGCTAATTTGTCACGTCGATTAAACCGAACGGAGGGAGATTTAGTTTCTTGTTTCATTAGTTGGTAAATGCAGATCAACAAGCTTGTCTATCCTAATGAGTTATAATCACTGTGGCCATAAGTCGTGTGTTTTTAAAGCGGTAAAGGCGCCCTAGGCGAAACAGGGGCGCTTTGACGCCTAGGCGATGTCTAAGCGGACGCTTTAGGCGCCTAGGCGCCCAAAGCGGCTGTTTTTACAAAGCGGAGGGAGGGCGCTTTGACGCTAGGCGTCGCCTAGGCGACGCTTTACGGACGCCTTAAAAACCATGGTTAAGTGTATATGTTCTACATTATCATATTAGCTGTCACGTTCAGTTAGAGTTAGACTTGGTCACAACCTGTAGCCTTTGCACGTTGCATGATCAGTGCATGATGCCTTCTCTGTAACTGCTGTATATCAGCGCCTATATATACTCTTGCACTGAGAGCTTGACCTACCCAGATTATACATTATGCAAGATGGATACTGAGATCTTCTAATAACATTTGTTAAGAGTCGGTGCGCTTCTTATCTGACTTGACTTCTGTCCTCTGTCCATGAGGCAGTCAACCTGTCTTCCATCTGTCTGTAAAGTGCTTAGAGATAGCCATAATACAGATGTCAGGTAGGTTTTATGCTAGAATATGCTTGTACGTTAAGGGTATATTTATGCCAGACTAACTAGGAGGACCTAGGTTTAGTTAACTCTTTTCCAGAATCAGTAATGAGAAGTTGCAAGATGGATCTGCAACTTAATGTCATGCTCTTTACGTCTGTTGTTCCTTCAGTTCTTGTTTAGTTAGCTATGACTAGCAGGCTCCTAGTCTTAAGATGCCATATTAGTGGAGACTAGATGTTAGTCTGTTAGCTTTGCTGAATTTCTCACCTTGTGTTAGTACATTGTTTCTGATGATATGTATTCTTTAAATCCAATTTCCGTTGTCAACCTGTCTTGTGCAGGAAACATTCAAAAACAATGCAGTCAAGACATTCTGGCAGAAATTTCATTCTTACAGCAATTCCTCTGCAGTAGAGAGAATTAAATTCTGTGTAAGTTATAGAAAACCTAATTATTATTTTCAAGCATTTGTTTAAGCAATGTTTCATCTCATATTTCTTACAGATTTGGAGTGTTTATCTGTTTAATAGTTTGCTTAATTTTCTTATATAATCAGGATATCTAATCTTACATGTGCCCAATCAGGAAAAAATATAGATTATACTTGAAGCTCAGTGTGCTTATTTGGTAAAATTATGTACTCGATACTAGTCATAATTATGATAAAAATGGTAAAATTTGGGGAATGATGTGATTGAAATTGCATGTGGTATGTACCAACAGATTACATTACTGTAGTTTGAACATGGATAATGTACCAAACATTGATGCCTTTTTTAAAAAATCAGACATGATCTCCCAATACCTGGTTTTATTTCTGTAGTATTTTCCCGTAACATGATCTCAAATCATGTATTCCAGGTTCAAGAAAGCTGGCCTGAGGATGTCTTAAGTACAGCATTGGAGGACATATGCTTGGAAAAGAGTTACCAGGAAAAATGTGTCCTAGTTCTAGTTCACGCTTTACAGTCATATGAGGAAAAGACACGGAACGGAAAGCTTAAAGCAGCTGAATGTAGTTCCAGCTTAATGCCTAGGTACCAATTAATGGTATCATCCGTACTTCTGACTACACTGCCCTTGAGCTTTCCTGGTTAGCATCCTATCATTCTCCGTCATATCAGAAGAAAGGTCTTGTAGTCTTTATGTTTGACAATGTATCTGGGTTATTAACAGAACACAGAGAGTATTATATTTTCTGTTTGTTGTTAAGGTACTAATATTGGCCTTAAGTTCCTGTGATCACAGTATCTGTTCTACCAATGTGCTTTTGACCAGCAAAAAGTTATGTTTGCTAATTTTTGGCAATTTACAGAGATTCTAAATGTTTATTTCAAGAAGAAACTGGAAGAACTAAATAGCATGATGGATGGATCTGGTGAGAATGATCAACTTGAATTTTCTGAAAGGAACAATGTCTCTGCGTGGGATTCGAAAATGGACATTGATAGTCAAGAAACAGTTATTTCAGAAAGTGGTAATTTGGTTAAGAACATTGGAAAAGTTGTTTTTGATCTTAGATGTCTTGGTTTTACATCAATGACTAAAGATTCTTATTCCTCTGCGATAATCTGGCTTTTAAAGGTCCATACTCTCTTCTGTTCCTAACACCTACTCCATCTTTTATTTTGGCATAGATGCCCTGAAATTTCTGCAGTTACCTTATCTTAACTCATTTTTATCTGCAGTCTAAAGTTCATGAATTAGCTGGTGATGATTATAGAATCCCTGTCCTTGGGTGTGTCAAGAAATGGATTCAGGTACCGTTTATACCACCATTTTGCAAATTTTATCTGTTATATGCATGACTCATTAAAATCACATGCCTTTGCCTTATGCCCAGTCGACTTCAGTAACTGAGCTTACCGAGGTTAAATTAAGTTTTGTATTCTTAGTCTTATGCCTAGCCTTCAGACTGAAACATGAATGCACTGATTATGTAACAGAGCTACTGCAGTGCACCTGTCACGGTCCAGACTCCAGAGTGAGAACATATTTGCCAATGTTCTTGCAGTTACTGTTATACCAGTTCTTTAGCATGTTGGATTAGCAGATAGAGATCTTTTTTTAATATTTTCTGGTCCAATTGAATATGGTACTAGCTTATGGTTATATATTCTCCATAGATGCTGATGCTGGCATTCTACCTCTTCAGTTTTTACTCGTAACCATGTTTACTAACGAGACTTTTGGGTCTTTGTCAGGCTTTTCTGTCTTCATTTTATATACCTCTCCGCTACATGCCTAGCTCTTCTGCTTGTGCTGACAAACTTTTTGGTCTTTTCAGGCTGTTCCTCTTCAGTTTTTGCATGCTCTTTTGACATATCTGGGGGACTCTGTTGACTATGAAAGTGAATCATCTGGTCTGAAATCACCCTTAGCCTCACGCCCTTCTTCCTTCCCAGGGATTGGTGTTCCTTCGGAAGCTCTTCTGAGGTGGCACATGCGCCTAGAATATTTTGCTTACGAAACCTTGCAGGACCTGAGAATTGGCAAGCTTTTTGAAATTATAGTAGATTACCCTGAGAGGTTAGTCATTTTCCTCTATATGGCGATGTCAAACATTTAAATAGCATTGTGATATCAATATTGTTATATATGCTTCAGTACTTTTAGTGCTGGCCCTGTATTTCTCTTCTATCTAATAGAAGTTTGTCCTATGACCCCTTCGATATGCTTGAGTACTTTTCTCACTTCTGTAAGTATACATAGTTTTAGTTACTTGATCTATCCCACTTCTGCAATGTCTTCATATCTATCATGGCTAATTGCCCTGTATTCTTGCAAGCCCCATTTTAAGTTTTTAACTGAAGTGTAAAACAGTCGGTGCTTATATAGCGTGTTTTATATCATCTAGTTATCGCTTGACTAATGTGTGTTTGATGATCTGTTTTATCCTGTTTGATGATCTGTTTTATCCACCTTGAACCAATGATCTTTAATTTCCTTTCATGCATCGTACTGTTCATTTCATTTCTTGTTTGCATGCTTAGGTTATACTGATACGGTCATCTCTAGCATCTGAGCTTATGATGAGTTCATTTCATGTTATATTGATTCCATTCTCTTGTTACTTTGCATGCATTCATTCAATATTTTTTATCTGGATATTCTTGGGGGCATCGATGAAGTTCTCCTGCTATTGAAGACCTAAAGCAGTGTTTGGAGTACACTGGTCAACACTCTAAGCTTGTTGACTCATTTATCTCGTCATTGAGATATCGCTTGCTTACAGCTGGTGCCTCAACTAATGACATATTGCACCAGTATGTTTCCACTACCAAGGCATTACGATCGATTGACCCCACTGGTGTATTCTTGGAAGCAGTTGGTGAACCAATTAGGGATTATCTGAGGGGTAGAAAAGACACTATTAAATGCATAGTGACAATGTTAACTGATGGATCTGGAGGAAACACAAGTGGGGCAGGAAATGCTGGAGATAATCTTCTTGAAGAACTGAACAGGGATGCTGAAAACCAGGAAAATGCTGACTATGATGATCATACAAACATGGATGAGAAGCAAGCATGGTTGAATTCTGAAAGGTATGGTTAATTCTTTAAATTCTGCATAAGGCCTCTTATTCCCTGAGCCCCGAGGAAAGTTTTATTCTCTAAGATCGAGAATTGCGGCTCCAACTTTTACAGCTGGGAACCTGATCCTGTCGAAGCAGATCCATTGAAAGGCAGCAGAAATAGGAGAAAGATTGATATACTTGGACTGATGGTCAGTATAATTGGCTCAAAGGACCAACTGGTCAACGAATATCGTGTAATGCTGGCAGAAAAGCTGCTCAGCAAATCTGATTTTGATATAGATTCTGATATCCGCACGCTGGAACTTCTTAAGGTAAAGACTAACTTTCGTATTAGCCTATACTTAGTTATGTCTGGAAGACATCTGATTGGACTGTACTTGATGTGTTATGCCTTTGCTGTAGCCTTTATAATTTTTATTTATGATTATGTTGTTTTGGCAGCTTCATTTTGGTGAGAGCAGCATGCAGAAGTGTGAGATTATGCTCAATGACTTGATTGACTCGAAGAGAACCAACTCAAATATTAAAACATCGTTACTAAGGACAGTTGAAACTGGTATTATTGAAATACTGCATGTTCCTTTAGAAACCAAAAGTTCAACTATTACTGTACCTGAATCTGAACCCCCTTTTTTATGATAGTTGCTGGGCAAGAGGAGGCAGAAATGTCCCATGATGTTCTTGATGCTACAATAATTTCTTCCAACTTTTGGCCACCAATTCAGGTATGCCAGTAAGCTGTTATTGCTATTGACTCGGGCATTCCAATAAAGAATAAGATGCTACTACATCAATTATGATTAGCTTTGAGCCAGGAGCAAATGTTAATTGGTAGATGTGGTCTGCATCGAATGTACCAAGAGATATGCACCACAGTAATAAGTAACTGTTTATATCATCAAATCCTGGTACTCCCTATGATCCAAATTAATTCTCGCTTTGGTCAAATTTGGTCTAGGTATGCATGTACCTAGAGTTCTAGACACGTTTTAGTGTAGGTACGCTCATTTTGGAAAAAAGATGCAACAATTAATTTGGATCAGATGGAGTACCAATTTTCTGCCAGCTTCATCTTCAAATCTTTGTTATTTGCACATAGAAACTATTTATTAATTTATAAGATCCAATTCCGTTGCAACATTGTTTAAGTTTCTGTTATTTTTAAATACATAATCTCCAACATCAAAACCTCTCTCGTTTTGATTGTGAGGGAACACAAAGTTTTTCAAGACAAATTTCGCTTGCTACTAATTTCTGTTTAATCTTAATATTGTTTTTAGACAAATCTTATTGTTGTTGGTAAGAATTATGGTTTGCTTACTGAAGGATCGAACCATGAGTATTCTCTGTTTGATGTACTTTATCTTGAATCTTGATTCACTAAACCTCTATATCTGCTACAAATGTAGACAGAAGATCTTGCAGTCCCTGCTTCAGTTGATCAAATGCTGTCTGATTTTGCACAAAGATTCCATCAGATAAAAACTCCACGAAAGCTATTGTGGAAGAAAAATCTTGGAACGGTCAAGGTAGATTTCCAACTTGAAGTTAATGGGTACACTTGGATAACTATGCTAACTGGAGAAATATCTCTTATGAGTTCTCTTTTTGGTTTGCAGTTGGAGCTTCAGTTTGAGGACAGAAGTATGCAGTTTACTGTAGTTCCTGTTCACGCTGCAATCATAATGCGGTTTCAAGAGAACCCAAGGTAATATCAACTGTCTTTCTGCATATCTCTTATGTACTCATCCAACTCAAATCATCAAATCTTTTCAGTTGGACTTCAAAAACACTTGCTACGGAAATCGGCATACCTGTAGATTCTCTCAACAGAAGAATAGGTTTCTGGACAAGCAAGGTGTGGCATAAACGAATACTTTTCTTGTTCATGGGCAGCCAATTGTTGGTATCAGTATAAACACCGTTATTCGTTATTATGTGCATTACTTAAACAGATGATATGGCACTATAAATCATTCTAGTACGATATATGTTAATGATTATGAGCAAGTAAAATGGACTACATGGTTGATAGTCTTCAGATCAGAGTTCTGCACAGAATATACAGGCCGTGTTTCCTTTATTGGAATAGACACAATATTATACTCTTAACATGATCTGCTATGCAAAGCTCTATCAGCAAATCTCGAGCAAAGTTCTTAAATGTGACCTGCTTCAGAAGCACACCTAAGCATTTCATTCTATATATATAGGGGGTCCTGACTGAATCAGTGGGGCCAGATGTCGACGATCACATCTTCACAGTTGTTGATAGCATGTCCGATGTCAACAAAAACAGCATCGTGAACGAAAGCAGTGAAGCATTTCAAATGAATGAGGACGAAGGTGAAAGCTCGGTTGCCTCTGTTGAGGAACAACTTAAGAAAGAAATGACGGTCTATGAGGTTTGACTCCTTGTGATCTCAGATTCTTTTTTTTTCATGTTCACAGCAATTCCTTTTTCTCCAGCCCCACTTTCTCAGTTCTCTGTAATTTAACCAATCATACTCATCTGGATGCACTGCAGAAATTCATCATAGGAATGTTAACCAATTTTGGCAACATGACACTGGACAAAATACACAACACTTTAAAGGTGGGCAATTTTTGATATCATGTACATATTTCTTTCATCAACATATTTACTTATTTATTTCTTCTATTAATCATTCCAGATGTTCTGCGCCGAGCCATCGTATGATAAATCACTGCAGCAACTGCAGAGTTTTCTTTCTGGTTTAGTATCAGATGAAAAGCTTGAAATGAGAGATGGATTGTACTTGCTAAAGAAGTAACTGTTGTTTAGATTAGCTCATTCTCTGTTAGACAGATGATGATAGGTAGTCAAATCAATATGTAAACCCTTTTGTCAAAATCATTCTGATCCTAATATATTTAGTCTTGTGGTTGTGGCAGAAACCAAAAACTCTCTGATATCCCACGACGCCCCCCTGTCCGATAGCAGTGTTTGAAAGTTGTCAGGTTGCCAAGGCTATTTATAGTACACGGGACAACACTTTAACCCAGCGCCCAGTGGCCATTCATAATTTTGTGAGAACTTCTCAACAAATAGGTGCATACATATCAGGGTAGATGCCATCTACTAGATGGTTCCAAGATTCACTATTTCACTAGTCACAACCTGTGAGGAAATTTGAAACATATATGTCCATCTTTTTAATAAATCATCGTGTGTTTTAAATGGTTCTTTTTTTTGGATATGAGTTCTGAAGGGGTATTCGGTAAAGCAGATTCATTGCATGGATGACACCATTTTGCTAGGAGGTTTAATGCGCTGGCATATATTCCTCAATACTCTAAAAGGTTGGCAAACACAAAATATAAAACTACTAAGGCTACAAATACATTACACTGACAGCATGAACCATTGATTTCTTTAGTTGCAATACAAACAGCATTGGAAACCGAAACAAACTAAGCCAGACATTTGACCATGTAAGGCCCCTCAAGTTCATAACCCAGCTTGCGGTAGTAGTGGCGGGTCCCAACTCCTGAGATAACGGCCAGCTTCTTCGAACGGTGCTCCTTACGAGCAATTCTTTCTGCTTCTTCCATCAGGAGAGTCCCATACCCCTAAAAACGATGATAATAGAACTGTTAGCCAGCTGAAACAATCTAGCAGCAGAACATTGTGATTCGTAAATATCTAAACAGTTATTCGAGAATGGGTAGCCAACAATAACACTACACCATGATAAAGAACCTAAGCACAATCTTATTCAGCAAGTATATCGCTCGGTCACTGCACACCACACTTGTGAATCCTATTTTTTACTGTTTTGAGCATAACACGTATTTCAAGTATGATCATTTGAGGATGAATAAAACAAAACAAAGAGTTGTTCACGTATGAGATTCACCTGGTGTTGAAGTTTCTCTGCATCACGACCATGCACAGGGACTGCCGTTCCATAGACATGAAGTTCACGGACAATTGAACACCTCCCTACTAGTTCAGGGCATGTAACATTTCGGCCACATTTACGCAAGCGCAACAAGCCAATAAGGATATCCTGTAGAATTTAAAAAAAAAACGTGAGTAATGCTACATAAGACCAAAAGAATAGGAGACCCAGTGATAAACTCTATGCACCAGTAGCAAATCTCAGAGCACATTTACAAGCAAAACAACTTAAATATTGTTGGTATAAGTGAAACATACAAGGCAAATAACTATGACGGCAAGTTCAAAAAATTCCTACCCACATAGAAAGGCATTGAGCATAATTAAATTGGAAAAGACATGCCTATTCAGGAAGGCAGCATAAGCCATAAAACATATCTTCACATCCTTCAATGAAATGAATTGGCTGCCAGGCTATAAAGTACCTGTCGTGTATCCTCATACGAGAGGAAAGTCTCCCAGCCCTCATTTGCAGCATAATCACGTCTGACAAGCTCTACTTCATCAGGTCTGATCTTGTGATGGATGTCCTACATGGAGATGCACAAAAAGAATAATAATGAGTACACATCCTTTAATGATTATAAGCATGTGGATATTGTATTTACCTGAATTCCAGCCTCACGGGTTCTGACATCTCGGCATTTCAAGCCCAAGTCTTCCATTCGAGCCAACGCAAGCTCACGCAGGTTTCCTTTCTCAACACCAGAAGTAACAAGAGGCATAGGGATATCTCTCTGGACCCGATAGATTCGTGTCCATGGTGGTACCATCGACAGAATCCTTGCTACAATATCCACTAGGAGCTCAGGTGGATAGTTTCTATACCTGCAACACATCAAATGTCCGCAGTATATAAGTTCTCAATTCTCACTCTAAGACTGAACATAAGATCAAGCAAGAAACAGAGTATCCAAAACTACAAAAATATAGTACCTTCCAGTTTTCCACAGTTCATAAAGACCAGTTCCACGAATCACAAGAGTTGGGTAGATCTTTAGACCATCTGCTCGGAATGCTGGATTTTCGAAAAATTCTCGGAAACTTTCCATATCTCTTTCAACTCCAACATTAGGCAAATCTGGCATCATGTGCGCAACCACCTACCAAAAGGTAACACATTATGCATTAGGATAACTGCACAAGTCATAACTCAAGAAAGCCTAAATGGAGTTATTGCTAAAACAACAACGAAGTTAGTTAACCAAGAGTTAGTGGGCCCATGAGCAATAACCTTAAAACCAGCATCCTTTGCTAAAGAGAAACAATCAGCAACAGCAGCTACTGTGTGGCCTCTGTTTGTGTCACGTGCAACATCCTCATATGTACTCTGAACACCAATTTCTAAGCGGGTACAGCCATAAATTAGCATTTGCCGCAAATGAGGCCCCAGGCAATAATCAGGTCTCCTGAAATACAGAGGCTAATTAGATGTTTCATGGGAAAATCACATGGAATTTTCAAATGCAACCAAGAAAAATGGACAGATGTTGATTGACCCTTACGTCTCAATTGTCATACCGATACATTTGACAGCACTATGTTCTGAATAACAAACTGCCTCCTCAACATTGGCAGAAGTATGCCCTGATAAAGCATCATGAAGATTTCTGATGAAATAATCACGATACTCGGCTGGTAATGACATGAAAGTTCCACCCATCAAAATGAACTCGACCTGCAGAAGAGTATATATGAATTACTTTGCGCCTATAATGCATCCAACATAACTGGACTGTGCATGAATTCACTCAAATTGAGACAATAATCTCTTCGGCTAGGAACAAACCTTATCCACACTATGTCCGAGCCTTTTGAGCTGATCTATCCTGCTTCTGGCCTGCACATATGGATTGTACCTACGATTGCAAATTCAGATGGATTAGATGGGGTGGCGGTGTGGCGCTTGCTGAAACTGCCGCTCTGCCAATGAAATTTGTCCAGAGAAAACCAATCTATTTCAATTAGGCGTTGAGTAATGACAGGTGGATGGGAGGGATCCATTCAGAGTATGAGATCCACCATTGCTAATGCCTTTGGGACAAAATACAACCAGTTCTTTCGGACTCCCGGACAGCAGATTTTGGAATTTACGTCTAACGGGATTTTAGTCGGTGATGTCTGCATATGACCTGCAGTTCTTGTGCCATCTGACCCAAACTGAGCTTAAGAGGGTGTGGAAAACTAAAGTTGAGGGCAAAGTTTAGAAAGAAACTGGACTGCTGACAGATTAGAAAGAAGAGGGTGGCCTCATGATCCCGCATGTCGGCTGTGTGATCAAGAACTTAAGACAGGGATGCCCTTGTGCAAAGGAAGTATGGACTTCTTTTTGTCCCTCTAACCCTGAGCAACATCGATTATGGGATGTTGGAGAAGGATTTACGACAGAGCATGAAAGGCACAAAAGAGGGAAAGCATTGCGCTTGTTATGTGTTGTGGCAATTATGAGAGGAACATAATAGAAGAATTTTTAGGTCAATAGACCAATGCCGTGTGGCGAACCAAATTAGAGAAGATTTTTGGCCTGCTTGAGTAGGGAGAGTGGATAATTGGTGTGTTTTCTTTGAGGCTACTTGTTTCCCTCCTCTAAATGCAAAAGCAGAGCTCCTACTGTTCCTTGTAAGATTGCAAGTTCAGATCAGTAAATTCTCAAAGGCATATCTAAAAAGCAGAGCTCCTACTGTGTTTTTTCTTTCTAAAAAGCAGTCAAAATGATAAATAGCACTTGTATGGCTACATCATCATTCTAAACAATCTCCCTCGCAAAAAAAAAAAAATCATTCTAAACAATCTGTGGCACTTAGGTTTTCAGGTCCAGAGATAAGACAGAAAACTACTAGTCAACTACTATCTTGTTTGCACTAACTAACAGTCCAATGAGACCTTAGCCCCTCACTTGTCTCACAGTCACAAATTTTCGTTGTAATGCAAACAGAACCGTGCCTTTTGAATTTCTAACAATGTATTAACAGCATCGGCAGTAAATCACCTTGCCCGGATGGCGCGCATGCTGGTGGGCTCGTACCCAGTGTAGGACTGGGTGCTGTACTCAAAGTCAGAGTCGGGGCCTCCGGGGCAGTAGACGCAGATGTTCCCCGTGGTGGCGATGTGGGGGCAGCGGTGCGGCTTGGACATGACGGCGACCACCGCGATCCCGGACGCGGTGCGCACGGGCTTGGCGCGCAGCCTGGGGAGCAGCGCCGCGCGGTCGGCCTCCGGCACGGCGGCGATCATCTCCACCAGCTTGGGCGCGCGGGCGAGCCCGTAGCGCCTGCACGCGGCCGACTTGAGCGCGTTGAGGTCCACGTCCTCCCCGCGGCGCGAGAGCTCGCCCATCTCCGACACGATCTCCGCGATGGCCCGCACCCTCGCCTCCTCCTCGGAGAGCCCCGCGGGCAGCACCACTCCCCCGCGCCCCGGCGCCGGCTTCCGCCGGCGCGGCTGGTCGGCGGGCACGGGCGCTGCGGCTACGGCGGCGGCCATGGGGAAGGGTTTCCGGGAGAGGTGGGTTTTGGTCCGATGAACGAAAGCGAAGTTGGGCTCGGTCGGTGTTTGGTTCGGTTCGACATATCTCCAGTTCTCCACCATGTACAGCCATCAGATACAAAACGGACGGTGCAGATAGACCCACGTGGTGCAAACAACAGTAGTTTTTTTAGGACAACGTGGTGCAAACTAGTGGAGAGCATTTTCCTGTCAGTAAATAAATTCTGTAGCTCGCGAAAAAAAGCTTTCCTCCTCCTCTGCTCTCTCTCCCCATCTCTTGCGGCAGAAGCAAAGCGAGGCGACGCGAGTACTACGGCGGCGAGATGGACGGCGGCGGCGGCGGAGAGGAAGGGAAGCAGCAGCCGCACCTGGTGCTGGCGCACAAGCTGTTCCTCCTCTCGCAGCCGGACGTGGACGACCTCGCCAAGGTCGCCCTCCGCGAGGACGTCCTCGCCGCGGTGAAATCCGATGGTACCAAAGCCTCCCCTCCTCCAATCTGCTTCCTCAACTGTGACCTGGTAGCTTGATTTGATGTGTTCTGCTTCTTGCCAGACATGGCGGCGCTGTACGAGTCGCTGGGGGCCGACGGCGTGCTGGAGACGGACGCCGCGCTGCTCGCGGAGATGCGCGGCAGGATCCAGGAGGAGACCGGGAAGTTCGATGAGAAGTGAGCAGATCTCGTCGCTTTGCACCTTTTCCTGTTTCGAATTTTAGGGTAGTTTCTAGGTTTCAGTGATTCGTGGCGTTCATGCATCCAATTGTTTGGCTGCCCTTACCGTCGTAATTTGACCACTCCAGATAGAATCTGCTACTCCTATTTGCTTCAGAGAACCCGCAGTGGCACAGTCTAGGCTCTAATGGTGGAATTGTCCATTTGTTTTTGCTACTCCTGTTGTTTCTGAACATTATTGCTAGAACTAACTTTTCAAGCTTCTAATAGTAGCAAATTTTCATTCCTATGATGTTGATCTTGACCTATACCAATGGAGTACTAAACTGTGCTTGTTTAGGTTATTTGACCATTCCAGATAGATTCTGCGATAGTTTGGCCATCAGAAGTTCAGAACCCACAGGGTTACCTAACTAATTTTTCGAAATCCTGCTAGTAGACAAAAATTCAATTCATATGCCGTTGATCTTGACAGAGTACTAAACTGTGCCTGTTTAGGTTACTGACGTGCAACCATCTTGATCAGAAGTGGAACAATGGCTAATAGTGAATAGAGAATTGACTTATGCACAAATGAATCACTTATCTCGATAAAGGGCTGCAGTTTAAGCAGTCAGAATTTGGCTGTAAACATTTGTCCTTTTGGTTGATGTGAAACATTGTACTCTTTCTATCTAGGATCTCAAGTGTAGTGCTTCTTTTTCATTCCTTCCTATTCTGTTTCATCTAATTTGCCAATATGCTGTGCTGGGTTCTTAGCTTCTCTTTATTTATGCATAAAGGATCGCCGATGCTGAAGAGAACTTGGGTGAGAGTGAAGTGCGTGAAGCCCATCTAGCCAAATCCTTGCATTTCATAAGGGTTGGCGAGAAGGTATAATCTACTGTCTTCTGCACTGTGTTAGGTTGCCGATACATCTTTTAAACATCTTAGTCTAACCTAAACATTGAAAATTTCAGGAAAAGGCACTGGAGCAACTTAAAATTACTGAAGGAAAATTACTTTGGAGCTTTCCCGCGCGCGGCGCCTCCTCCCCGTCCTCTCTCGGCCGCGGCAGCGAGGCGATGCAGCTGGACGCCGCCGACGGGGCCCTCGACTCGTGGGCCCGCTTCTGCGCCCTCTCCGGGCAGCTCGTCGGCGGCGCCGGCGACCTTTCCGTCGGCCCGCGCCTGGCGCCCGTCGTGGCGGACCTCTGCGCCCGCGGCCTCGCCACGCTCGTCCGCGACTACTTCCTCCACAACCTCGAGGTCCGCGACTCCCCGCCTCTCCCTCCCCCTCACACACCCACGCCTCTATTTCACTGCGCTGCTACTTCCTCGTCGCACGGGTTGGGAACCTGGGTCACGAATCGCGTTGCGTGCTGGGTGTTTGTGAGAATGCCTCCGCAGAATTACAGAGGCTGTACCGTGGGAGCACGGGGTCGAGATCAAACGGCCCGCGCGCGTGTTTGTGGAAATGCCCCAGTGAGAATCTTGGGTGGTGTCAGCGTTCGAATACGGGATTTAGGATCGAGTCAGTCTGCGCTGGGTCTCTATGAGTATGAGAACGGTGCCTGCTGTTCTTAGCATCGCAGCCCAATTCTTCAGCATGATAAGATGTACATGTAACGAAGAGAGTTAGGAATGTACCAAACCTGCAGATGCGATCCAAGCTATTGGAATTGGAATCACGCCCGTTTGCTGAAATGCTCAACTCTGTTAATTCAGATGTAACTACTCAAACCGTACTAACAAGCAATCCAAAACAGTTCTATAGCTGTATATTGCTAACCTCCAATGACTTCGAGTATTGTCGGTGTCATTTCCATTTGTTTACAACTCCCCATGTAGCATAAGAGGAGTTCCTTGCATGGTCAACACCAAATCCAAAAATCAGTAGTATAATCATGTTATAACTGGAGTACATGCGTAGTCATGCCGCAGTACCTGATGTAATCCAAGCTATCTGAATTAGAATCAAACATGAACGAAAATTTCGTCCCCGTTTGCTGAAATGCTCAACTCTATTAATTCAGACGTAACTACTCAGACCCTACGAACAAGCAATCCAAAACATGATTTCCAGAACTGTCAGTGCCATTTCCATTTACAATTCCCCATGTAGCATAAGAGGAGTTTCTTGCATGGTCATACCACCAAATCTAAAAATCAGTAGTATAATCATGTGTACAACTGGAGTACCCGAGTAGCCATGCTGCAGTACCTGATGTGATTTGCGAACAATCTTTAGCTCTCTGAAGTACTCCCTCTGTTCCGATTAAATTAACGCGGATGTTGCGTACGCTGCTGCTGTCCATGCTAATTTGTCACGTCGATTAAAACCGAACGGAGGGAGATTTAGTTTCTTGTTTCATTAGTTGGTAAATGCAGATCAACAAGCTTGTCTATCCTAATGAGTTATAATCACTGTGGCCATAAGTCGTGTGTTTTTAAAGCGGTAAGGCGCCCTAAGGCGAAACAGGGGCGCTTTGACGCCTAGGCGATGTCTAAGCGGACGCTTTAGGCGCCTAGGCGCCCAAAGCGGCTGTTTTTACAAAGCGGAGGGAGGGCGCTTTGACGCCTAGGCGTCGCCTAGGCGACGCTTTACGGACGCCTTAAAAACCATGGTTAAGTGTATATGTTCTACATTATCATATTAGCTGTCACGTTCAGTTAGAGTTAGACTTGGTCACAACCTGTAGCCTTTGCACGTTGCATGATCAGTGCATGATGCCTTCTCTGTAACTGCTGTATATCAGCGCCTATATATACTCTGCACTGAGAGCTTGACCTACCCCAGATTATACATTATGCAAGATGGATACTGAGATCTTCTAATAACATTTGTTAAGAGTCGGTGCGCTTCTTATCTGACTTGACTTCTGTCCTCTGTCCATGAGGCAGTCAACCTGTCTTCCATCTGTCTGTAAAGTGCTTAGAGATAGCCATAATACAGATGTCAGGTAGGTTTTATGCTAGAATATGCTTGTACGTTAAGGGTATATTTATGCCAGACTAACTAGGAGGACCTAGGTTTAGTTAACTCTTTTCCAGAATCAGTAATGAGAAGTTGCAAGATGGATCTGCAACTTAATGTCATGGTCTTTACGTCTGTTGTTCCTTCAGTTCTTGTTTAGTTAGCTATGACTAGCAGGCTCCTAGTCTTAAGATGCCATATTAGTGGAGACTAGATGTTAGTCTGTTAGCTTTGCTGAATTCGGATGTAACTTTTCGTTCTGATACTTTTTCATATAAAAAACTTTTTAATCCGACTTCGTATGCAAAAGTTATGGCCGTTTTACCGAGACATAAAGTTTTTTTGAAAAAAATATCAAAATTCTTTTTTATTATTTTTCTTACTTACTAGATCACATAACATAACTAAATCTGATTTTTTGAATTTTTTTCAAACCTTTTATCATTTTCTTTTATTTTTTAAAAGACTAAAAAGGCGACCCCCCGGGGGGGGGGGGGGTGGGACGTGAAAAAAATTTCCTCCCGTTATGCGTGGCGCATTTGCTATATGCGCCACGCATAATTTGCCTATGCGTGGCGCATATTGCAATATGCGCCACTAATAGGCCAAATATGCGTGGCGCATATGGCAAATGCGCCACGCATAATACAGGATATTTTGTCGACGACCTTTTTGGTGGGTCCCGCCAGTTATGCGTGGCGCATTTTGAACAATATGCGCCATTAGTAAGAAAATTATTAGTGGAGCATATTTGCAAATGCGCCACTAATAAATACTAGTGGCGCATATTTAATAATATGCTCCACTAATAAAACATCTATCTATAAGCCTTTTCCCACTAGTGTCTTCTCCGTCTTCCTTGTTATACCCCCCTCCACACATCTAGCGACGAACATAGGAATTTATCGAAGCTTAGGGAAGGTACATGAACACCATTGTTTGACCACCCATGATCATTGCCTTGCTCGATATGAGGTCATCTGGGGTGTGAGGTGCAGCCATAAGCCAGGTCAAGGCCCTCTGTAGGAGGGGTGGTAGGTTCGCCCATGCCCACAACCCACATTGTCGATAGATATTGCTCTTCCCTCGCTTACCCCTCCTTGTTTTCGATCTTCCATTCACATTTCCACCTTTTCTCTAAACCCGAGGGATGTTGGGTCACATGTCGCCCCTCGTCTCACAACAATGCATCGCGACGCTTTGGTACACTTCACGGAGTAAGAAAAAGTTGGGTCATCGAATGGCGAATTTCGGATGTTGAAAGGTGAAGAATTCCGGTAGGATCAAAATTTGCCGGATGCATTGCGCGGTTAATTGGTTGTGGGCTGTTGTGTGTTGTCTACTTGCTGGGTCGTACCACTGTGGCATCGCGACGCAGGTGGCGTAGCAACCTCGAGCCAACAATCGGCCGGGCAGCTGTTCGAATTGCCACCGCACGGACCGCAGATATACCGTGCGATCTTCTCCCCTGGTTTCGGCGCTGCGCCCTTTCCCCCTTTCGACTTTGGAGCTTTCCCGCGCGCGGCGCCTCCTCCCCGTCCTCTCTCGGCCGCGGCAGCGAGGCGATGCAGCTGGACGCCGCCGACGGGGCCCTCGACTCGTGGGCCCGCTTCTGCGCCCTCTCCGGGCAGCTCGTCGGCGGCGCCGGCGACCTTTCCGTCGGCCCGCGCCTGGCGCCCGTCGTGGCGGACCTCTGCGCCCGCGGCCTCGCCACGCTCGTCCGCGACTACTTCCTCCACAACCTCGAGGTCCGCGACTCCCCGCCTCTCCCTCCCCCTCACACACCCACGCCTCTATTTCACTGCGCTGCTACTTCCTCGTCGCACGGGTTGGGAACCTGGGTCACGAATCGCGTTGCGTGCTGGGTGTTTGTGAGAATGCCTGCGCAGAATTACAGAGGCTGTACCGTGGGAGCACGGGGTCGAGATCAAACGGCCCGCGCGCGTGTTTGTGGAAATGCCCCAGTGAGAATCTTGGGTGGTGTCAGCGTTCGAATACGGGATTTAGGATCGAGTCAGTCTGCGCTGGGTCTCTATGAGTATGAGAACGGTGCCTGCTGTTCTTAGCATCGCAGCCCAATTCTTCAGCATGATAAGATGTACATGTAACGAAGAGAGTTAGGAATGTACCAAACCTGCAGATGCGATCCAAGCTATTGGAATTGGAATCACGCCCGTTTGCTGAAATGCTCAACTCTGTTAATTCAGATGTAACTACTCAAACCGTACTAACAAGCAATCCAAAACAGTTCTATAGCTGTATATTGCTAACCTCCAATGACTTCGAGTATTGTCGGTGTCATTTCCATTTGTTTACAACTCCCCATGTAGCATAAGAGGAGTTCCTTGCATGGTCAACACCAAATCCAAAAATCAGTAGTATAATCATGTTATAACTGGAGTACATGCGTAGTCATGCCGCAGTACCTGATGTAATCCAAGCTATCTGAATTAGAATCAAACATGAACGAAAATTTCGTCCCCGTTTGCTGAAATGCTCAACTCTATTAATTCAGACGTAACTACTCAGACCCTACGAACAAGCAATCCAAAACATGATTTCCAGAACTGTCAGTGCCATTTCCATTTACAATTCCCCATGTAGCATAAGAGGAGTTTCTTGCATGGTCATACCACCAAATCTAAAAATCAGTAGTATAATCATGTGTACAACTGGAGTACCCGAGTAGCCATGCTGCAGTACCTGATGTGATTTGCGAACAATCTTTAGCTCTCTGAAGTACTCCCTCTGTTCCGATTAAATTAACGCGGATGTTGCGTACGCTGCTGCTGTCCATGCTAATTTGTCACGTCGATTAAAACCGAACGGAGGGAGATTTAGTTTCTTGTTTCATTAGTTGGTAAATGCAGATCAACAAGCTTGTCTATCCTAATGAGTTATAATCACTGTGGCCATAAGTCGTGTGTTTTTAAAGCGGTAAGGCGCCCTAAGGCGAAACAGGGGCGCTTTGACGCCTAGGCGATGTCTAAGCGGACGCTTTAGGCGCCTAGGCGCCCAAAGCGGCTGTTTTTACAAAGCGGAGGGAGGGCGCTTTGACGCCTAGGCGTCGCCTAGGCGACGCTTTACGGACGCCTTAAAAACCATGGTTAAGTGTATATGTTCTACATTATCATATTAGCTGTCACGTTCAGTTAGAGTTAGACTTGGTCACAACCTGTAGCCTTTGCACGTTGCATGATCAGTGCATGATGCCTTCTCTGTAACTGCTGTATATCAGCGCCTATATATACTCTGCACTGAGAGCTTGACCTACCCCAGATTATACATTATGCAAGATGGATACTGAGATCTTCTAATAACATTTGTTAAGAGTCGGTGCGCTTCTTATCTGACTTGACTTCTGTCCTCTGTCCATGAGGCAGTCAACCTGTCTTCCATCTGTCTGTAAAGTGCTTAGAGATAGCCATAATACAGATGTCAGGTAGGTTTTATGCTAGAATATGCTTGTACGTTAAGGGTATATTTATGCCAGACTAACTAGGAGGACCTAGGTTTAGTTAACTCTTTTCCAGAATCAGTAATGAGAAGTTGCAAGATGGATCTGCAACTTAATGTCATGGTCTTTACGTCTGTTGTTCCTTCAGTTCTTGTTTAGTTAGCTATGACTAGCAGGCTCCTAGTCTTAAGATGCCATATTAGTGGAGACTAGATGTTAGTCTGTTAGCTTTGCTGAATTCGGATGTAACTTTTCGTTCTGATACTTTTTCATATAAAAAACTTTTTAATCCGACTTCGTATGCAAAAGTTATGGCCGTTTTACCGAGACATAAAGTTTTTTTGAAAAAAATATCAAAATTCTTTTTTATTATTTTTCTTACTTACTAGATCACATAACATAACTAAATCTGATTTTTTGAATTTTTTTCAAACCTTTTATCATTTTCTTTTATTTTTTAAAAGACTAAAAAGGCGACCCCCCGGGGGGGGGGGGGGGTGGGACGTGAAAAAAATTTCCTCCCGTTATGCGTGGCGCATTTGCTATATGCGCCACGCATAATTTGCCTATGCGTGGCGCATATTGCAATATGCGCCACTAATAGGCCAAATATGCGTGGCGCATATGGCAAATGCGCCACGCATAATACAGGATATTTTGTCGACGACCTTTTTGGTGGGTCCCGCCAGTTATGCGTGGCGCATTTTGAACAATATGCGCCATTAGTAAGAAAATTATTAGTGGAGCATATTTGCAAATGCGCCACTAATAAATACTAGTGGCGCATATTTAATAATATGCTCCACTAATAAAACATCTATCTATAAGCCTTTTCCCACTAGTGTCTTCTCCGTCTTCCTTGTTATACCCCCCTCCACACATCTAGCGACGAACATAGGAATTTATCGAAGCTTAGGGAAGGTACATGAACACCATTGTTTGACCACCCATGATCATTGCCTTGCTCGATATGAGGTCATCTGGGGTGTGAGGTGCAGCCATAAGCCAGGTCAAGGCCCTCTGTAGGAGGGGTGGTAGGTTCGCCCATGCCCACAACCCACATTGTCGATAGATATTGCTCTTCCCTCGCTTACCCCTCCTTGTTTTCGATCTTCCATTCACATTTCCACCTTTTCTCTAAACCCGAGGGATGTTGGGTCACATGTCGCCCCTCGTCTCACAACAATGCATCGCGACGCTTTGGTACACTTCACGGAGTAAGAAAAAGTTGGGTCATCGAATGGCGAATTTCGGATGTTGAAAGGTGAAGAATTCCGGTAGGATCAAAATTTGCCGGATGCATTGCGCGGTTAATTGGTTGTGGGCTGTTGTGTGTTGTCTACTTGCTGGGTCGTACCACTGTGGCATCGCGACGCAGGTGGCGTAGCAACCTCGAGCCAACAATCGGCCGGGCAGCTGTTCGAATTGCCACCGCACGGACCGCAGATATACCGTGCGATCTTCTCCCCTGGTTTCGGCGCTGCGCCCTTTCCCCCTTTCGACTTTGGAGCTTTCCCGCGCGCGGCGCCTCCTCCCCGTCCTCTCTCGGCCGCGGCAGCGAGGCGATGCAGCTGGACGCCGCCGACGGGGCCCTCGACTCGTGGGCCCGCTTCTGCGCCCTCTCCGGGCAGCTCGTCGGCGGCGCCGGCGACCTTTCCGTCGGCCCGCGCCTGGCGCCCGTCGTGGCGGACCTCTGCGCCCGCGGCCTCGCCACGCTCGTCCGCGACTACTTCCTCCACAACCTCGAGGTCCGCGACTCCCCGCCTCTCCCTCCCCCTCACACACCCACGCCTCTATTTCACTGCGCTGCTACTTCCTCGTCGCACGGGTTGGGAACCTGGGTCACGAATCGCGTTGCGTGCTGGGTGTTTGTGAGAATGCCTGCGCAGAATTACAGAGGCTGTACCGTGGGAGCACGGGGTCGAGATCAAACGGCCCGCGCGCGTGTTTGTGGAAATGCCCCAGTGAGAATCTTGGGTGGTGTCAGCGTTCGAATACGGGATTTAGGATCGAGTCAGTCTGCGCTGGGTCTCTATGAGTATGAGAACGGTGCCTGCTGTTCTTAGCATCGCAGCCCAATTCTTCAGCATGATAAGATGTACATGTAACGAAGAGAGTTAGGAATGTACCAAACCTGCAGATGCGATCCAAGCTATTGGAATTGGAATCACGCCCGTTTGCTGAAATGCTCAACTCTGTTAATTCAGATGTAACTACTCAAACCGTACTAACAAGCAATCCAAAACAGTTCTATAGCTGTATATTGCTAACCTCCAATGACTTCGAGTATTGTCGGTGTCATTTCCATTTGTTTACAACTCCCCATGTAGCATAAGAGGAGTTCCTTGCATGGTCAACACCAAATCCAAAAATCAGTAGTATAATCATGTTATAACTGGAGTACATGCGTAGTCATGCCGCAGTACCTGATGTAATCCAAGCTATCTGAATTAGAATCAAACATGAACGAAAATTTCGTCCCCGTTTGCTGAAATGCTCAACTCTATTAATTCAGACGTAACTACTCAGACCCTACGAACAAGCATCCAAAACATGATTTCCAGAACTGTCAGTGCCATTTCCATTTACAATTCCCCATGTAGCATAAGAGGAGTTTCTTGCATGGTCATACCACCAAATCTAAAAATCAGTAGTATAATCATGTGTACAACTGGAGTACCCGAGTAGCCATGCTGCAGTACCTGATGTGATTTGCGAACAATCTTTAGCTCTCTGAAGTACTCCCTCTGTTCCGATTAAATTAACGCGGATGTTGCGTACGCTGCTGCTGTCCATGCTAATTTGTCACGTCGATTAAAACCGAACGGAGGGAGATTTAGTTTCTTGTTTCATTAGTTGGTAAATGCAGATCAACAAGCTTGTCTATCCTAATGAGTTATAATCACTGTGGCCATAAGTCGTGTGTTTTTAAAGCGGTAAGGCGCCCTAAGGCGAAACAGGGGCGCTTTGACGCCTAGGCGATGTCTAAGCGGACGCTTTAGGCGCCTAGGCGCCCAAAGCGGCTGTTTTTACAAAGCGGAGGGAGGGCGCTTTGACGCCTAGGCGTCGCCTAGGCGACGCTTTACGACGCCTTAAAACCATGGTTAAGTGTATATGTTCTACATTATCATATTAGCTGTCACGTTCAGTTAGAGTTAGACTTGGTCACAACCTGTAGCCTTTGCACGTTGCATGATCAGTGCATGATGCCTTCTCTGTAACTGCTGTATATCAGCGCCTATATATACTCTGCACTGAGAGCTTGACCTACCCCAGATTATACATTATGCAAGATGGATACTGAGATCTTCTAATAACATTTGTTAAGAGTCGGTGCGCTTCTTATCTGACTTGACTTCTGTCCTCTGTCCATGAGGCAGTCAACCTGTCTTCCATCTGTCTGTAAAGTGCTTAGAGATAGCCATAATACAGATGTCAGGTAGGTTTTATGCTAGAATATGCTTGTACGTTAAGGGTATATTTATGCCAGACTAACTAGGAGGACCTAGGTTTAGTTAACTCTTTTCCAGAATCAGTAATGAGAAGTTGCAAGATGGATCTGCAACTTAATGTCATGGTCTTTACGTCTGTTGTTCCTTCAGTTCTTGTTTAGTTAGCTATGACTAGCAGGCTCCTAGTCTTAAGATGCCATATTAGTGGAGACTAGATGTTAGTCTGTTAGCTTTGCTGAATTCGGATGTAACTTTTCGTTCTGATACTTTTTCATATAAAAAACTTTTTAATCCGACTTCGTATGCAAAAGTTATGGCCGTTTTACCGAGACATAAAGTTTTTTTGAAAAAAATATCAAAATTCTTTTTTATTATTTTTCTTACTTACTAGATCACATAACATAACTAAATCTGATTTTTTGAATTTTTTTCAAACCTTTTATCATTTTCTTTTATTTTTTAAAAGACTAAAAAGGCGACCCCCCGGGGGGGGGGGGGGTGGGACGTGAAAAAAATTTCCTCCCGTTATGCGTGGCGCATTTGCTATATGCGCCACGCATAATTTGCCTATGCGTGGCGCATATTGCAATATGCGCCACTAATAGGCCAAATATGCGTGGCGCATATGGCAAATGCGCCACGCATAATACAGGATATTTTGTCGACGACCTTTTTGGTGGGTCCCGCCAGTTATGCGTGGCGCATTTTGAACAATATGCGCCATTAGTAAGAAAATTATTAGTGGAGCATATTTGCAAATGCGCCACTAATAAATACTAGTGGCGCATATTTAATAATATGCTCCACTAATAAAACATCTATCTATAAGCCTTTTCCCACTAGTGTCTTCTCCGTCTTCCTTGTTATACCCCCCTCCACACATCTAGCGACGAACATAGGAATTTATCGAAGCTTAGGGAAGGTACATGAACACCATTGTTTGACCACCCATGATCATTGCCTTGCTCGATATGAGGTCATCTGGGGTGTGAGGTGCAGCCATAAGCCAGGTCAAGGCCCTCTGTAGGAGGGGTGGTAGGTTCGCCCATGCCCACAACCCACATTGTCGATAGATATTGCTCTTCCCTCGCTTACCCCTCCTTGTTTTCGATCTTCCATTCACATTTCCACCTTTTCTCTAAACCCGAGGGATGTTGGGTCACATGTCGCCCCTCGTCTCACAACAATGCATCGCGACGCTTTGGTACACTTCACGGAGTAAGAAAAAGTTGGGTCATCGAATGGCGAATTTCGGATGTTGAAAGGTGAAGAATTCCGGTAGGATCAAAATTTGCCGGATGCATTGCGCGGTTAATTGGTTGTGGGCTGTTGTGTGTTGTCTACTTGCTGGGTCGTACCACTGTGGCATCGCGACGCAGGTGGCGTAGCAACCTCGAGCCAACAATCGGCCGGGCAGCTGTTCGAATTGCCACCGCACGGACCGCAGATATACCGTGCGATCTTCTCCCCTGGTTTCGGCGCTGCGCCCTTTCCCCCTTTCGACTTTGGAGCTTTCCCGCGCGCGGCGCCTCCTCCCCGTCCTCTCTCGGCCGCGGCAGCGAGGCGATGCAGCTGGACGCCGCCGACGGGGCCCTCGACTCGTGGGCCCGCTTCTGCGCCCTCTCCGGGCAGCTCGTCGGCGGCGCCGGCGACCTTTCCGTCGGCCCGCGCCTGGCGCCCGTCGTGGCGGACCTCTGCGCCCGCGGCCTCGCCACGCTCGTCCGCGACTACTTCCTCCACAACCTCGAGGTCCGCGACTCCCCGCCTCTCCCTCCCCCTCACACACCCACGCCTCTATTTCACTGCGCTGCTACTTCCTCGTCGCACGGGTTGGGAACCTGGGTCACGAATCGCGTTGCGTGCTGGGTGTTTGTGAGAATGCCTGCGCAGAATTACAGAGGCTGTACCGTGGGAGCACGGGGTCGAGATCAAACGGCCCGCGCGCGTGTTTGTGGAAATGCCCCAGTGAGAATCTTGGGTGGTGTCAGCGTTCGAATACGGGATTTAGGATCGAGTCAGTCTGCGCTGGGTCTCTATGAGTATGAGAACGGTGCCTGCTGTTCTTAGCATCGCAGCCCAATTCTTCAGCATGATAAGATGTACATGTAACGAAGAGAGTTAGGAATGTACCAAACCTGCAGATGCGATCCAAGCTATTGGAATTGGAATCACGCCCGTTTGCTGAAATGCTCAACTCTGTTAATTCAGATGTAACTACTCAAACCGTACTAACAAGCAATCCAAAACAGTTCTATAGCTGTATATTGCTAACCTCCAATGACTTCGAGTATTGTCGGTGTCATTTCCATTTGTTTACAACTCCCCATGTAGCATAAGAGGAGTTCCTTGCATGGTCAACACCAAATCCAAAAATCAGTAGTATAATCATGTTATAACTGGAGTACATGCGTAGTCATGCCGCAGTACCTGATGTAATCCAAGCTATCTGAATTAGAATCAAACATGAACGAAAATTTCGTCCCCGTTTGCTGAAATGCTCAACTCTATTAATTCAGACGTAACTACTCAGACCCTACGAACAAGCAATCCAAAACATGATTTCCAGAACTGTCAGTGCCATTTCCATTTACAATTCCCCATGTAGCATAAGAGGAGTTTCTTGCATGGTCATACCACCAAATCTAAAAATCAGTAGTATAATCATGTGTACAACTGGAGTACCCGAGTAGCCATGCTGCAGTACCTGATGTGATTTGCGAACAATCTTTAGCTCTCTGAAGTACTCCCTCTGTTCCGATTAAATTAACGCGGATGTTGCGTACGCTGCTGCTGTCCATGCTAATTTGTCACGTCGATTAAAACCGAACGGAGGGAGATTTAGTTTCTTGTTTCATTAGTTGGTAAATGCAGATCAACAAGCTTGTCTATCCTAATGAGTTATAATCACTGTGGCCATAAGTCGTGTGTTTTTAAAGCGGTAAGGCGCCCTAAGGCGAAACAGGGGCGCTTTGACGCCTAGGCGATGTCTAAGCGGACGCTTTAGGCGCCTAGGCGCCCAAAGCGGCTGTTTTTACAAAGCGGAGGGAGGGCGCTTTGACGCCTAGGCGTCGCCTAGGCGACGCTTTACGGACGCCTTAAAAACCATGGTTAAGTGTATATGTTCTACATTATCATATTAGCTGTCACGTTCAGTTAGAGTTAGACTTGGTCACAACCTGTAGCCTTTGCACGTTGCATGATCAGTGCATGATGCCTTCTCTGTAACTGCTGTATATCAGCGCCTATATATACTCTGCACTGAGAGCTTGACCTACCCCAGATTATACATTATGCAAGATGGATACTGAGATCTTCTAATAACATTTGTTAAGAGTCGGTGCGCTTCTTATCTGACTTGACTTCTGTCCTCTGTCCATGAGGCAGTCAACCTGTCTTCCATCTGTCTGTAAAGTGCTTAGAGATAGCCATAATACAGATGTCAGGTAGGTTTTATGCTAGAATATGCTTGTACGTTAAGGGTATATTTATGCCAGACTAACTAGGAGGACCTAGGTTTAGTTAACTCTTTTCCAGAATCAGTAATGAGAAGTTGCAAGATGGATCTGCAACTTAATGTCATGGTCTTTACGTCTGTTGTTCCTTCAGTTCTTGTTTAGTTAGCTATGACTAGCAGGCTCCTAGTCTTAAGATGCCATATTAGTGGAGACTAGATGTTAGTCTGTTAGCTTTGCTGAATTCGGATGTAACTTTTCGTTCTGATACTTTTTCATATAAAAAACTTTTTAATCCGACTTCGTATGCAAAAGTTATGGCCGTTTTACCGAGACATAAAGTTTTTTTGAAAAAAATATCAAAATTCTTTTTTATTATTTTTCTTACTTACTAGATCACATAACATAACTAAATCTGATTTTTTGAATTTTTTTCAAACCTTTTATCATTTTCTTTTATTTTTTAAAAGACTAAAAAGGCGACCCCCCCGGGGGGGGGGGGGGTGGGACGTGAAAAAAATTTCCTCCCGTTATGCGTGGCGCATTTGCTATATGCGCCACGCATAATTTGCCTATGCGTGGCGCATATTGCAATATGCGCCACTAATAGGCCAAATATGCGTGGCGCATATGGCAAATGCGCCACGCATAATACAGGATATTTTGTCGACGACCTTTTTGGTGGGTCCCGCCAGTTATGCGTGGCGCATTTTGAACAATATGCGCCATTAGTAAGAAAATTATTAGTGGAGCATATTTGCAAATGCGCCACTAATAAATACTAGTGGCGCATATTTAATAATATGCTCCACTAATAAAACATCTATCTATAAGCCTTTTCCCACTAGTGTCTTCTCCGTCTTCCTTGTTATACCCCCCTCCACACATCTAGCGACGAACATAGGAATTTATCGAAGCTTAGGGAAGGTACATGAACACCATTGTTTGACCACCCATGATCATTGCCTTGCTCGATATGAGGTCATCTGGGGTGTGAGGTGCAGCCATAAGCCAGGTCAAGGCCCTCTGTAGGAGGGGTGGTAGGTTCGCCCATGCCCACAACCCACATTGTCGATAGATATTGCTCTTCCCTCGCTTACCCCTCCTTGTTTTCGATCTTCCATTCACATTTCCACCTTTTCTCTAAACCCGAGGGATGTTGGGTCACATGTCGCCCCTCGTCTCACAACAATGCATCGCGACGCTTTGGTACACTTCACGGAGTAAGAAAAAGTTGGGTCATCGAATGGCGAATTTCGGATGTTGAAAGGTGAAGAATTCCGGTAGGATCAAAATTTGCCGGATGCATTGCGCGGTTAATTGGTTGTGGGCTGTTGTGTGTTGTCTACTTGCTGGGTCGTACCACTGTGGCATCGCGACGCAGGTGGCGTAGCAACCTCGAGCCAACAATCGGCCGGGCAGCTGTTCGAATTGCCACCGCACGGACCGCAGATATACCGTGCGATCTTCTCCCCTGGTTTCGGCGCTGCGCCCTTTCCCCCTTTCGACTTTGGAGCTTTCCCGCGCGCGGCGCCTCCTCCCCGTCCTCTCTCGGCCGCGGCAGCGAGGCGATGCAGCTGGACGCCGCCGACGGGGCCCTCGACTCGTGGGCCCGCTTCTGCGCCCTCTCCGGGCAGCTCGTCGGCGGCGCCGGCGACCTTTCCGTCGGCCCGCGCCTGGCGCCCGTCGTGGCGGACCTCTGCGCCCGCGGCCTCGCCACGCTCGTCCGCGACTACTTCCTCCACAACCTCGAGGTCCGCGACTCCCCGCCTCTCCCTCCCCCTCACACACCCACGCCTCTATTTCACTGCGCTGCTACTTCCTCGTCGCACGGGTTGGGAACCTGGGTCACGAATCGCGTTGCGTGCTGGGTGTTTGTGAGAATGCCTGCGCAGAATTACAGAGGCTGTACCGTGGGAGCACGGGGTCGAGATCAAACGGCCCGCGCGCGTGTTTGTGGAAATGCCCCAGTGAGAATCTTGGGTGGTGTCAGCGTTCGAATACGGGATTTAGGATCGAGTCAGTCTGCGCTGGGTCTCTATGAGTATGAGAACGGTGCCTGCTGTTCTTAGCATCGCAGCCCAATTCTTCAGCATGATAAGATGTACATGTAACGAAGAGAGTTAGGAATGTACCAAACCTGCAGATGCGATCCAAGCTATTGGAATTGGAATCACGCCCGTTTGCTGAAATGCTCAACTCTGTTAATTCAGATGTAACTACTCAAACCGTACTAACAAGCAATCCAAAACAGTTCTATAGCTGTATATTGCTAACCTCCAATGACTTCGAGTATTGTCGGTGTCATTTCCATTTGTTTACAACTCCCCATGTAGCATAAGAGGAGTTCCTTGCATGGTCAACACCAAATCCAAAAATCAGTAGTATAATCATGTTATAACTGGAGTACATGCGTAGTCATGCCGCAGTACCTGATGTAATCCAAGCTATCTGAATTAGAATCAAACATGAACGAAAATTTCGTCCCCGTTTGCTGAAATGCTCAACTCTATTAATTCAGACGTAACTACTCAGACCCTACGAACAAGCAATCCAAAACATGATTTCCAGAACTGTCAGTGCCATTTCCATTTACAATTCCCCATGTAGCATAAGAGGAGTTTCTTGCATGGTCATACCACCAAATCTAAAAATCAGTAGTATAATCATGTGTACAACTGGAGTACCCGAGTAGCCATGCTGCAGTACCTGATGTGATTTGCGAACAATCTTTAGCTCTCTGAAGTACTCCCTCTGTTCCGATTAAATTAACGCGGATGTTGCGTACGCTGCTGCTGTCCATGCTAATTTGTCACGTCGATTAAAACCGAACGGAGGGAGATTTAGTTTCTTGTTTCATTAGTTGGTAAATGCAGATCAACAAGCTTGTCTATCCTAATGAGTTATAATCACTGTGGCCATAAGTCGTGTGTTTTTAAAGCGGTAAGGCGCTAAGGCGAAACAGGGGCGCTTTGACGCCTAGGCGATGTCTAAGCGGACGCTTTAGGCGCCTAGGCGCCCAAAGCGGCTGTTTTTACAAAGCGGAGGGAGGGCGCTTTGACGCCTAGGCGTCGCCTAGGCGACGCTTTACGGACGCCTTAAAAACCATGGTTAAGTGTATATGTTCTACATTATCATATTAGCTGTCACGTTCAGTTAGAGTTAGACTTGGTCACAACCTGTAGCCTTTGCACGTTGCATGATCAGTGCATGATGCCTTCTCTGTAACTGCTGTATATCAGCGCCTATATATACTCTGCACTGAGAGCTTGACCTACCCCAGATTATACATTATGCAAGATGGATACTGAGATCTTCTAATAACATTTGTTAAGAGTCGGTGCGCTTCTTATCTGACTTGACTTCTGTCCTCTGTCCATGAGGCAGTCAACCTGTCTTCCATCTGTCTGTAAAGTGCTTAGAGATAGCCATAATACAGATGTCAGGTAGGTTTTATGCTAGAATATGCTTGTACGTTAAGGGTATATTTATGCCAGACTAACTAGGAGGACCTAGGTTTAGTTAACTCTTTTCCAGAATCAGTAATGAGAAGTTGCAAGATGGATCTGCAACTTAATGTCATGGTCTTTACGTCTGTTGTTCCTTCAGTTCTTGTTTAGTTAGCTATGACTAGCAGGCTCCTAGTCTTAAGATGCCATATTAGTGGAGACTAGATGTTAGTCTGTTAGCTTTGCTGAATTCGGATGTAACTTTTCGTTCTGATACTTTTTCATATAAAAAACTTTTTAATCCGACTTCGTATGCAAAAGTTATGGCCGTTTTACCGAGACATAAAGTTTTTTTGAAAAAAATATCAAAATTCTTTATTATTATTTTTCTTACTTACTAGATCACATAACATAACTAAATCTGATTTTTTGAATTTTTTTCAAACCTTTTATCATTTTCTTTTATTTTTTAAAAGACTAAAAAGGCGACCCCCCGGGGGGAGGGTGGGACGTGAAAAAAATTTCCTCCCGTTATGCGTGGCGCATTTTGAACAATATGCGCCATTAGTAAGAAAATTATTAGTGGAGCATATTTGCAAATGCGCCACTAATAAATACTAGTGGCGCATATTTAATAATATGCTCCACTAATAAAACATCTATCTATAAGCCTTTTCCCACTAGTGTCTTCTCCGTCTTCCTTGTTATACCCCCCTCCACACATCTAGCGACGAACATAGGAATTTATCGAAGCTTAGGGAAGGTACATGAACACCATTGTTTGACCACCCATGATCATTGCCTTGCTCGATATGAGGTCATCTGGGGTGTGAGGTGCAGCCATAAGCCAGGTCAAGGCCCTCTGTAGGAGGGGTGGTAGGTTCGCCCATGCCCACAACCCACATTGTCGATAGATATTGCTCTTCCCTCGCTTACCCCTCCTTGTTTTCGATCTTCCATTCACATTTCCACCTTTTCTCTAAACCCGAGGGATGTTGGGTCACATGTCGCCCCTCGTCTCACAACAATGCATCGCGACGCTTTGGTACACTTCACGGAGTAAGAAAAAGTTGGGTCATCGAATGGCGAATTTCGGATGTTGAAAGGTGAAGAATTCCGGTAGGATCAAAATTTGCCGGATGCATTGCGCGGTTAATTGGTTGTGGGCTGTTGTGTGTTGTCTACTTGCTGGGTCGTACCACTGTGGCATCGCGACGCAGGTGGCGTAGCAACCTCGAGCCAACAATCGGCCGGGCAGCTGTTCGAATTGCCACCGCACGGACCGCAGATATACCGTGCGATCTTCTCCCCTGGTTTCGGCGCTGCGCCCTTTCCCCCTTTCGACTTTGGAGCTTTCCCGCGCGCGGCGCCTCCTCCCCGTCCTCTCTCGGCCGCGGCAGCGAGGCGATGCAGCTGGACGCCGCCGACGGGGCCCTCGACTCGTGGGCCCGCTTCTGCGCCCTCTCCGGGCAGCTCGTCGGCGGCGCCGGCGACCTTTCCGTCGGCCCGCGCCTGGCGCCCGTCGTGGCGGACCTCTGCGCCCGCGGCCTCGCCACGCTCGTCCGCGACTACTTCCTCCACAACCTCGAGGTCCGCGACTCCCCGCCTCTCCCTCCCCCTCACACACCCACGCCTCTATTTCACTGCGCTGCTACTTCCTCGTCGCACGGGTTGGGAACCTGGGTCACGAATCGCGTTGCGTGCTGGGTGTTTGTGAGAATGCCTGCGCAGAATTACAGAGGCTGTACCGTGGGAGCACGGGGTCGAGATCAAACGGCCCGCGCGCGTGTTTGTGGAAATGCCCCAGTGAGAATCTTGGGTGGTGTCAGCGTTCGAATACGGGATTTAGGATCGAGTCAGTCTGCGCTGGGTCTCTATGAGTATGAGAACGGTGCCTGCTGTTCTTAGCATCGCAGCCCAATTCTTCAGCATGATAAGATGTACATGTAACGAAGAGAGTTAGGAATGTACCAAACCTGCAGATGCGATCCAAGCTATTGGAATTGGAATCACGCCCGTTTGCTGAAATGCTCAACTCTGTTAATTCAGATGTAACTACTCAAACCGTACTAACAAGCAATCCAAAACAGTTCTATAGCTGTATATTGCTAACCTCCAATGACTTCGAGTATTGTCGGTGTCATTTCCATTTGTTTACAACTCCCCATGTAGCATAAGAGGAGTTCCTTGCATGGTCAACACCAAATCCAAAAATCAGTAGTATAATCATGTTATAACTGGAGTACATGCGTAGTCATGCCGCAGTACCTGATGTAATCCAAGCTATCTGAATTAGAATCAAACATGAACGAAAATTTTGTCCCCGTTTGCTGAAATGCTCAACTCTATTAATTCAGACGTAACTACTCAGACCCTACGAACAAGCAATCCAAAACATGATTTCCAGAACTGTCAGTGCGCTTTGACGCCTAGGCGTCGCCTAGGTGACACTTTACGGACGCCTTAAAAACCATGGTTAAGTGTATATGTTCTACATTATCATATTAGCTGTCACGTTCAGTTAGAGTTAGACTTGGTCACAACCTGTAGCCTTTGCACGTTGCATGATCAGTGCATGATGCCTTCTCTGTAACTGCTGTATATCAGCGCCTATATATACTCTGCACTGAGAGCTTGACCTACCCCAGATTATACATTATGCAAGATGGATACTGAGATCTTCTAATAACATTTGTTAAGAGTCGGTGCGCTTCTTATCTGACTTGACTTCTGTCCTCTGTCCATGAGGCAGTCAACCTGTCTTCCATCTGTCTGTAAAGTGCTTAGAGATAGCCATAATACAGATGTCAGGTAGGTTTTATGCTAGAATATGCTTGTACGTTAAGGGTATATTTATGCCAGACTAACTAGGAGGACCTAGGTTTAGTTAACTCTTTTCCAGAATCAGTAATGAGAAGTTGCAAGATGGATCTGCAACTTAATGTCATGGTCTTTACGTCTGTTGTTCCTTCAGTTCTTGTTTAGTTAGCTATGACTAGCAGGCTCCTAGTCTTAAGATGCCATATTAGTGGAGACTAGATGTTAGTCTGTTAGCTTTGCTGAATTCGGATGTAACTTTTCGTTCTGATACTTTTTCATATAAAAAACTTTTTAATCCGACTTCGTATGCAAAAGTTATGGCCGTTTTACCGAGACATAAAGTTTTTTTGAAAAAAATATCAAAATTCTTTTTTATTATTTTTCTTACTTACTAGATCACATAACATAACTAAATCTGATTTTTTGAATTTTTTTCAAACCTTTTATCATTTTCTTTTATTTTTTAAAAGACTAAAAAGGCGACCCCCCGGGGGGGGGGGGTGGGACGTGAAAAAAATTTCCTCCCGTTATGCGTGGCGCATTTTGAACAATATGCGCCATTAGTAAGAAAATTATTAGTGGAGCATATTTGCAAATGCGCCACTAATAAATACTAGTGGCGCATATTTAATAATATGCTCCACTAATAAAACATCTATCTATAAGCCTTTTCCCACTAGTGTCTTCTCCGTCTTCCTTGTTATACCCCCCTCCACACATCTAGCGACGAACATAGGAATTTATCGAAGCTTAGGGAAGGTACATGAACACCATTGTTTGACCACCCATGATCATTGCCTTGCTCGATATGAGGTCATCTGGGGTGTGAGGTGCAGCCATAAGCCAGGTCAAGGCCCTCTGTAGGAGGGGTGGTAGGTTCGCCCATGCCCACAACCCACATTGTCGATAGATATTGCTCTTCCCTCGCTTACCCCTCCTTGTTTTCGATCTTCCATTCACATTTCCACCTTTTCTCTAAACCCGAGGGATGTTGGGTCACATGTCGCCCCTCGTCTCACAACAATGCATCGCGACGCTTTGGTACACTTCACGGAGTAAGAAAAAGTTGGGTCATCGAATGGCGAATTTCGGATGTTGAAAGGTGAAGAATTCCGGTAGGATCAAAATTTGCCGGATGCATTGCGCGGTTAATTGGTTGTGGGCTGTTGTGTGTTGTCTACTTGCTGGGTCGTACCACTGTGGCATCGCGACGCAGGTGGCGTAGCAACCTCGAGCCAACAATCGGCCGGGCAGCTGTTCGAATTGCCACCGCACGGACCGCACATATACCGTGCGATCTTCTCCCCTGGTTTCGGCGCTGCGCCCTTTCCCCCTTTCGACTTTGGAGCTTTCCCGCACGCGGCGCCTCCTCCCCGTCCTCTCTCGGCCGCGGCAGCGAGGCGATGCAGCTGGACGCCGCCGACGGGGCCCTCGACTCGTGGGCCCGCTTCTGTGCCCTCTCCGGGCAGCTCGTCGGCGGCGCCGGCGACCTTTCCGTCGGCCCGCGCCTGGCGCCCGTCGTGGCGGACCTCTGCGCCCGCGGCCTCGCCACGCTCGTCCGCGACTACTTCCTCCACAACCTCGAGGTCCGCGACTCCCCGCCTCTCCCTCCCCCTCACACACCCACGCCTCTATTTCACTGCGCTGCTACTTCCTCGTCGCACGGGTTGGGAACTTGGGTCACGAATCGCGTTGCGTGCTGGGTGTTTGTGAGAATGCCTGCGCAGAATTACAGAGGCTGTACCGTGGGAGCACGGGGTCGAGATCAAACGGCCCGCGCGCGTGTTTGTGGAAATGCCCCAGTGAGAATCTTGGGTGGTGTCAGCGTTCGAATACGGGATTTAGGATCGAGTCAGTCTGCGCTGGGTCTCTATGAGTATGAGAACGGTGCCTGCTGTTCTTAGCATCGCAGCCCAATTCTTCAGCATGATAAGATGTACATGTAACGAAGAGAGTTAGGAATGTACCAAACCTGCAGATGCGATCCAAGCTATTGGAATTGGAATCACGCCCGTTTGCTGAAATGCTCAACTCTGTTAATTCAGATGTAACTACTCAAACCGTACTAACAAGCAATCCAAAACAGTTCTATAGCTGTATATTGCTAACCTCCAATGACTTCGAGTATTGTCGGTGTCATTTCCATTTGTTTACAACTCCCCATGTAGCATAAGAGGAGTTCCTTGCATGGTCAACACCAAATCCAAAAATCAGTAGTATAATCATGTTATAACTGGAGTACATGCGTAGTCATGCCGCAGTACCTGATGTAATCCAAGCTATCTGAATTAGAATCAAACATGAACGAAAATTTCGTCCCTGTTTGCTGAAATGCTCAACTCTATTAATTCAGACGTAACTACTCAGACCCTACGAACAAGCAATCCAAAACATGATTTCCAGAACTGTCAGTGCCATTTCCATTTACAATTCCCTATGTAGCATAAGAGGAGTTTCTTGCATGGTCATACCACCAAATCTAAAAATCAGTAGTATAATCATGTGTACAACTGGAGTACCCGAGTAGCCATGCTGCAGTACCTGATGTGATTTGCGAACAATCTTTAGCTCTCTGAAGTACTCCCTCTGTTCCGATTAAATTAACGCGGATGTTGCGTACGCTGCTGCTGTCCATGCTAATTTGTCACGTCGATTAAAACCGAACGGAGGGAGATTTAGTTTCTTGTTTCATTAGTTGGTAAATGCAGATCAACAAGCTTGTCTATCCTAATGAGTTATAATCACTGTGGCCATAAGTCGTGTGTTTTTAAAGCGGTAAGGCGCCCTAAGGCGAAACAGGGGCGCTTTGACGCCTAGGCGATGTCTAAGCGGACGCTTTAGGCGCCTAGGCGCCCAAAGCGGCTGTTTTTACAAAGCGGAGGGAGGGCGCTTTGACGCCTAGGCGTCGCCTAGGCGACGCTTTACGGACGCCTTAAAAACCATGGTTAAGTGTATATGTTCTACATTATCATATTAGCTGTCACGTTCAGTTAGAGTTAGACTTGGTCACAACCTGTAGCCTTTGCACGTTGCATGATCAGTGCATGATGCCTTCTCTGTAACTGCTGTATATCAGCGCCTATATATACTCTGCACTGAGAGCTTGACCTACCCCAGATTATACATTATGCAAGATGGATACTGAGATCTTCTAATAACATTTGTTAAGAGTCGGTGCGCTTCTTATCTGACTTGACTTCTGTCCTCTATCCATGAGGCAGTCAACCTGTCTTCCATCTGTCTGTAAATTGCTTAGAGATAGCCATAATACAGATGTCAGGTAGGTTTTATGCTAGAATATGCTTGTACGTTAAGGGTATATTTATGCCAGACTAACTAGGAGGACCTAGGTTTAGTTAACTCTTTTCCAGAATCAGTAATGAGAAGTTGCAAGATGGATCTGCAACTTAATGTCATGGTCTTTACGTCTGTTGTTCCTTCAGTTCTTGTTTAGTTAGCTATGACTAGCAGGCTCCTAGTCTTAAGATGCCATATTAGTGGAGACTAGATGTTAGTCTGTTAGCTTTGCTGAATTTCTCACCTTGTGTTAGTACATTGTTTCTGATGATATGTATTCTTTAAATCCAATTTCCGTTGTCAACCTGTCTTGTGCAGGAAACATTCAAAAACAATGCAGTCAAGACATTCTGGCAGAAATTTCATTCTTACAGCAATTCCTCTGCAGTAGAGAGAATTAAATTCTGTGTAAGTTATGGAAAACCTAATTATATTTTTCAAGCATTTGTTTTAAATTTAAATAATGTTTTAACTCATTTTTCTTACAGATTTGGAGTCTTTATCTGTTTAATAGTTTGCTTAATTTTCTTATATAACCAGGATATCTAATTTTACATGTGCCAAATCAAGAAAAATAATATAGGGTATACTTGAAGCTCAGTGTGCAGATATTTACAGGACATATTCAGAAGCGAATATATGTACTCGATACTAGTCATAATTATGATAAAAATGGTAAAATTTTGGGAATGATGTGATTGAAATTGCATGTGGTATGTACCAACAGATTACATTATACTGTAGTTTGAACATGGATAATGTACCAAACATTGATGCCTTTTTTAAAAAATCAGACATGATCTCCCAATACCTGGTTTTATTTCTGTAGTATTTTCCCGTAACATGATCTCAAATCATGTATTCCAGGTTCAAGAAAGCTGGCCTGAGGATGTCTTAAGTACAGCATTGGAGGACATATGCTTGGAAAAGAGTTACCAGGAAAAATGTGTCCTAGTTCTAGTTCACGCTTTACAGTCATATGAGGAAAAGACACGGAACGGAAAGCTTAAAGCAGCTGAATGTAGTTCCAGCTTAATGCCTAGGTACCAATTAATGGTATCATCCGTACTTCTGACTACACTGCCCTTGAGCTTTCCTGGTTAGCATCCTATCCTTCTCCGTCATATCAGAAGAAAGGTCTTGTAGTCTTTATGTTTGACAATGGATCTGGGTTATTAACAGAACACAGAGAGTATTATATTTTCTGTTTGTTGTTAAGGTACTAATATTGGCCTTAAGTTCCTGTGATCACAGTATCTGTTCTACCAATGTGCTTTTGACCAGCAAAAAGTTATGTTTGCTAATTTTTGGCAATTTACAGAGATTCTAAATGTTTATTTCAAGAAGAAACTGGAAGAACTAAATAGCATGATGGATGGATCTGGTGAGAATGATCAACTTGAATTTTCTGAAAGGAACAATGTCTCTGCGTGGGATTCGAAAATGGACATTGATAGTCAAGAAACAGTTACTTCAGAAAGTGGTAATTTGGTTAAGAACATTGGAAAAGTTGTTTTTGATCTTAGATGTCTTGGTTTTACATCAATGACTGAAGATTCTTATTCCTCTGCGATAATCTGGCTTTTAAAGGTCCATACTCTGTTCTGTTCCTAACACCTACTCCATCTTTTATTTTGGCATAGATGCCCTGAAATTTCTGCAGTTACCTTATCTTAACTCATTTTTATCTGCAGTCTAAAGTTCATGAATTAGCTGGTGATGATTATAGAATCCCTGTCCTTGGGTGTGTCAAGAAGTGGATTCAGGTACCGTTTATACCACCATTTTGCAAATTTTATCTGTTATATGCATGACTCATTAAAATCACATGCCTTTGCCTTATGCCCAGTCTACTTCAGTAACTGAGCTTGCCGAGGTTAAATTAATTTTTGTATACTTAGTCTTATGCCCAGCCTTCAGACTGAAACATGAATGCACTGATTATGTAACAGAGCTACTGCAGTGCACCTGTCACGGTCCAGACTCCAGAGTGAGAACATATTTGCCAATGTTCTTGCAGTTACTGTTATACCAGTTCTTTAGCATGTTGGATTAGCAGATAGAGATCTTTTTTTAATATTTTCTGGTCCAATTGAATATGGTACTAGCTTATGGTTATATATTCCCCATAGATGCTGATGCTGGCATTCTACCTCTTCAGTTTTTACTCGTAACCATGTTTACTAACAAGACTTTTGGGTCTTTGTCAGGCTTTTCTGTCTTCATTTTATATACCTCTCCGCTACATGCCTAGCTCTTCTGCTTGTGCTGACAAACTTTTTGGTCTTTTCAGGCTGTTCCTCTTCAGTTTTTGCATGCTCTTTTGACATATCTGGGGGACTCTGTTGACTATGAAAGTGAATCATCTGGTCTGAAATCACCCTTAGCCTCACGCCCTTCTTCCTTCCCAGGGATTGGTGTTCCTTCGGAAGCTCTTCTGAGGTGGCACATGCGCCTAGAATATTTTGCTTACGAAACCTTGCAGGACCTGAGAATTGGCAAGCTTTTTGAAATTATAGTAGATTACCCTGAGAGGTTAGTCATTTTCCTCTATATGGCGATGTCAAACATTTAAATAGCATTGTGATATCAATATTGTTATATATGCTTCAGTACTTTTAGTGCTGGCCCTGTATTTCTCTTCTATCTAATAAAAGTTTGTCCTATGACCCCTTCGATATGCTTGAGTACTTTTCTCACTTCTGTAAGTATACATAGTTTTAGTTACTTGATCTATCCCACTTCTGCAATGTCTTCATATCTATCATGGCTAATTGCCCTGTATTCTTGCAAGCCCCATTTTAAGTTTTTAACTGAAGTGTAAAACAGTCGGTGCTTATATAGCGTGTTTTATATCATCTAGTTATCGCTTGACTAATGTGTGTTTGATGATCTGTTTTATCCTGTTTGATGATCTGTTTTATCCACCTTGAACCAATGATCTTTAATTTCCTTTCATGCATCGTACTGTTCATTTCATTTCTTGTTTGCATGCTTAGGTTATACTGATACGGTCATCTCTAGCATCTGAGCTTATGATGAGTTCATTTCATGTTATATTGATTCCATTCTCTTGTTACTTTGCATGCATTCATTCAATATTTTTTATCTGGATATTCTTGGGGGCATCGATGAAGTTCTCCTGCTATTGAAGACCTAAAGCAGTGTTTGGAGTACACTGGTCAACACTCTAAGCTTGTTGACTCATTTATCTCGTCATTGAGATATCGCTTGCTTACAGCTGGTGCCTCAACTAATGACATATTGCACCAGTATGTTTCCACTACCAAGGCATTACGATCGATTGACCCCACTGGTGTATTCTTGGAAGCAGTTGGTGAACCAATTAGGGATTATCTGAGGGGTAGAAAAGACACTATTAAATGCATAGTGACAATGTTAACTGATGGATCTGGAGGAAACACAAGTGGGGCAGGAAATGCTGGAGATAATCTTCTTGAAGAACTGAACAGGGATGCTGAAAACCAGGAAAATGCTGACTATGATGATCATACAAACATGGATGAGAAGCAAGCATGGTTGAATTCTGAAAGGTATGGTTAATTCTTTAAATTCTGCATAAGGCCTCTTATTCCCTGAGCCCCGAGGAAAGTTTTATTCTCTAAGATCGAGAATTGCGGCTCCAACTTTTACAGCTGGGAACCTGATCCTGTCGAAGCAGATCCATTGAAAGGCAGCAGAAATAGGAGAAAGATTGATATACTTGGACTGATGGTCAGTATAATTGGCTCAAAGGACCAACTGGTCAACGAATATCGTGTAATGCTGGCAGAAAAGCTGCTCAGCAAATCTGATTTTGATATAGATTCTGATATCCGCACGCTGGAACTTCTTAAGGTAAAGACTAACTTTCGTATTAGCCTATACTTAGTTATGTCTGGAAGACATCTGATTGGACTGTACTTGATGTGTTATGCCTTTGCTGTAGCCTTTATAATTTTTATTTATGATTATGTTGTTTTGGCAGCTTCATTTTGGTGAGAGCAGCATGCAGAAGTGTGAGATTATGCTCAATGACTTGATTGACTCGAAGAGAACCAACTCAAATATTAAAACATCGTTACTAAGGACAGTTGAAACTGGTATTATTGAAATACTGCATGTTCCTTTAGAAACCAAAAGTTCAACTATTACTGTACCTGAATCTGAACCCCCTTTTTTATGATAGTTGCTGGGCAAGAGGGGGCAGAAATGTCCCATGATGTTCTTGATGCTACAATAATTTCTTCCAACTTTTGGCCACCAATTCAGGTATGCCAGTAAGCTTTTATTGCTATTGACTCGGGCATTCCAATAAAGAATAAGATGCTACTACATCAATTATGATTAGCTTTGAGCCAGGAGCAAATGTTAATTGGTAGATGTGGTCTGCATCGAATGTACCAAGAGATATGCACCACAGTAATAAGTAATTTATTTCCTTAGAACTGTTTATATCATCAAATCCTGGTACTCCCTATGATCTAAATTAATTGTCGCTTTGGTCAAATTTGGTCTAGGTATGCATGTACCTAGAGTTCTAGACACGTTTTAGCGTAGGTACGCTCATTTTGGAAAAAAGATGCAACAATTAATTTGGATCAGATGGAGTACCAATTTTCTGCCAGCCTCATCTTCAAATCTTTGTTATTTGCACATGGAAACTATTTATTAATTTATAAGATCCAATTCCGTTGCAACATTGTTTAAGTTTCTGTTATTTTTAAATACATAATCTCCAACATCAAAACCTCTCTCGTTTTGATTGTGAGGGAACACAAAGTTTTTTAAGACAAATTTCGCTTGCTACTAATTTCTGTTTAATCTTAATATTGTTTTTAGACAAATCTTATTGTTGTTGGTAAGAACTATGGTTTGCTTACTGAAGGATCGAACCATGAGTATTCTCTGTTTGATGTACTTTATCTTGAATCTTGATTCACTAAACCTCTATATCTGCTACAAATGTAGACAGAAGATCTTGCAGTCCCTGCTTCAGTTGATCAAATGCTGTCTGATTTTGCACAAAGATTCCATCAGATAAAAACTCCACGAAAGCTATTGTGGAAGAAAAATCTTGGAACGGTCAAGGTAGATTTCCAACTTGAAGTTAATGGTTACACTTGGATAACTATGCTAACTGGAGAAATATCTCTTATGAGTTCTCTTTTTGGTTTGCAGTTGGAGCTTCAGTTTGAGGACAGAAGTATGCATTTTACTGTAGTACCTGTTCACGCTGCAATCATAATGCGGTTTCAAGAGAACCCAAGGTAATATCAACTGTCTTTCTGCATATCTCTTATGTACTCATCCAACTCAAATCATCAAATCTTTTCAGTTGGACTTCAAAAACACTTGCTACGGAAATCGGCATACCTGTAGATTCTCTCAACAGAAGAATAGGTTTCTGGACAAGCAAGGTGTGGCATAAACGAATACTTTTCTTGTTCATGGGCAGCCAATTGTTGGTATCAGTATAAACACCGTTATTCGTTATTATGTGCATTACTTAAACAGATGATATGGCACTATAAATCATTCTAGTACGATATATGTTAATGATTATGAGCAAGTAAAATGGACCACATGGTTGATAGTCTTCAGATCAGAGTTCTGCACAGAATATACAGGCCGTGTTTCCTTTATTGGAATAGACACAATATTATACTCTTAACTTGATCTGCTATGCAAAGCTCTATCAGCAAATATCGAGCAAAGTTCTTAAATGTAACCTGCTTCAGAAGCACATCTAAGCATTTCATTCTATATATACAGGGGGTCCTGACTGAATCAGTGGGGCCAGATGTCGACGATCACATCTTCACAGTTGTTGATAGCATGTCCGATGTCAACAAAAACAGCATCGTGAACGAAAGCAGTGAAGCGTTTCAAATGAATGAGGACGAAGGTGAAAGCTCGGTTGCCTCTGTTGAGGAACAACTTAAGAAAGAAATGACGGTCTATGAGGTTTGACTCCTTGTGATCTCAGATTCTTTTTTTTTCATGTTCACAGCAATTCCTTTTTCTCCAGCCCCACTTTCTCAGTTCTCTGTAATTTAACCAATCATACTCATCTGGATGCACTGCAGAAATTCATCATAGGAATGTTAACCAATTTTGGCAACATGACACTGGACAAAATACACAACACTTTAAAGGTGGGCAATTTTTGATATCATGTACATATTTCTTTCATCAACATATTTACTTATTTATTTCTTCTATTAATCATTCCAGATGTTCTGCGCCGAGCCATCGTATGATAAATCACTGCAGCAACTGCAGAGTTTTCTTTCTGGTTTAGTATCAGATGAAAAGCTTGAAATGAGAGATGGATTGTACTTGCTAAAGAAGTAACTGTTGTTTAGATTAGCTCATTCTCTGTTAGACAGATGATGATAGGTAGTCAAATCAATATGTAAACCCTTTTGTCAAAATCATTCTGATCCTAATATATTTAGTCTTGTGGTTGTGGCAGAAACCAAAAACTCTCTGATATCCCACGACGCCCCCCTGTCCGATAGCAGTGTTTGAAAGTTGTCAGGTTGCCAAGGCTATTTATAGTACACGGGACAACACTTTAACCCAGCGCCCAGTGGCCATTCATAATTTTGTGAGAACTTCTCAACAAATAGGTGCATACATATCAGGGTAGATGCCATCTACTAGATGGTTCCAAGATTCACTATTTCACTAGTCACAACCTGTGAGGAAATTTGAAACATATATGTCCATCTTTTTAATAAATCATCGTGTGTTTTAAATGGTTCTTTTTTTTGGATATGAGTTCTGAAGGGGTATTTGGTAAAGCAGATTCATTGCATGGATGACACCATTTTGCTAGGAGGTTTAATGCGCTGGCATATATTCCTCAATACTCTAAAAGGTTGGCAAACACAAAATATAAAAGAACTACTAAGGCTACAAATACATTACACTGACAGCATGAACCATTGATTTCTTTAGTTGCAATACAAACAGCATTGGAAACCGAAACAAACTAAGCCAGACATTTGACCATGTAAGGCCCCTCAAGTTCATAACCCAGCTTGCGGTAGTAGTGGCGGGTCCCAACTCCTGAGATAACGGCCAGCTTCTTCGAACGGTGCTCCTTACGAGCAATTCTTTCTGCTTCTTCCATCAGGAGAGTCCCATACCCCTAAAAACGATGATAATAGAACTGTTAGCCAGCTGAAACAATCTAGCAGCAGAACATCGTAAATATCTAAACAGTTATTCGAGAATGGGTAGCCAACAATAACACTACACCATGATAAAGAACCTAAGCACAATCTTATTCAGCAAGTATATCGCTCGGTCACTGCACACCACACTTGTGAATCCTATTTTTTACTGTTTTGAGCATAACACGTATTTCAAGTATGATCATTTGAGGATGAATAAAACAAAACAAAGAGTTGTTCACGTATGAGATTCACCTGGTGTTGAAGTTTCTCTGCATCACGACCATGCACAGGGACTGCCGTTCCATAGACATGAAGTTCACGGACAATTGAACACCTCCCTACTAGTTCAGGGCATGTAACATTTCGGCCACATTTACGCAAGCGCAACAAGCCAATAAGGATATCCTGTAGAATTTAAAAAAAAACGTGAGTAATGCTACATAAGACCAAAAGAATAGGAGACCCAGTGATAAACTCTATGCACCAGTAGCAAATCTCAGAGCACATTTACAAGCAAAACAACTTAAATATTGTTGGTATAAGTGAAACATACAAGGCAAATAACTATGACGGCAAGTTCAAAAAATTCCTACCCACATAGAAAGGCATTGAGCATAATTAAATTGGAAAAGACATGCCTATTCAGGAAGGCAGCATAAGCCATAAAACATATCTTCACATCCTTCAATGAAATGAATTGGCTGCCAGGCTATAAAGTACCTGTCGTGTATCCTCATACGAGAGGAAAGTCTCCCAGCCCTCATTTGCAGCATAATCACGCCTGACAAGCTCTACTTCATCAGGTCTGATCTTGTGATGGATGTCCTACATGGAGATGCACAAAAAGAATAATAATGAGTACACATCCTTTAATGATTATAAGCATGTGGATATTGTATTTACCTGAATTCCAGCCTCACGGGTTCTGACATCTCGGCATTTCAAGCCCAAGTCTTCCATTCGAGCCAACGCAAGATCACGCAGGTTTCCTTTCTCAACACCAGAAGTAACAAGAGGCATAGGGATATCTCTCTGGACCCGATAGATTCGTGTCCATGGTGGTACCATCGACAGAATCCTTGCTACAATATCCACTAGGAGCTCAGGTGGATAGTTTCTATACCTGCAACACATCAAATGTCCGCAGTATATAAGTTCTCAATTCTCACTCTAAGACTGAACATAAGATCAAGCAAGAAACAGAGTATCCAAAACTACAAAAATATAGTACCTTCCAGTTTTCCACAGTTCATAAAGACCAGTTCCACGAATCACAAGAGTTGGGTAGATCTTTAGACCATCTGCTCGGAATGCTGGATTTTCGAAAAATTCTCGGAAACTTTCCATATCTCTTTCAACTCCAACATTAGGCAAATCTGGCATCATGTGCGCAACCACCTACCAAAAGGTAACACATTATGCATTAGGATAACTGCACAAGTCATAACTCAAGAAAGCCTAAATGGAGTTATTGCTAAAACAACAACGAAGTTAGTTAACCAAGAGTTAGTGGGCCCATGAGCAATAACCTTAAAACCAGCATCCTTTGCTAAAGAGAAACAATCAGCAACAGCAGCTACTGTGTGGCCTATCTCCCGAATCACCGTACTATACCTGCCAGCATACGGTTTGGACATGTCGGTTACCACCGACGCACAGTCCGATGCCACTGTAATCTTCTGCAGCTGTAGGTCATGTGCTAAGGCGATAGCCTCCCTGCACGCCAAAGCCTCCAAAACGGCCGGATCGGAGATGCCATTTATAGTGAGGCACGAGGCACCCAAGAAAGACCCATCCTCCCTCCGGCACACCACTCCTACTGCTCCCCCCGGCCTGGATTTGGACAGAGCTGCATCAACGTTGAGTTTTGCACAGCCCTCCTCCGGTCTAATCCACCTTGGGTGTGCCTTCCCCTTTCCTCCACCTTCCATCTTCTTACTAGGGCCAACAATGGACAGGTCCTGGAGGTATCTTTCGATGAACAAGTGAGTCGATAACGGACTCAGAAATTCCTCATCATGGATAATTTTCCGTCGGGCATACCAGATAGCCCACAGAGTAACAACAACTCTCGCGAAATCATCTCGCGATAACGATCCCATCATAGCAAAAAGCCACCGCTTAGCCGACGGGTCTTCATTCATGCATACATGCTCGGTGATCCCTTCATCCGCCAGAGCCCAGACCGAACGTGCCACGGAGCAGCTCAAGAGCGAGTGCCGCCAGGAGTCCTCCATCCCGCAAACGCTGCAAGAGCTTGTGGGCGCCATATGACGGTGATGACGGACATCACCAGTGGGCAAGGATTGTCTGGCTAGACGCCAAAGAAAAACCCTCAGCTTTGAGGGTACCTGAGTCTGCCACAAGCGTTTCCACGCTCGCTCCTCCGCTTCTATGTTCGAGGATGCAGATCTCCCTTCCATCCAGTCTTCACGGCGACGCTTCGTGCGTTCCAACATCCTGTACACAGATCGAACAGTGAGTAGACCCGATTTCTCATAGTGCCAGGCCCATAGATCGTCCAGACGTCTGGTGCTCAGCGGAATCGCCAAGATGGCCTCGACATCCATAGGTATGAAATGCTCATCAAGCGCCTCCAGGTTCCAAGAAGCCATTGGGGCGTTTATAAACTCAGCCACCATCATCGGTGGGTCGGCCTTCTTACAAACCAGGGGCCGAAACATGTGATCCCGTGGTAACCAGTTCTGGTTCCAAGCGTTGGTAGTTTCGCCGGTGCCGATTCTACGAATCAGACCTTGTTTCATTGCATCCCTTCCTTCCACAATCGCCCGCCACACATGGGACGGTGATGGTCCAAGCTGAGCCTCAAGAAACTCCACTTCAGGGAAATACACTGCTTTCAGAATCCTGGAACTCAGAGCCTCCGGGTTCTATAATATTCTCCAAGCCTGCCGAGCCAGCAGCGCCAGGTTAAATAGTTCAATATCTCGGAAACCCATACCTCCAGAGTATTTAGGCGAGCACATCGTCTCCCATGAAACCCAGCTCGGCTTTCGCTTTCCTCCTTTGCTTCCCCACCAGAAGTTCCGGAGCATGGAGTTAATTGCCAGGCAGAGCCCTCTTGGTAATTTAAAACATGACATAGAGAAAGTAGGGATCGCTTGGGCAACCGACTTGATCAGTACCTCTTTCCCACCCGATGCAAGCGTTTATTCAAGCCACCCCTGTATCCATTTCCAAATGCGATCCTTTAAGTATTTGAAGGCCCCAATAGTAGACCTCCCAATATCCGAAGGCATTCCCAAATACTTTTCATTAAGAGTTTCATTGGGAACATTGAGAATATTCTTCACACACTGCCGACGCCCCTCTGGACATCGTGGAGAGCTGACCAGGTCCGATCATAACCTCTGCGTTACAGCGCTTTGGCCTATTTGAGTGGGCTGCTGTCATGCATGTGTGGGCCATGGGCCTGACAATAACTCTATTAAGTATATTATTTTAACGTGTTAATCATGCACGGTGCCTCCTAATCCATACATGCACGTGATTAGGTGCTGCACGTAGCCTTGCTGGTCCATGTGACGCACATAACATATGAGGTAGCTATCTAATAAACCACATCAAGATTATGAACTATGAAGTTTCCTTTTGGTGAAATCTTCTTTATATCTTATATTGATTATTCAGCATAAAGTGGCCATATTTTATAGGCTTGTCCGCATGAAGCGAACTTACATCTCATGTTCAAGTATTTTGGAAATTTAGTGTCGCTCCGATGGTGAGAAATTCTAACAAGCTTTAAATTCATCTCGCCGATATTTACTTAGCAAGTGAATTTATTCGGCGATTGATGATGCATAATTTACCTTATTGTTATTTGACGGCAAATTTATTTCTTAACGTTCTATTTTATTATTTTCTTCATATTTCATTAACACCCTTTCTCCTTTGCATTTGAAGACAGAATCGGTGTCAACAGATGCCCCTTGAGATTTGGATTCGAATTTGATTTTGATTCGGATTCAAATCTCAAAAATATATTAATGTGTTTTAATTTTTTTACGTGCCATAATGATTTTTATTTGCGCAGATGTTTTAGATAATGATTTTTTTTGTATGGCCGGAGTATTATCCAGTGATCAAATTTGAAATTTGTTGAGGCTCTCGATTTGGATAGGAACCGAACCCTAAATACTCTGTCAACAGCTAGTATTGCCGTTAGTAATTCAGGGCCCAACATCTTATCCTGTCGTTTTTTTTCACTTTGCCAAGCACTGCATTACTTGGCGATTGGCTACGTATGCCATTAGGCAACTGATGTTTTTTTTTTGTTCCATTGGGATGATTGTTTGATTCGATCTCCACTTTTGGCATATAATTAATTCGGTATGGTTTGGCGATCCAGGTGAAGATCAATCAGATTTTGGTTTCTTCAGCTGGTGAGTTCGTATGGTCGCCCAAGTAGCCATATGCATCACATATATTACCTGCGTACTCTAATTCGATTTGCATCCGTTATTTTGCACAGGAGAGGCTTCAATCAAGAGCTGTATAGTCGACCGGTCTTTGCCTTGAGCTATAATGACATGGTGCGTACGTGCACGTGCATTTTCAGAGCGGCATGCTCTATGCTTGCTAAGGTACATTCACTTGTAGGTACCTAAATTTTTAAGACGTAAGAATTTGGTCGTCTTTTATTTACCTTTTTTTTGGTAACCTATTTTAAACGGCAAATTATTGGATTGTTCCTTTTATAATGCCACACTTTATACTCGTAAGTTATTGGAGTATATTTTGGTGCCCCGGTACATATTTTTGAGGGTGCAGGGAGTATTCTAATTTTTTGACGCCCCAGTTTATACTCTTGGGGGTCTGCAGTATTTTCATCTTTTCTTGGCATGCCCCCAGTTTATACTCTTGAAGGTATGGAGTATTTTTTTTTATTTTGTATGCCCCAGTTTATACTCTTGAGGGTATGGAGTATTTTATTTTTGGCGCCCCAGCTTTATACTGTTGAGGGCATAGAGTATTTTATTTTATTTTTTGTATGCCCCAGTTTATACTCTTGAGGGTGTGGAGTAATTTGTTTTTTGTGCAATCAGCTTAGGCTCGTGAATGCTAGGAGTAAATTTTAATTTCATTATAGTTTATACTCATAATATTTTGGAGTATTTGTTTTTAATATCATCATAGTTTATACTCATAAGATTTTGGAGTATTTGTTCTAATATCTTCACAGTTTATACTCATAAGATTTGGACTATTTTTTTTCAACACAGTTTATACTCATAAGATTTTGGAGTATTTGTTTTAATATCTTCACAGTTTATACTCATAAGATTTGGAGTATTTTTTTTCATCACAGTTTATACTCATAAGATGTTGGAGTATTTGTTTTAATATCTTCACAGTTTATACTCATAAGATTTGGATTATTTTTTTCATCACAGTTTATACTCATAAGATTTTGGAGTATTTGTTTTAATATCTTCACAGTTTATACTCATAAAATTTGGAGTATTTTTTTTTCATCATAGTTTATACTCATAAGATTTTGGAGTATTTGTTTTAATATCTTCACAGTTTATACTCATAAGATTTGGAGTATTTGTTTTAATATCTTCACAGTTTATACTCATAAGATTTGGAGTATTTGTTTTAATATCTTCACAGTTTATACTCATAAGATTTGGAGTATTTTTTTTCATCACAGTTTATACTCATAAGATTTTGGAGTATTTTTTTAATATATTCACAGTTTATACTCATAAGATTTGGAGTATTTGTTTTAATATCTTCACAGTTTATACTCATAAGATTTGGAGTAATGTTTTAACTAAGCATAATAACGCTTAAGGAATTTCCCATTTACGGGTGACGACGAGTATTTTCCATCCGGCGATATGATTTTGTATCCGCCGCTGGAATAAACTTCCTTTACGACAAAGGAGCCTTCCCATTTGGGTTCAAATTTTCCTTTCATCCGTCTTGTGATATTCATGGGGCGAATGACAGCCAGAACTAAGTCTCCTTGTTTAAATGACCTTCGTTTAACGCGTTTGTCGAAGGCTCGAGACATCCTAGCTTGGTATGCCTCTAGATTTTGCAAAGCTTGAAGTCGTTTTCCTTCAAGTCTTTCTAACTCATCAAGACGTAATTTTATCGATTCTTCTTCTGATAATTTTTCATGAGTAGCGACTCTTAGTGAAGTAATTTGCACTTCCAATGGTAGAACTGCTTCTCCTCCAAACACCAAGGAATAAGGTGTCATCCCTGTTGGTGTGCGTGTCGTGGTTCTATAAGCCCACAAGGCTTCGAGAAGTTTTTCATGCCACTCACGCTTATTTTTTGACACGACCTTCTTTAGTAATTTGCAGAGAGTTTTACTGAACGCCTCTGCTTGTCCATTAGCAGCCGGGTTATATGCTGTCGAATAGTTGTGATTTATCTTAAACTTTGAACACAATTTATCCACTTGCTTATTTTTAAAAGGGGTTCCATTATCGGACATGATTCAAGAAGGAACTCCAAAGCGATATATGAGTTGTGTTCTAATAAAATGTTCTACATTTTCCGCTTTGTCCTCTTTTAGTGGCGTAAGTTTAGCCCACTTAGAGAAATAATCAGTTGCGGCTAGAATAAATTTTTGACCTTTGGACGACGGTGGACTAATTGGCCCGACTATATCCATCCCCCACATTTTGAAAGGCCAAGATATATTTGTCGCATGGAGTGATTCATGCGGCTGATGTATAAAGTCACCATGCACTTGACATTCATGGCATTTCTTCGCAAATTTAGTGGCGTCTTCAAACACTGTGGGCCAGTAGTAACCCAGACGCCTGAGTTGATAATGTAATTTAAGACCAGATTGGTGTGAGCCACATATCCCGGCGTGCACCTCATTTAAGGCCTCTATAATTTCATTTCCAGCTAGGCAACGCAATAATAAGCCGTCATGAGAACGTCTATAAAGCGTATCATTGATACATGTGTAGTGAACTGATCGCTTCCGGATTCTAGACCTTTCGCTAGCATCCAGTGGTAAGTATCCATGAAGTAGATATTCTAGGAATGGTTCTCGCCAATCTCCTACCTCAATTTCACATATGTCAGCTGTCATTGCTGAAGATGTTGTCATTTCTTCTTCCAATTCAAATACTGGTAGTATTCTTCTTTCTTCTACATGCACGTCCATCATTTCATGTGAGCTTAGTGACATACTAGCAGCCAACCCAGCTAGGGCGTCAGCTTTTTCATTTTGGTTTCTGACTATATGCTGAATATTTAGGTCAGCAAACATAGCCATGAGTTCTTTAGCCCTTTTGAAATATGGCAATAACTCTTGTTTCTTCACCATGTACGTTCCCAATAGTTGGTTAATCACCAACTGTGAGTCTCCGTAAACAGAGAGCGTATCCAACCCCATGTTTATAGCTATTTCGAGTCCAATAATAAGAGCTTCATATTCAGCCGAATTATTTGACACTGCTGATGTTAGAGTGAACGAATATGGGATTAATCCTTCATTAGGTGTAATGAAAACAACTCCAGCGCCTGCCCCGGATTGCCGACAAGCACCGTCAAAGAACATTTGCCATGTTGAGTTGGTGACCGATGTGGCGAATACGTCCTCATCCGGCAAGTCATCATCTATAGGAAAGTCGTCTGGGATTGGATGTGCTGCGAGGAAGTTAGCCAATCCTTGACCTTTTATAGCCTTTTGGGGTACATATTTAATGTTAAATTGCGACAAAATCATCGCCCACTTAGCTAGTCTCCCAGAAAGCACCATTTTATTTAAGATATATCTGAGAGGATCTGCTCTCGAGATTAAGTGCATAGTGTGTTCTAACATGTAATGTCGCAACTTCTGTGCGGCAAAGACCAACGCGAGACATATTTTTTCCATATCCAGATAGTTGCATTCAGCTCCTACCAATGTACGACTGAGGTAATACAAGGAGACTTCTTTCCCTGCATCATTGTTTTGGGCCAGGAGTGCGCCTAACGAAGTAGGCATGGCAGCGGTATAAAGAATCAATGGTCCATCTTTAACTGGCGCACCCAAAACAGGAGGATTTATCAAATATTTTTTAATTTCCAAAAATGCATTTTGGCATGCTTGGTCCCATTCAAATGGGACGCCCTTTTTCATAAGGCGTGAGAAAGGTTTGCATCTCCCTGATAAATTAGAGATGAACCTCCTAATGTATGCTAAGTGGCCTTGGAAGCTTTTTAATTTATGTAGGTTTATAGGTGGTTGCATTTTAACGATCGCTTGTATTTTGCTTGGATCAACCTGAATGCCGTTCTTTGTAACCACGAAACCAAGAAATTTTCTGGAAGAAACTCCAAATGCACATTTCATTGGGTTCATTTTTAGATTATGCTGCCCGAGACGCTCAAAAACCACTTCGAGATGCTTTAGGTGATCTTGTTCGCGTTTTGATTTCACGACTATGTCATCTATATAACATTCGACAATGTCATACAGCAACCCATCTAAGATAATCGCCATGGCTCGTTGATATGTTGCCCCGGCATTTTTTAACATGAAAGGCATAACTTTATAACAGAATATACCTTTAGGTGTGCGGAATGCTGTTAACTCTTCATCTTCCGGTGCCATTTTTATTTGATTATAACCGGAATAACCATCCATGAAGGAGAATATTTCATGTCCCATGGTGGCATCAACTAGTATTTCCGAAATAGGTATTGGGAAGTCATCTTTGGGACATGCTTTATTTAAATCCCTAAAATCTAAACATACGCGAGTCTGATTATTTTTCTTTTTGACAGGTACAATGCAAGAGACCCACGTGGGAAATTTGACTTCTCTAATGAAACCTGCAGCTATGAGTTTATCTACCTCCGCTTCTATTTTAGGAAGTATTTCAGGACGATATTTTCTTTGCGCTTGTTTCACTGGCGCAACACCATCCTGGACAGCGAGACGATGGACCGCTACTTCCGGGTTTAGTCTGGGCATTTCTTCATAAGTCCAAGCGAACACATCTCTATTTGCACAAAGGAATTCATGATATTTTTGTTTATTTTCTTTTGAAAGATGTTTACTAATAAAAATTGGACGGGGATCATCAGTCATACCAATATTTATTTCTTCCAAATCATTGATGGTGGGCTGGTTGCCATCTTCCATTTGTGGAGATGCTTCAGCCATGTCCATATATTCAGCCGACGCCATGCAGACTTCATATCCTAATCCATGTTTCTTTTCCACTAGAACTTGGTCTCCGTGTAGAGCTTCAAGTTGTTCCTGTGATAGCACTTTTTCGAATGGTGCTAGCTGCCCTCGGCCATCACATAGCGACGGCCCATTGGCGACATCATACCCCATTTTCTGCATCATGTACAAGACTTTGTTATCATACAAAGAAATGGGTAAGGTATCATCATCTTTATTTAACACAGATATTTGTGTCAAGGTTTTATTTGTACTTTCTTTATCATTTGAACCGCGTGGCTCTTTTTGAGATTGTCTTATTCTATATTGTACCAAAGGAGGCAAAGGCGTAGGGAAATTAGTACCTTTCATGTCACGTGATTTATTAATGACACGAAATATTGGGTCGCCCTTCTTCCTTTGGTTACTCTGTATATACTGAAACATCGTTTTCTTTGATGAGGATTCCGCGACCTCTTTCTCTATAATATTTGCCTCAGGTATCAACAAGGATTTTGGCTTGTGCACCTTATCAATCGGTTCAAAGTAGAACTTTGCATCAGCGTAGAAAGATTCAGCTATTGTGAATGGCTTTTTATCAGCAAATATCCGAATTGTTTTCCCAGTCTGATCAGTATATTTAATACACTGATGTAGATTGGATGGCACGACCTTATTTTCATGTAACCATGGGCGTCCAAGTAATGCATTGTACAAAGTAGCTGCGTCAATCACGTGGAACTTCACATACGTGGACAGTGTCTCCAATTTCAAAACCAATGAAATAGTGCCCATAGCTTCTTGTCCTGATTGGTTGAAGCCATGTATGACCACGTTGGATTTACTCAAATCTCTATGAGAATATCCAATCTTTCGCAGTGTACGTAGTGGTAGCAGATTTATAGCTAATCCACCATCTATCATTATACGGTTTACTGGCAAAACATCAATATCACCATACGTGAGAAGAGGTCTATTGTGCTTCTTTGAGCCCAGCAGCCTATCCTCGTCTGGAAAGGTTAGATTTAGAACTTTGGTTTCCTCAACTTCAGTCTGAGACACTTCTACTCTATAATCTTCGGAGAATGTAAGTGCCGTGACAAGAGCTTTCCGCATATCAGATGAAAGACACAAAGCATCATACACAGAAAGCATAGCTGGTATTTTCTTCAAATGTGCGATTACATCATACTTGACCGGCACCCTACATGCAGGGTCAGTCGAATCAGTAGGAACTGCATCTTGGCTTTTTGGTTCCTTTCTAGCTGGAGGATGAGGGTCTACTAGTTGGCGACCTGATGTAAGATGAACCTGATCAACTTCTAATGGTTCTTCTTCAGGGAAACAAAGAGACTCATCGTCATCCTCGAACACACAGATAGTGAGAACGTTGAATTCTTCACTTGGGACCTTCATGCGCTTCGTGGTGTGTTGATATATCTTTGGTGCAAAGCGTAGAGGAGGGGCTTCTTCCATCATTGGGGGTAGTACACGGCGTTTTGACCGCCGTTGCCCCCAACCTCGTGATCCTTGCGAAGCGCATAAGCCAGACAATGCACCATCGACGCGGGGAAGGTAAGCCTCTCCTTTATGCTAATCTTGCGTTTTGGCAAGTCCTGAAACAACCATAGGAGAAAATCCATATTCCGAAATCAGAAATGTATCATCAGAAGTTGCTCTCATATTTGAAGATGCACAACTCACCGAATCATCTTGAAGGGTGGCGACATTTGCTGCAGCCATCTTCTTGCCCTTCATCATACCTTTGAGGAGTTCCGCATCAATAGTCCCCTCATCGATCATTTTCTGGATGATATCCTTTATGACAAAGCAATCTTTGAGTGTATGGCCCAAGATGCGATGGTAATGGCAGAAATTTGGTTCATTGAACTTTGATGCTTCTTTGGGCCTCTTTGGATTAGGGAGCTCTATAAGATTTAACTCCTTTAGTCCAGTAAAAAGGTCGCCAATTTCTTGTACCGGAAAAGAATACTCCTTGTTTTGGCGATCGCCGAGAGTTGGCCTCCGGGCTACTTGTGCACCTCTTTGTTCTTGGTTCCTTGGCGCAGCTCTCCTGGGCTGAAAGTGAGGGCTCACAGATGTAGTTTCCATTGCTTGAGCTGACCTTGGTTTGTTCGGTGCCCTCTCCCATTGGACACTTTTCTCTGCTGGCTTATAGAACATCGGTTTTGTTCGATGAGCCATGAGCTGCATATAGTTTTCTATGTCCGTAGCTTTGGAGGCTAGCTCTTCAAATGTTATGGGTCGTACTCCTTGTAACTCTATAGCCACATCAGAGTGCAGGTTATTTGTGCACATGCGCACCGCCTCCGGCTCAGTAATTGGTTGTGGGCAATGCAGACTTAGATTCCTCCATCTATTTATAAAATTTGCTGCTTTCTCATTCATGCCTTGCTCGGTTTGGGTCAATTCTGTAATGCCTACAGTCCTTTGGGTACTATAGAACTATTCAAGGAAAGAATTTTGCATTTGTTCCCATGTCTTGATGGAACTTGGTGCTAATTTGCTGTACCAAGTGAAGGCAGGTCCGGACAATGTTTGCACGAACTGTCTCAACAGAAGTGCCCCATTGTGAGCTGTATCTTGACATGCCGCAAGGAAATGGGCTATGTGCTCATGCGGAGATCCGCTTCCATTGAACTTGCTAAACTGCGGCTGCCGATAGTTGCTCGGGAAAGGCACGAGATTAACATCTGGCGGATATGGCTTAACATAGCCTGGCCGCATAGAGTGATGATTTTGCATCAGTTGCGTCTTCACACCTTCAGCGATCATTCTTTGGACCGCCTCGAGGCTGATTGCAGCCCCTCCTTGTTGACTAATGGCACTGGCACCCGCATGTCCTTCACTACTCTTGTTTTTATTATTACTAATCTCATTTCGGAGGGCTGCTAGCTCATCATCTCTTTGCTGCAGTGCTCTTGTAAGGTCGGCTAGTTGCTCCTCAACTGAACGACTTTCGTTTGTGACTAGGACCTGCTCGACATGACCCACACCATGGTTATGGGGCCGATCCATGTGAGGTTCCGGCTTAGTCTCGGAAGGGCAAGGGGTACTATCTGATAGGGGATTATAAGACCCACCATAGCTTGATCCAAGTTCTTCATTATCTGAGCTCTTTTGACTTCGTGTCCTACGACGAGTACCTTCTATGATAGTCTTTCGTGCTTTCTTTCTCTTGAAGTGTGTTGACATGGAGGACGTCTCACTGGTGTCTGTTGCAGCTCTAACACCAACCGACATTGCTTGAAACACCTCAAAGGAGTCATCCGTGTTCGTCATTTGAGCAGGCCATGGGGGCAAACTCATGGCAACCTCATTTGACGGGTTTGATAGCCACTCGTTCACTTTGCCCCTGGCGCTTTGACTTGATGAAGAGGAATTTGCCCCTTGTATTCTGCTAGATCGAGATCTTGCTCGTACTGCTCTTTCTCTTTCTTTTAGTGTTGCCCGCCTTGATCGGACACGAGCGGCTTGATTCACATACTCTTGGTGGTCAGGGTGTTGCTGAATGAACTCTTCATACTCAAGACATCTAGCGAGGGCCTCCGCCTGCCGCATGATAGCACCACCCACATCATTTTGAGACATGGATGCACCGGGAAGGTATGACCTTAATGTTTGACATATGCTTCTTATAACATATGACTCATCATAATTTGGCACCCGCTCATTTGGACGAGTGTTGTTCCCTCTTCCATTGACGAACTTGCTCACATGCGCACGGTGTTTGCCCGCCGCACCTTGATCAATTGCAACCGGAAGATTAACCCAAGAACGGCGAGCATTATTTTGTCGCCGCTGGTGTCGCACCGGATCAAATGAACCTTCAAAGGATTCTCAAACCATGGGTGCCTCTTCTGACAAGGGATGTGATATTGCTGATGTTGGATCTGTGTGGCCAGTTTTGCGGTCATGAGCAGTGAGGCACACGCCTTTCCATTCAAGCGAGCGTTTGTGCATCGGTTTTTTGTGTTCCCCACTAGGTTTATGGGCTAGTGAAGGAACGAACTCTGGAGCATCAGCTCGGAGTATATTCCGAGCATTGGCGGGCCTTCCTGTTGAAGATGACGCTGACGGCAATATGGCCATAATGTCACCTCTTTCTCCAGGTAACTTGCAGTCGGGCTCATCCACCATCTTCTCTTTTCCTTTGTAGACAAGTGGTGGGAACTCAGATTTCTCAAACATCACTGTCTTTCCATTCTCCTTGGACTGCTGGTGGGCTGATTTTCCCACCCCAACAGTCTTCCCTTTCATACCTGACACTGGAGTGGGAATGGCAGCAGCAACCACTTTTGCAGAGCTTTGAGCGGCATCATTTCTAGCAGCCCTCATTCTCCTCTTTGCAGACTTTGATAGAACAGGCGTGAACCCCTCCATTGGTGGAGAAGTAACTTCTTCTTGATCAGGTACAGCCTGAGATGCAGCAGTGGTCTTCCAACTTTGACTTAATGAGGCCACAATGGGACCAAGTGGCAGATCAACCCAATAGTCACCAAAGCGAATAGTCACGAACTGCAGCACTTGACGGTCCATACCTTGAAAGAGATAAACGGAGGAACTATATTAGTTCTCTCAAATTTGATATATTTGGAAGATGCATTATGAGGATTCATATGTTGTATGTCATGTTGGAATTTCAAAGATGAGGGGAGAAATAGGTCCCACTAGGCGTGTCAGAATCTGATGACGGGAAAATGGGGCGAGAGAAATACGCGTCCACGTCATAGAGACAGATAGTATAATTTAATGCGTAAAAGCATAAAGTAAATAAAAGAATCAAACATTGCAGGTACTTTATTTCCAAAACTCTTACATATGCATAAAAGAACTGTTAATTACATCTCCGTAGAGAAAACCCCTGATTAAGAATTCCAACAATATCTATTACATGGCATTACAACGTATGACTATTACAAAAGATAAAATAAAATGGAAGCTCCTCCTCGCTGTTATCGTCGCCGCCGTGCTTGGAAAGAATTCCAAATCTTCTTTGAGTAATCGTATGATTTCATACGTCATATTTTGGGCTTGCACTAATATCAGAAGTACAAGCAGCATGCATATCATTGGGCTTAATCGGCTCGGTGATCGCAAATCAAACTGCTTAACTATTTGTGGAGTTGATCGTTTCATTGGCCGAATAAGTAAAGCATCCAAGATGGTGTATGCAGTTTGGCCATAGACATGCACGGGAGACATCTCTACATGCGTATAATTTGACAGCTACCATGCTTAGCTTGTACTATATATTTAAGTACTAATCCAAGTAGTACCAGTTTATCTTAGGAGCCTATTACACTCTGGATTGTTTGCATGCTAAGGGGCATGGGAGTAGAGCACCGTATCTTGGGTTTGCTTGGTACTAATACATACACTTGCATGGCACTTTACAGATTGTTTACATGGTAGGATATTTCAGAACTTCAGAACTTAAGGACCGATATATGCTATATGAGGCAGGATGCTTTGGTCTATTTCATTTTTATTACTTAGCTAATTCATCGATTTAATCAGCTAAGTGCAAGGGCAAGCACTTTTACTGTAGCTTTGCCTGAAGTTGCTGGTGTGATACGGCACCTACATCTGCAACCTATGCATGGGATTTGGTTATATTTCAATATTTTCTAACTCTTTGTAGTCATTATTTTATCATTTATGTAGACTATATGAGACTAGTGACATGAATATATTTTATAATTTCATCGCACTTGTATAAATACTACCATCACATAGCAAAACTTGTGTCAAAGTGACCAAAGAGACATGATTTTAGTAACATATGAATTTAAAGCAAACTTGGCCTGTGTCAATGCGACCAAGGCAAGGGCCAATATTTTCATGATTATATAGATTTTAAGCAACTTGGCTTGTGTCAATATGACCAAGACAATAGCGTGATTTTGATTATATAGATAGTTTAAGCAACTTGGCTTGTGTCAATGCGACCAAGACAAGAGCATTATTTTGGTGATTCCAAGTATTTGGAGCATCTTGTCTTGTGTCAAAAGTGACCAAGACAAGAGCATGATTTTGATGATTTTAAGTAATTTTGAGCTACTTGGCTTGTGCCAAAAGTGACCAAGAAAAGAGCTAGTATATTTTCATAATTTTAGATTTGAAGCAACTTGGCTTGTGTCAAAAGTGACCAAGACAAGAGCACGATTTTGATAATTTAAGTGATTTTGAGCAACTTGACTTGTGTCAAAGCGACCAAGACAAGAGCATGATTTTGGTGACATATTTATTTTAAGGCTACTTGGCTTGTGTCAATGCGACCAAGACAATAGCATTATTTTAGTGATTTCAAGTATTTTGAGCATCTTGTCTTGTGTCAAAAGTGACCAAGACAAGAGCATGGTTTGGAGTATTTTAAGTAATTTGAGCAACTTGGCTTGTGCCAAGAGTGACCAAGACAAGAGCTAGTATTTCCATAATTTTAGATTTGAAGCAACTTGGCTTGTGTCAAAAGTGACCAAGACAAGAGCTCGATTTTGATAATTTTAAGTGATTTTGAGCAACTTGACTTGTGTCAAAGCGACCAAGACAAGAGCTGAACATGATTTCTATCCTTGCTTTGTATCAGCATGGGAATCAAAGACCGCCATGGGACCGAGACAAGGTAGATTTATGGATTTGTAGAGGGTGCTTGATTACATGGACATGATATGATACAGAGAATATTTCACCAAGAGGGGAGAAGAGAGAATTGTATGTTCTCACCTAGTCTTGATGAAGAAGATGAATAGCAGCTGTGTATAGCAGCTGAGCGGCAGCAACCCTGGCCACGACGAGCGGCCGGCGACGGGATTCCGGCGGCGAACAGCGGCAACGAACGGCCGGCGACGACGGACAGACGGCGGCATGTCTGCGAGCACATGCGTGGGCAGGCTAGCTGGGCGAGCGCGGGTGAGCGCAGGCGAGCGGTGCGTACGCCGGCGAGCGATGGACTCCTGGGCGATTGATTTGGTGAGTGATGAGGGTTAACTCTACAAATGTCCTAGATGAAGGACTTAGGATCGGGGAGATAGGGCGTCGGATGAACTCGAAGGTAAGGTTAGTCAAAATAGGTGTATATCAAAAGTAAACTTGGGTGTTCAACCTGGCTTGCTTTCAATCTGGCCTACATCGTCCCCTCCTGGCCCTTGTATATAGGTGGCCAGGTCTCGAGGATCGGGTAGGGTCCGATACAGATTACAATATCGACATACGGTAAGAACTCGTATCTCAACTATCATTACAATTGGGCCTAGCTTAACGGGCCTCAGGGGTACTCAACTGACGGGCTCTATTTTTTTTAGATAGTACGCGAAAGCGTACCTTATTTTTATAGAAGGCAGAGTTTGAAATTACAAGAATTGACATCTAACGTTGCAAGCAACGAGTGTCAAGCACACCACCCACACACACACGCACGCACTAGTGGACTACTCTGGCGAAGTTGCTGCTCCCACCTAGACCAGCCAGGTACCACTGCTTCCACTCTTGCAGGATCTGGTTCACTAACCCTTGCACATCAAACTGCTTCCTAGTGTTTTGAAAAAATCTGGCGTTGCGTTGTTTCCACAATCTCCAGCCAATCAGAATGACAAGGCTGTCAAAACCACGTATGTCCCTTCTCATGAAACCCCTTCTAACTCTGAACCACCAAGACTGCAACGAGTCGTGGACTTCCGGGATGGCCACCACCAACCCAAACCCGTGAAAACACCCAAGCCACACTTCCCTAGCATAGACACAGCCTGCCAGAATATGCTTCTCGGAGTCCTGATCTTGCAGACAGGTGTAGCAGGTTGCCACACTGTCCTGCAAACCAAGCCTCCACCTACGCTCTGAGGTCCAATTCCTGAGTTGTAGCGCAAGCCACACCCAAATTTGACACTTCAGAGGAGCCCAGCTTTTCCAAATATACATTGCTCCCTCCATTCTCACCATGCCCTGACAAAGTGCTTTGTAGGTGGAGCTGGCAGTATATCTGCCCGTGGTAGACATCGGCCAGCTGAAGGCATCACGCTGGCTACAATCGCGGTTCAGGGTGGGCTCTATTAGCTATACCCTTGTCAGTAGCCCCTGAGATTCTACCAGAATTGCAGATTCGGGTTGAATCTCTAATCTTTAAATCTTTGACTTGATCAATTCTTTGACTTCTTTATATCTTCAAATCTTCGACTTGGTCTTTCGACTTATTTTCATGATAATTTTTCGCAAGGGGTTTTGATGAACAAGCCTGACAATTCTGACGGATCAAGAGGTCAGTTAACTGCCGGAACAGATACTTGTCACCTACTTCAAATTCAATCCCCTTGGACTTGAACTCGGGATACCGGTCAAACCCACTCTTTTGCCGCATTTAGGACTTACAAAGAATGAATCCCAGTGATTCTCAGGGTACCCTGTGCGTCCACCAGGATTTTCTTCGCGACGTAGACACAGATACATACCAGCAGAGCGCATCCATGTGCGTATACCAGGCCACACAGGATGGATCCCATGGTCTTACCTTCATGATAAATCACGGCATTCGAGTTTCGTTGCGATAACGCAACTCGAGAATCTTATGTCGTAGTCTCTTTTGATTGATAAAATCAAAGAATTTTGAATTTATATTAACTTCTTCCAAGTGCCTCCCGATGGGAGTAATCGCTCTATATTTTGTCGACTACGTAGTTGAAATTTGCATGGTAGACTCTCTTCATCTTCATTATTGATTGTCTCATCCTCTATCGGGTGCGCGCTCAGCGCTCCCGATGGGAGTAGCCCCCGAGGCTATGGTTGGATACTTGTAGTCAATCATAGGCTCAAAATTCACTTCTTCTTCTTTTTTCTAGTTTCTCCTGTTTGTAAGCCCCCGAGCCCAAGGCGAGGTTTTTCATATCTTTCGACCACACTCTCCCTTTTTTCCCTTTTGTTATTATCGTCTGCTATGTGCAGAATTTAACTCCTTTGTAAATATGTTTATGGGCCTTGCTATCACAGGGGCCCGATAATATGTGCTTATAAATAAAGCATCTTTGGCAAGGGTAAAAACCCTAATCAGATTCCTCCTCCGCCGCATCATCTCCTTTTTTTCATTTAGGGTTTCTAGTCTTCCCACTTTTCCACATGGCTGATGCAGATGGTTCTCGTCTGAACCTTTGCTCTCCGGTGGTGCCGCGGGGTCGTGGCCGCCCTCGTGGAAGCAAAAACAAAACAACTCCGGCCGCCGCAGGATCGTCATTGGCCGCTCTGGTGAAGCGTCGTCCCGGCCACCCACCTGGTAGCAAGAACAAACCCAAGGTGACTGGCGCCGCCCCAGGTCCAAGCTCTCCTCCTCCTGCTGCTCCTTCTGCTTCTCCAAGAATATTTTCTTTCTTCTACATTGCCATGGCACAGTGCCGCGATATTCAGCGCCTGCCGCTAAATTTCACCAAGTTTATGGATGGGTGAGAACTACGAGAAGCGGTTCTTCGTGAACAATCTGGTGGAGGGACTCCATACCAAGTGGAGGTTTGGTATGATGGTGACGGCGAGCAATACTTCAAGGGTGGCTGGTCGCAGTTTGCAGAAGACCATGACCTCCACCAAGGCTTCTTCATGACCTTCGACTACCACATCGGCACGTCAAAGTTCGATGTGAAGATCTACGATGGCACCCAGTACCAGAAGGAATATGAAGCGGAAGTCCACTTTCATTAGGATCTGCTTTTATGTAATCTCTTTTTATGGTGTCCTTGCTGCCGTTCTATCTGTAATGAATACTCATACTTTGCTTTGATGCTTTTAATAGTACCATAAGAACAAATTATTGTTCTGAGGTATGCTTTATATATATCGGGTTCTTTGTGAACCAATTATTTTGAAGAATATCGGGTTGTCTGCACAACCTAGTAGTGTAAAAGATCTCCATATCATGATAAAAGTTTCTTTCGTACGACCCGAGGGTTGAAGCCCCCAAGCGGAGAAGTAGAAATATTTGTACAATTTTGTCGAGTTCAACCCAAGGAACCCGACCTATGGCCTCCTGTTCTTGGTTCAGAAGGTTAACTCGAGTTTACTGATACCACTAGATTTATTCTACGCATAAAAATATCGTAGCTGCTCCGCATTCCACGGGTTGCTCTCGTCTTTTCCTGTCTTCTTGTCTTGTAGTCGATAAGCTCCTCCTGGTATCACTTCTGTGACGATGTAAGGTCCCACCCAAGGGGACTCCAATTTGCCGTGGCTATCTTGCCTGAGTCAAAACTAGATCTCCCACCACAAAGGATCGTGGACAAACTCGACTACTATGGTAGTTTCGCAGGCTCTGTTGATACTGCGTGGCTCTTTCTAATGCTTTATCTGTTGCTTCATCTAGTGCATCGACATCATCTTGCAATGCTTCTGTTGATGTTGTTTTGTCATATGCTGTCACTCTTGGAGCTTCGTGTGTAACTTCGACTGGAAGCACGGCTTCTGCGCCATGGACCAGGAAGAAAGGAGTTTCTTGAGTTGTTGTGTTAGGCGTCGTTCTTAGGCTCCAAAGAACGGAGGGAAATTCATCTACCCAAGCGCTCTTGGCTTTCTCGAGAGGTGCTAAGAGCCTCTTTTTTATCCCACTGCATATCAGGCCATTGGCTTTTTCGACTTGCCCATTTGTCTTTGGGTGTGCCACAGATGCAAATTTGAGTTTGATTCCTAGTCCTTCGCAGTAACTCTTGAATTCCTTCGAAGTGAAGTTTGTCCCGTTGTCTATGATGATGCTATATGGTACACCGAAATGGAACACTATTGACTTGATGAAGTTGATTGCTGCTGTCGAATCTTGAGTTGTTACCGGAGCCGCTTCCACCCACTTGGTAAATTTATCGACTGCCACTAGCATGTAAACATGTCCTCCTTGCCAAAATTTGTGCAACTTTCCCACCATATTGAGGCTCCATTGTGCAAAGGGCCAGGATAATGGTATTGGTTGTAACTCTGCTGCTGGCGCATGCGGTCGAGATGTGAATCTTTGACATGCTTCACACTTCCGGACTATATCTTTCGCGTCTTCGATGGCTATTAGCCAATAAAATCCTGCTCGGGACGCTTTTGCCGCTATTGCCCTGCTGCTAGCATGATGGCCGCACACTCCACCGTGTATATCTTTTAGTATTACTTATCCTTCCTGAGGCGTTACACAACGCTGCAAAACGCCGGTAATACTCTTCTTATATAATTTCCACTGCAACACGACAAACACTTTTGATCATCGAGTTATCCTCTTGGCTTCCACTGTATCTTCTGGTAATTGTTTATTTATCATGTATGCGAGATATGGCTGCATCTAGGTTTCTTCTATCATCATGAGTTCCTCGGGTTCCGGCGTAGCCGCCGAGCTTGCTGCAGTAGTCGAACTTTTGACACTTTTTATTGACATTTCCACTATTTCCTCCTAGAATACTCCAGATGGCACGGGTAAACACTGGGACCCGATATTTGCTAAGTTGTTGGCTTCTTCATTGTTATTTCTGCTAATGTGCGAGACTTCGTATCCATTAAATGTTCCTTCGAGATAGTGATATAAGTTCTTGTAGGCCATCATGGTGTCACTGATTGTTTCGCACCTGTTCATAACTTGCTGAACAACAAGGTTCGAATCTCCAAATATTTTTAGGCGAGTTGCTCCACATGCTTTAGCCATCTTCATTCCATGCAACAAAGCCTCGTATTCTGCTTCATTGTTAGAAGCCTGCGAAAAACTCATCCTTAAAACATACTTCAATTTGTCGCCATGCGGCGATATCAAAACTACTCCTGCGACTGCGCCTTGGACTCTCTTAGAACCGTCGAAGTACATTGTCCAAACACTTGATAAGTCTGGCGGTCCCGTGCTCTGCAGCTCCAACCACTCTGCTGTAAAATCTGGCAAGACTTGCGATTTAATCGCCTTCCTTTTTTTGTACGTGATGTCCATGGGAGATAACTCAATTCCCCACAAAGAGACATGTCATGTTGCCAAAGGATTGTTCAATATATTCGATAGTGGCGCTTCATTGACCACTATGATTGGGTGCACCGCAAAGTACTATCGCAATTTCCGTGCTATTGTAAAGACACTATATGCTAGCTTTTGATAATGCGGGTACCTCTATTTTATCGGAGATAATACTTCACTGATGAAATATACCGGCCTCTGGACACTGTGGGCTTTTCCTTCTTCACTTCTTTTGACTACTAGTACTGTACTCACCACTTGATGGGTTGCAGCGATGTAGAGTAGTAGTGGCTCTTTTTCTTTTGGTGCGACCAGCACTGGTGGCGTGGAGAGCACTTTTTTCAACTGCGCAAAAGCTACGTCTGCTTCTGCTGTCCATTCAAATTTATCATCTGACTTCTTCATAAGTGCATAGAAAGGAAGCGCCTTTTCTCCCAATCGAGCCACGAAGCGACTTAGAGCCGCGACTCGTCCTGCGAGTTTCTGTACGTCGTGTAGTTTCATGGGTTTCCCCATTGTTAAAATTGCTTGAATCTTCTCTGGGTTTGCCTCTATTCCTCGTGCTGATACCAGGAACCCTAAAAGTTGTCCTGCCGATATGCCGAAGGAACACTTTGTCGGGTTAAGCTTAAGCTTGTACCTGCTCAGGTTGTCAAAGGTTTCTGCCAAGTCACTGATTAAAGATTCTTCCTCTTTTGTGGTGATGACTACATCATCAATGTAGACTTGGATGTTGCGTCCTATTTGGGACCCGAGGCAATTTTGCATCATCCGTTGATAAGTTGCTCCTGCATTTTTTAAGCCGAACGGCATTACTTGGTAGCAAAAGACTTCGTACGGTGTGATGAAGGCCATCTTTTCGTCGTCTTCTTTCTTCAATTTGATCTGGTTGTAACCAGAATATGCATCCAAAAAGGAAAGCCTTGCGCATCCCACTGTCAAATCAATTATCTGATCGATGCGGGGTAGAGGGAAGGGATCCTTTGGACAATGCTTATTGAGGGATGTGTAGTCGATACATACTCTTTGTACGTCTGTGTTCTTCTTGAGTACGATGACTGGATTGGATACCCAACTCGAGGTTTTTATTTCTCTAATAAATCCGGTGTTTTCTAGCCTGTGCAATTCTGATGCTATCGCCTTCCTTTTGGGTTCATCGAATCTTCGCAATGGTTGCTTGACTGGCTTTGCTTTAGGGTCCACATTTAGTGCATGCTCGACAACTTCCCTGGGAACCCCTGGCACGTCTGAAGGACACCAGGCGAAGATTTCCCAGCGCTCACGGAGGAACTCGACGAGCACGCTTTCCTATGCGGGATCTAGGTTTACCACGATCGATGTCGTCTTGTTTGGGTCCGTGGGATGGACCTGGATTTTCTTCGAGTCCTGAGTTGTGTCGAAAGCCTGATCTGGCAGGGATCGTCCAACGTCGGGTAGCACATTATGATCAGTTTCTCCTTTTAGCTTTTTGTATTCTGCTGTCATGCCGAATGTTTGCGCCATTCTATTGAATTCTCTGTCGCAAGTGTTGGCTACTCTGAAGCTCCCTTGTACTGTGATCGTTCCTTTGGGTCCTGAAATTTTTAGCGTAAGATACGCGTAGTGAGGTACCGCCATAAACTTTGCAAATGCTGGGCGCCCTAGGATTGCGTGGTACTGTGATGGCCAGTCCATGACTTCGAATTCCAACTTCTCTCTTCGGTAGTTGCTGCTACTGCTGAAGCATACGTCGAGTTCTATTTTCCCCAGGGGTAATTTGCAGCTCCTGGTACTATTCCATAGAAAGAACAATCTGTTGGCTTCAGGCTTGTCAGTGATATACACATTGCCTTCAGGGTTCTAGCATATATTAGATTTATGACACTTCCTGCATCCATAAACACTCTCCCGATGTCGTATCCTCCTATTTGCGCCTTTAACACCATTGGCAAGTGGCCCGGCCTAGGAACTTTCCTTGGGTGGTCTGCTCTGCTGAACTTAACTGGTTGGTCTGACCACCGCAGGTATTCAGTGGTGGCTGGTGGCGATGTTATCACTAGGTTTACTTGCCTGGATATGCTTTTTCGCTCTTTCTTTGACTTAGGCACCGGTTGAATCATTGCTGATATGTAAACTTTCGACTCTATGTGCCTTGCAAGCCTTTGTACCTGATATCCTTGACTTGTGTTTCCTCCTTGCCATCCCCCTTGGCTTGAGCCCATGGCACTTTGTAGCCTTAGAAACGTTCTATAATCCTTCATCTGGTGATTTGAGACTCTTTTTCCATCAAGATATGCGTAGTGGATTTGACAAGGTCCGTATAGCATATCCTCGGCCGAAGGGCCGGAGTATCTCGGTTTTCTACTCCTTTTACCTAAAACCTCCTGTTTTCATATCCTTCCTCTTCTTCTGCTCCGTAGCCCGCGGCTACCTAATTTTGCCTTCCTTGGTTATCCCTGCTGCGATGTCGTCTCCTCTGTCTACTTGTTCTATCGACTTCTGGTGAACGTCCTCTTTTGTTATTATATGCATCCTCTCCATCAGCGAATTTGTTGGCTTCTTCCATTAGCTCGGCTACTGTCGTTGGTCCTGTTCTTCCTATTTCTTCCGCGAGATCTGAGCGACGAAGTCCGGCCGAAAAAGCGTCTATTGCTCATTCGTCGGAGACGTCCTCTGCTGAGTTTTTGATTACACTCCATCGTTGTATATAAGAATGTAGAGTTTCATCTTTCCTTTGCACACACGCCTTAACTTCCTCCAGTGATGCTGGGCGCTTGTATGTTGAACGGAAATTTCTTGCGAATTGGCTTTCGAGTTCTCTCCAACTTCCAATGGATTCGTTGGGTAGGGTATTCAACCAGGACCGTGCTGCGCCGGTGAGGTGTAGCTGCAAACTTTGCATTGCAGTCGCTTTTGTTCCTCCTAATATCTGTACTGCCTGCAAATAGTCGGATAACCATAGGGTAGGTTCTTGCGATCCGTCATATTTATGCTGGTCGTGTGGTAATTTGAATCCTTTGGGTACCTGCGTTTTGCGAACCCTGCGGGTAAAGCATAACGCGCCCATCTCTTTATCGTCGTCTTCATAATTTTCTTCCCTCCAAGCGTGGCGTGATTTATTTACTCGAGCATGTGCTATTATATTTCTTGCGTCCCCCTTCCTCTTTTGTCGCCTTTCTTCTTCTGATGACTCGCTATACTCGTTTTGTGTGGAATTGTACTTGTACTTCCCCTTTTGCTTTTCTTTGTAGCTTATCGACTTCATCTCTGGTCCTTTTCCCCTGATCTTGTTCTCCACTATCCTGAGGCTTCGTATTGCGGCTTGGTGCATATCTTCTCGCGGATCTCCGGGTTCTGGCCTCATTGTTAATAAGTATGCCTGTGCTGCTATCAGTGCTGCTTCTGGTATTTCTTGTACGAAGTCTTCTTCCTCCTTTTCTAGCTGTGGAGTAAGGCTCCTTGAGCACCTTTCCTTTCTGCTGCATGCTGTTGTCCCTCTGTTGTGCTTTGGGTCTATGCGCCTTTCTCTGCTATATTCTGATTCTTCGATATAATCATCCCAATACTCTTCTTTTGACATACTGTTATTGTCCTGGAAAAGCATGTCTCTTTCCTCCCTTAGTTCCTTCCTATGTTGATAGAATGTATACTGATACCCATCAGAACTTCTCTCCTTGATCCTTTGGGTACTTCTGTACCATGATTGATAGCTGACGTGATCATCCTCCATTCTCCAGCTGAAACGTGAACTTTCTCCTTCTTTTTTTTGTTGTGTTCTTTTACTTTATCGACTTGCCTGTCGACCGTTTTGCTTCCTTCGTTGTTGTTTTCTTCTTCTGCCTCAGTGATGATGACGCATAGCTGGTGCACTTTTTTGGAGACGCTACTACTTCCAGTGGTGAAGTCCCTTGCGCTGTTGTGCGTTTGACACGCTCTTTCTTCCAAGTCAAAATGTTCCCGAATTTTGTCGCCTTCTGCGATTAGTGCTTTTCCCAAGCTGACCGACGAGTTTACTTCGCTGGAAGAGCCTTCTGATGATTTCAACATTACTTCTGTTTCGGGCTTGCTCGCTGATGGATCTGGTTTCGTCGAATCCGAGAGGTGGGATGAACCCGATGGTCCGACGAAGATGCTCAAACTTCCAATTGTTAACTCCATCTCTTGACTTCCGTCGAGTTCTGTACTGCTGTTTGCTAAAAGCGAAAAAGCCGTCGAATTTATGATTCCAACGCCCAGAGTCCCCACGGTCGGCGCCAATTGACGAGGGTTAACTCGATAAATGTCCTAGATGAAGGACTTATGATCGGGGAGATAGGGCGTCGGATGAACTCGAAGGTAAGGTTAGTCGAAATAGGTGTATATCGAAAGTAAACTTGGGTGTTCAACCTGGCTTGCTTTCAATCTGGCCTACACCGTCCCCTCCTGGTCCATGTATATAGGTGGCCAGATCTCGAGAATCGGGTAGGGTCCAATACAGATTACAATATCGACATACAGTAAGAACTTGTTTCTTAACTATCATTACAATTGGGCCTAGCTTAACGGGCCTCAGGAATACTTAACTGACGGGCTCTATTAGTATACCCTTGTCAGTGAGTGATTAGCCATGGCTGGAGCAGCGGTCTTTTTCCTCGATGGCCTTCGGGCGATCTCGCATAGGTCCTTTTATAGGCGGCCAACGCAGATCTTCTCCAGACGGAGCGCGCACGATTTCTGCTAATCGTGGGCAGAACGTGGGCATCGTGGAGAGCTGACCAGGTCCGATCATAACCTCTGCGTTACAGCGCTTTGGCCTATTTGAGTGGGCTGCTGTCATGCATGTGTGGGCCATAGGCCTGACAATAACTCTATTAAGTATATTATTTTAACGTGTTAATCATGCACGGTGCCTCCTAATCCATACATGCACGTGATTAGGTGCTGCACGTAGCCTTGCTGGTCCATGTGATGCACGTAACATATGAGGTAGCTATCTAATAAACCACATCAAGATTATGAACTATGAAGTTTCCTTTTGGTGAAATCTTCTTTATATCTTATATTGATTATTCAGCACAAAGTGGCCATATTTTATAGGCTTGTCCGCATGAAGCGAACTTACATCTCATGTTCAAGTATTTTGGAAATTTAGTGTCGCTCGGATGGCGAGAAATTCTAACAAGCTTTAAATTCATCTCGCCGATATTTACTTAGCAAGTGAATTTATTCGGCGATTGATGATGCATAATTTACCTTATTTTTATTTGACGGCAAATTTATTTCTTAACGTTCTATTTTATTATTTTCTTCATATTTCATTAACACCCTTTCTCCTTTGCATTTGAAGACAAAATTAGTGTCAACAGTTCCAACCTGAGCTTGGGGAAGAGTTGGATCTTCCAACTTCACCTCCAACATATGATAGTAACACTCAAACTGAAAACTCATTTGTTATCTATGATAACCCATGCTATGATAATTTTCCGACTAAAAATCCATGCACTTCTTGTGAGGGAAATGAAACTCAAATGGTTATCTATGAGAACCCTTCCTATTATAAAATCAATGATGCACCTTTGCTTGCTAACAACACTACTAGTGAAATTACTAATGATAATGAGAATTGTGTTTTAGATATGCTTTCTGATAATGCTCTAGATGATGGCCCTATGCTTATTGATAATCCTCCATGTTTAGAAGCTGTTACTAAATTATGTGAGGATAAAGATGATATACTTGTTGTTTGTAATGGTACTCTTACTCATGAGAGTCCTACTTTGGTCTTGAATTCTCCTAAATACTTTAGAGGAGAAATTTGCTTATGTTGAGAAATACCTATGTGATTTGCAATTATCTTTAGTTCTAAATCCTCGTTACAACTAGGAGGCCATGATACCACCAAAGCTTGGGGATGCATGGATCCGAAAGGTATTAGTCACTATTGGAAAAGAAACACATCATGATATGTTAGATCTTGGATCTAGTGTTTCTGTTTTATCTAAAGAGTTATATGAATTGCTAGAGTTACAAAATATTGACTTGCTACTTGCTGATGACTCTAATGGTTATATGGTTGAATTTACTTCCAATGCTTGCAACTACTATGAAAGAGGAGGTGATAAGAGCCCTCATTATGCTACTAATAATTATAAGTTGCAAGGGGCTGTTGTTAATAACATTGGAATACTTCTATTCATTATTATTCATTCATATACAAAATGCCTATGCATAGAAAGGAAGTTAGACTTTGTTGTTATTACTTTTGTGCTTTTTTTCTCTCTACTAGGTTTTAACTTCTCAATTATTATGATTGGTTTGAGAGCACCATGGGACCCTGGTATTCTGTATGGAACACTTCCCAAGGAAGAGGGACATGCCGAAGTACAAGTTGTCTCATGAGCTTCACCCATCTTAATTATCAAGTAAGTGAACCTAGCTATATGGCTAGAAAGAAAGCGCTTTACGGGAGGCAACCCGGTTGTTTTTGTTTTGATTTTCTTTGTGTCCTCTTGCTGTAACAAGAGACTTTGTTTTTTTGTTTTGTTACTGGAGTTGTTAATAAAGTGCCAAGTTTTACTCATTTTGGATTGTTAAAGTTGCCAAAAATTTGTGGAGCGGAAATTCCTGTGCGAACTCTTTTCAGTAAAAAAATTCTCAAAAATTCTCTGTAGCTCCGATTGAGCTCTCCTTGAACTGAAGTTGCAAATTTTCATTCTCTGTATGTCTGATTTATTTACAGAATTTTTTGACATGTTTAAGTAGGGTAATTAATTACGTTTTGCTGCAGCAATATTTTTGGAGAGATTCTGTCCCATTTTGTTTTATGCATTCTTTGAGCTTTAGAGCTAAATCTTTTTGATTGGTTTGAGTTTATGAGAAGGAATACAACATTATATACCTATTGGACACTTTTCATACAATTTGTTTTGGGAATTACATGCAGGAAGTACCATGCTTTTTATGCCTACCAATGTCGCCCCACCGAAAAAAGAGATGGGAGATATCTTTGTGTTGAAGTTTTTTCACTGGAATTAGAGGAGCTACACCAAGAGACATTCAAGAATGGTGAAAACCATAAGCTTGGGGATGTCAAGACCCCACTGGACTACACACTCTCGGTTTGCACACGTCTACTTTTTGTTTTTCTATCAACGCAGTTTTATCGCATAAACTTGGAGCGTCTTTTATAGTTTTCTTATAGTTTGCTTTTGCTTTGTTTTCTTTTTATTTGGGTGATACCACCATGTTTATTTATTTTGAGAGAAAGCTACTAGAGGTTTGGTTTGATTTGATTTGGATGCATTGAAAGATTTGGGATTGAGTTATAGGAGTTGATTATTAAGATACATATATTTGCATGCTTCATATGCTTTGAATAAGTTTTGATCTGCATGTAGTTTATTAGGAGCTATCTTGTATTTTTTTTTTGATGCTTAATACTTGTTTACATTGTTTAACATGGATTGTTTAGCTCTATGGACACTTATGCATCATGTAGTTGGTCAACTTTCTCCCTCTTGCTAGCCCAAAAATAAAAATCCAACAAGTCAAAAACTTGTTGTTCCAACACCTTCAAACCAAGTTCTTCCAGTGAGTCCACCATATCTACCTATTAGCTTTTATGCTATTCCAAGTATGTTTCTCATGTTTCATTGTTTTACTTAGTATCTGAATGTTAAAAATGCTTATGAATATGTTTGTTATGAGAAAAGTGGTCTGAAGGCTCCTACGAACTTGAATACACACTTTACTTTTCTTGCACTTGATAAACATGAACCATTGTGACTAAGATTATGAAGTTGTGAGCTTGACAAAGTCTGAGGTGAGAGTTGGCTCATCTACGCTGTCATAGGGAATGCTTTCAACATTGCACTTGTTTATATTCTAGTTGATGTCATGTTTCTCTTGGTTTTGGATGCTTATCACTTGTAAAAAGAGTGAGGAAACATTGTTTATTCATGGAGTTTGTATAAATGGTTAGATAAAACTCTTGGGTCACTAATTTAAACCATGCATCATTCATGGTGGAAATTTATAGCATCCCATAGTGAACATTCGACGATGCATCTCATAATAAAAAAGGTATACCCAATGGTAAATAAAAGAGATATCGAGGTGTTCATTGTCTGTTTGCCTTGTCATTTTGGTATGGGAAAGCTTCGATATCATCGGCAAGAGGTACCCCGGTTGAGAGTCTCTATGATACTATTATACTTACAATGACAAGAATTTGCTTTGTATGCTGAGTTAAGTAACATTTGGTGTAGGCACTCATTTTCAAGGGGCATGAGGCATTCGACTTATATTTTGTCAAGGGCACTACTCATATTTGCTTTCACTTTACCCATTAACCATTTCAAGATGCTAATGATAGGGGCAATTGGAGCCTGAAACCAGTGAATACCATATCTCAAACATAAGCTTAAGTTGAGGCATTTGGAAGCTAAATATTACTTTACTCATGTTTTACCTCTGCTTATCATCTGTTTACCTCTAGTGTCCACCTTTACATTCAGTTTCAAGAAGGATACTCTATGACCATTACAGAATGTCTTTACTTTGTCTTATTTCATTTTGCATACATTTGGTCCATAGTGATTTCTTCTATGTTTTACTTTGTGAATCATTATTAGACATCCTTTCATTGAAATGTTGATATCTTTTGATAATCTATCTTGCATATTGATACTTATTTATAGAATGAATCATTTTATTATGTGTAGAAGCAATAATCTTCTTTGATATCTTAGATAGTAGTAAAGTACAAAGCTCATGTTAGTTTTATCACCTTTATACTCGAGGATGAGTATAGGTTAAGCTTGGGGATGTTGATGCATGTAAAATGCATACATGATCTTTGCACTTTACCACTTGATATTCCACCTTATTTGCATCATATATTGGTTATATTCATGCTTTTTAATGATTATTGGGAATAATTCACATGTTCTCTAATTTTATCGGATTAACCTGGGTAAGCTAGAAAACCTCTTTTTCTATGTTTTTAACTTTCAGGGACCCAAACGGAGTCCAAATTACCTGAAACTTTGGGGGAACCAAATTTTCCATGAAACAAGACTTAGGAGCGAAGGAGATGCAACAGGGGAGCCACGAGGGCCAAACGGGTTAGGCCCACATGGCCAGATTCCCTGGCCGCGTGGGGCCTCCTCGTTCTCACCTCGTTGCTCTGATGCCGTCGATCTTCATCTCCTTGGATGCGTCTTGACCTATAACCATCTATAAAAAGGGTCCCTCTGCGGGTCGTGAAAAGGAGTGTGGTTGAAACATAGAAACATGGAACCGAAGCCTAGGAGATCGAAGATTGGAAGGGAAAACTCTGGCGAGGCGCTGCCGGTGTGATCTCCATCGCCTCCAGCGACTCTACCTTTGTCGCCATGATGAAGGGGGAGTAGTCCACCTCTGGGCTACGAGTTTGTGGCAGTAGCTATATGTATGTCTCTCTTGTTCTTCATGGTTTTAGCACCATATGAGCCGCATAACATGATTATGGCCATCTTTGTATCACTTTTGTGGTGGATCTTTCTATGAGTAATATATGAAATTGCAGCTGTTCTTTAATTTTAGTGTATGAGTAGATGCATATTATGTACCCCGTTCTTATTTAATTGTTATGATCAAGCATGTCTATGAGAACGTGTGTGGGGGAACATCTGTATTAGTTGGAGTAACAGGGGGTGATTTATCTGGGGAGGACAGTCCTTGGGTGGCACTTGGGTGTTTACCTTATGTGAGTTACCTCACTAGGGATAAAGAAAATACCATGCTATAGGGTATCTCTAACATGACCTTGCTAAGTATCCGCGACTAGATCTAGCATGTTCTTATTTTAACTTCATGTCATTGTGCTTAATGCTATGCTTAGAGTTTTCTTTTAATACCGAGTTGATTAGATTAAATTCCCATCTTGGTGGAGTATGAGTGAGATGAATAACCAAAATATCTCTATATAGGACATGATGCCTGATGACCCACAAGTATAGGGGGTGTATCGTAGTACTTTCGATAAATAAGAGTGTCGAACCCAACGAGGAGCAGAAGGTGTTGATAAGTGGTTTTGATCAAGGATTCACTATAAATACTAGCAAACGGGATTTCAGGGGTATTTGGTAATGCAAGTAAATAAAGTACAAGTAAATAAAAGACTATAACAGTAATTGCTGCAAGTGGCCCAATCCTTTCTAATGCAAAGGACAAGCCGGTTGTGTAACTTATAATTACCAAGCATTCCTGAGGACACACGGGAGTTTCTGTCAAGAGCTTTCGCTTCATGCTGCTAAGTAATCTTCATTGGTTTGATAAGTGTTATGGCGGTGAACATGTGCTAGCATACTACCCTTACTAGGACTAATACACACTTTTGATTATACCCCATGCAAGCATCCGTAAATACAAGAAAGTAATTAAGATAAATCTAACCATAGCCTTAAACTCTGAGATCCTACGCTCCCTGGTGCAATAGTTTCCTAACGGGGGTTAGGTTTCTGTCGCTCCGGCAACCCCACAATTAGTAGCCAAATACACAATGCATTATACTAGGCCCATAAATGGTGAAGTATCATGTAGTCGACATTCACATGACACCACTAGTAGAATAACACCACAACATAAATATCAAACCACTAAATATTACTCAACATAGTTTCACTACTAACATCTTGACTTCTCCCATGTCCTCAAGAACTAAACCAACTACTCACTAGACATCGTATGGATAATGATCAGAGGTGAAATAATGGTAAATAACAATCTGAACATAAACCTTAATTCAACGGTTCCACTCAATAGCATCAACTACAAAGGTAATCAACACCGGAAAAGTTTCCCCTAAGAATTTGACAAGATTCAACCCAAGATGTTACAGCGGAATGGCGTGGTGATGGTGGAGATGAAGGTGATGGTGATGATGATGATGATTATGATCCTGATGAAGTCCAGTGCAATGATGATGACGATGGCGATGATCTCCCCTCTCCGGGAAGGAATTTCTCCGAAAGATTTCTTCCTGCCGGAGAGCTTTTCTCTCTCAGCGTTTTCCGCCCCGCAGAGGCGGCGGTGTCTATATCTGATGCCCCCCCTGACTTAGGTTTTTGGGGACAACAATATACATGAAGGGGCGATGGCAGTAGTGGGCCAGGGTGGCCTCACCATAGGGCGGCGCGGCCAGGGTTGGGCCCACGCCCCCTGGTGGTGAGCCCACCCTGCTGCTCCTTTCGCCTCCTCCTTCTGGCTACTTTTGTCTTGTGATATTATATGAATTTATGGGTATTTCTCTGGAATTGTTGATCTTCAGAAATATGGTGTCTTGATGGTCCTTTTTCCAGCAGAATCCTGACTCCAGCAGCAAGTCCTCTAATGATCATCAAACATGTAAAAATAGAGGAAACAACATAAGTTTCATCTCTAAATATGAAATATATCAATAAATAATAGTAAATTATGATACAAAATAGTGATGCAAAATGGACGTATCAACCCCCCCAAGCTTAGACCTTGCTTGTCCCCAAGCGAAAACTGAACTCGGTAAACATGACCATAGGTTTATGGAGTGAAGTGTCGATAAACAAAATATTGACAAGAAGCATCACAATTACCAAGGCACAATTTATCATAGACAGCAACTTCCCTTTATATAATATAGACTTGCAATAAGTAAAAGATATCACAATAAAGATGCACAAGGTAAATCATGATTGGTGATGGCAAACCTTCATTCTTGGTCAGAGAACAATGAACAAACTATGCTTATTTTTGAATGAAGCCTTTTATAACAGAGCTAATATAGCAAAAACCATATGCTCAACAAAACAAATTCTTTACAATCATAGAAAGCTTTCAAAGATATATTCCTTTGGCTAAAATCATTGTACTAAACAAAGGAAGATAGTAAACATGATTGAACAGATCAACATATGGATGGGTGAAACATAACAACTCAAATGCTTGCTTGAGATAGAAGGGAATAGGTTGACTCAACATAAAAGTAAAAGATAGGCCCTTCGCAGAGGGAAGCAGAGATTAAACATGTGCTAGAGCTTTTTATTTGTAAAATAGAGGTAAAAATTGTTTTGAGAGGTGGTTGCTTTTGTCAACGACTAGCAACGGAGTTCTTGATATCTTCCATACTAAACAAGTGAGAGCGGTTCCGAGATATTGATTAATTGGCACAATTGTGCTCTTTTATAGCTTGGCACTCCTCCCCACCTTTTTCCTTTCTCAAACCATGGCTAACCGATACCATCGGGTGCCCACCAACGTTCACATACCATGGAGGAGTGCCTTTTTCTTTTCTTTCCTTTTTTTAGATTACAATGGTCTGACCGGCTCCCTTGCAAAATTAATGACGAGTAGATGAAGCTGCCTAGTCGAGGGGTACTCAATTTAGTATGGAAGATAGCAAACCAAACCACTACGTCCTCATGAGCTAAAAATAGTGGCACAAAACTAGAACTATTTGAAGGTTTTTGAATGGTAGCACATAAAAATTTACTTGGAATGTCTTGAAATAGCATGCATAGGAATTTATAGTGGACTCTTTGGAAGTAACTTGGTTTTAGGGGATTGGATGCACGAGAAGTAATTCCTCTCAGTACAGGTTTTTGGCTAGCAAGGCTGGGTAGCAAGCATAAGAGTTGCATAAAACAAACATACATACATATGATAGAAAACAATCATGCAAATTTTCCTTGAAAGCACAAACGATTTTAACTTGAGAATACTAATGCTTATAAGCCAAACATGAAGGAAAACTGAAATAATATATCTACTAACTCTTCCTTCTTTTTCTACTCAAACCTCAAGGTAATGTTGCTACTGACCAAGCTAAGTTCGCCAAAACCAACTAGATTTACTCATGCTCCCAAAGTGATACCAATACTAATCAACAAGGCTGATCATATAAGAAAGATTGTAAACTAAAATAAAGTGTGTGGAAAGTAAATGATAAAACTTCTCATTAATATTTCTTAACCGCAATTCACACCAAGGGATACATAGATAACCAACTAAAGGAGGATACTTCCATACTGCAAACCATTCTATAAGATAACTTCTCTATTCATGATATGACTCTACTTGAAAAGTAAATGGGTAAAAGATAATGATGTGATACCGTGGCACTCTCCCAAGCTTAGAACAAGCCAAGGGGATGCCTATACCAATGACGAATCACTCCTTCGGTGGTGGTGGTGCGTCTTTAATGAGCTTCTCAATAAGTTCCTTCAACTCATCAATCTTGTAGGTGAGATTACGAATCATATCCGAATTGTGCTCAATCCGGCTCATGAACTTGTCAGTCTGTGAATCCCAATTCTTGGAGTTATTTCCCCAACCTTCTTCGCTTTTTGAACTCTCTTTCTCTGCACAGTTAGAACGATCTATATCCCAACTAGAGGGTAATTTTACTTTAGGCCCCCCTTGGAATTGATGTTCATGTATGAGAGTATGGAAGGGGTTGTTGCCTGAAGAGGATGTCCTTGGAGCTAAGGAGTGACGTGAAACACCTCCTCCAGTTCTTATACGCGCACTCTTCTTGAACTTGTCATGACTTGTCACCACCTCAATGGTTGCAATCATGGTACTTGGGCATGAGCTTTGGTCTTCTTCCGTCTCTTCTTCTTCGGCTTCACCATCAACTTCTTCCTTCAGCTGGGAGTCTTGGTGATCATCTTTCAGAGGCATCTTCCCCTCGTCGTCACTTGAAGAAGCCATGATGCCTCTAAAATTGAGAACAATCTCCTAACAAAAACAGATAGAAATGAAAACACGACGAGAACACGATATACAGACCTCGGGTAATCCAGGGGGTTATATAGGCAAAAATTGAACATCGAAATGAAGTCACAGGAGGAAACCGGGACGGAAACGAGTTCTGAGGTGGTCTCACCACAAGGCGGCACGGCCTAGAGTGGGCCTGCGCCCCCTGGTGGTGAGGAGCCACCAGACTCCGTCTCCTTCCCGTTTTCGTCTCGTGATTTTTCATATTTAATAAAAACGACAAAAATATAAATACAAAAGTTTAACGCGAACTTTTTCTGACTAGAACTGTTACCTATTCGGAAACAGACTCTGCAAATTCCTGCATATGCTCTTTGATAAATTCTTCCAGAGTTATCATTTGAATAACATCAACATCTTCATTATAAGAATCTCCAGCAATATAATGTTTGAGTCTTTGTCCATTCACCACTTTCGTAGTGTTATCTTTAAGCGAAGCGATCTTTACCGCACCTGAGCGATACCTACTCTTTGCCATTCATCACAAGATAAAACAAACTTCCTAGCATCTTTAAAAAGAGTAGGCCAATAAAAACTTGATTGTAGAACTTTTTGTGCAGTTCTATCTCCAGCATGATGTCATCCATATGCACTACCATGGCATTTTCTCAATATTCCTGGAACACATCTTCGCATAATACCATCAACTCCTTTATATAAGTGTGGGTCGTCCCAAAAGTAATGCCTCAAGTCATAAAAGAATTTCCTTCTTTGCTGAGCTGTAAAGGTTGGAGGCAAATACTTTGAAACAATAAAGTTAGCATAATCAGCATACCAAGGTATTTCTCATGAAGTTACCTTTATTAAAGCCAACTGTTCATTCAGAAAACTGTCATTAACAAGAATATTATCAAAATAAATGTTTTCCAATCTAGACAAATTATCAGCAAAAGGATTTTCAGCACCTTTTCTATCTACAATATGAAAATCAAACTCTTGTAAAAGCAACACCCATCTAATAAGCCTAGTCTTAGCATCCTTCTTTGACATAAGATATCTAATAGCAGCGTGATCAGTGTGAATAGTGACCTTTGAATCTACGATATAAGGTCTAAACTTATCACATGCAAAAACAACAGCAAGAAACTCTTTTTTAGTGGTAGCATAATTCTTCTGAGCAGCATCAAGAGTCTTACTAGCATAATGAATAACATTCAACTTCTTATCCACGCGCTGTCCAAGAACAGCACCCACAGCGAAATCCCTAGCATCGCACATAATTTCAAAGGGTAAATTCCAATCAGGTGGCTGAATAATAGGAGCAGTGGTTAAAGCCTTCTTAAGAGTTTTGAAAGCTTCCTTACAATCATCATCAAAAACAAATGGAACATCTTTTTGAAGAAGATTAGTAAGATGTTTCGAAATCTTAGAGAAATCTTTAATAAACCTCCTATAGAAACAAGCATGACCGAGAATACTACGAATACCTTTAACATCTCTGGGACAAGGCATTTTCTCAATTGCTTCAACCTTTGCTCTGTCAACTTCAATTCCTCTTTTGGAGATTTTATGTCCAAGAACAATTCCTTCATTCACCATAAAGTGGCATTTCTCCCAATTAAGAACAAGATTAGTTTCTTCACATCTCTGCAAAACTTTATCAAGATTGTGCAAACAATTATTAAAACAAGTTCCATAGATGGAGAAATCGTCCATGAATACCTCCACAATTTCTTCACAAAAACCATGAAAAATAGCTGACATGCATCTTTGAAAAGTAGCAGGAGCATTGCACAAACCAAAAAGCATACGTCTATAAGCGTAAGTTCCATAAGGGCAAGTAAAAGTGGTTTTCTCTTGATCTTGCTTTTTAACAGCAATCTGAGAGAAACCAGAATAACCACCAAGAAACAAAAATGGGTTTTCTTAGATAACCTCTCTAGCATTTGATCTATGAACGGTAAAGGATAATGATCTTTCTTAGTAACTTTGTTGACCTTTCTAAAATCAATGCACATCCTATAACCAACCACTACCCTTTGAGGAATAAGCTCGTTATTCTTATTAGGCACAACAGTGATACCTCCTTTCTTAGGAACACAATGCACATGACTAACCCATCTACTATCAGCAATAGGATAAATAATACCAGCATCAAGGAGCTTCAATACCTCATTTCTTACCACTTTCTTCATCTTAGGAATTAAGCGGCGTTGATGTTCAACAACTGGCTTTGCATCTAGCTCCATGTTAATAGCATGCTGACATATAGTAGGAGAAATCCCTTTTAAATCATCAAGAGTATATCCCATAGCTCCTCGGTGTTTCCTCAATATTTCCAATAATCTTTCTTCTTCCTTTCCTGAAAGTTTAGAACTAATAATAACATGATATATTTTCTTATCATCAATATAAGCATATTTAAGGTCATTAGGTAAAGGCTTTAATTCAAAAACAAGATCTTCCTTAGGTGGCAAAGTGGTAACCAAATCCTCCACAGGTAAATTGTGTTTAATCAACAGTGCTTGACGAAGGAGAATATCGTCAATCTCTTCTCTTTCTTCCCTGAAGATCTCAATTTCATGATCCTCCATAAATTTATGTAAAGCATTATTAGGAGCAAGAGCAATAGAAGCAAGCTGTTCAACTCGAAAATTTTCATTAGGCAAATCATTCTCATAAGGAGCCTTAGTAAACTTAGAAAAATTAAACTCATAAGATTCTCCATCAAACTTAGTAAAAAAAATTCTCTTTCTTACAATCTATAACAGCGCCACAAGTATTCAAAAAGGGTCTACCAAAAATAATAGGACAAGTTTTACTAGCTTCTTTACCAAGTACTAGAAAATCAGTAGGATATTTAGTCTTACCACATAGAACTTCCACATCTCGAACAATTCCAATTGGCAAGACAGTCTCTCTGTTAGCAAGCTGAATAACCACATCAATATCTTCAAGTTCACATGGAGCAATTTTATGCATGATTTCTTTGTAAAGCTCGAAAGGAATAGCACTTGAACTAGCACCAATATCGCATAAACCATAATAGCAATGATCACCAATCCTGACAGAAAGCACAGAAACACTTGTTTTCCTAGGTCTACTAGGATGAGAAATAATGTTAGAAGCATCTTCACAAAAGACAATATGTTCATCTCCTACATTTTTAGTAACAAGGTCCTTCACTATAGCAATAGGAGACTTAATAATAATTTGCTCATTAGGTTCTACAGCTTTCTTTGCACTTTTCTTAAGCACACTAACTAAAGTAGAATGTTCCTTTACCTTAGCAGGGAAAGGTGTTTTCTCAAAATAAGGCTCAGGCAATATGTGATCAACAGTATAAACTTCAGTAGTTCTAGCAGGAGTACAACTAACAGTGTCTTTGTAAGGCGCATGGTACTTGTTCCAATCTTTTTTTGGAACATCAAGATAAGAAGCAAAAGCCTTAAAACAATTAGCAAGTATTTGGGAATCAAGACCATAAATAGCACTAACATTGAGAAAATCATCGGTTCCCATAAAAGCTTTAATACATTCATAATCATAATTTATACCTGACTTTCTACCTTTGTCATTCTCCCATCCTTCAGTATTTTCTTGAATACGGTCTAAAAGATCCCATTTAGTTTCTCCTTTCATATGTGTAAATGATCCGAAGCAAGAAGCATCCAATAAATCTTTGTCATGAAGAGCAAGCCTTGCATAAAAGTTATCAATAACAATATTACTGGGGAGCTCATGAATGGGGCATTTGAGCATTAGTGACTTCAATCTCTCCCACGCTTGGGCAATACTCTCTCCATTATGAGGCCAAAAATTATATATCTGATTATGATCTTTATGAATCTCACTTGGAGGATAAAATTTGGAATAAAAGAGAGGTACAGTTTCCTCCCAGCCAATAGATAGACCATCCTTGAGCAGCCTATACCATTCCGCAGCTCTTCCCTTCAGTGATAAAGAGAATAACTTCCTCTTAACCTGGCTTGATAAGATACCTGCACACTTGAACAACTCACATAATTCATGTATAAAGAGTAAATGATTACCCAGATGGATAGTTCTATCTCCTGAATAGCGGTTATTTATAACACGTTCAACAATTTTCATAGGTATTTTAAAAGAATCTAATTGAGCAGGTTGTGGTTCATCTACTACCATAGCAGCGGCAGTAGCGTTCCCAAATAGGGAACCAAATGGAGAATTCTCCATAGAAAAATAAAATAAAATATAGAAATAAAAAACAATACTCACAGCGAAAGTTACCTTTACCAATTCTACTCTTCAATAGCGCTTCACTCCCCGGCAACGGCGCTAGAAAATAGTCTTGATGACCCACAAGTATAGGGGGTGTATCATAGTACTTTTGATAAATAAGAGTGTCGAACCCAACGAGGAGCAGAAGGTGTTGATAAGTGGTTTTGATCAAGGATTCACTGTAAATACTAGCAAACGGGTTTTCAAGGGTATTTGGTAATGCAAGTAAATAAAGTACAAGTAAATAAAAAACAATAACAGTAATTGCTGCAAGTGCCCCAATCCTTTCTAATACAAAGGACAAGCCGGTTGTGTAACTTATAATTACCAAGCATTCCTGAGGACACACGGGAGTTTCTGTCGAGAGCTTTCGCTTCATGCCACTAAGTAATCTTAATTGGTTTGATAAGTGTTATGGGGTGAACCTGTGCTAGCATACTATGCTTACTAGGACTAATACACACTTGTGATTACACCCCCTGCAAGCATCCGCAAATACAAGAAAGTAATTAAGATAAATCTAACCACAGCCTTAAACTCTGAGATCCTACACTCCCTGGTGCAATGGTTTCCTAACGAGGGTTTAGGTTTCTGTCGCTCCGGCAACCCCACAATTAGTAGCCAAATACACAATGCATTCTACTAGGCCCATAAATGGTGAAGTATCATGTAGTCAACGTTCACATGACACCACTAGTAGAATAACACCACAACATAAATATCAAACCACTAAATATTACTCAACATAGATTCACTACTAACATCTCGACTTCTCCCATGTCCTCAAGAATTAAATGAACTACTCACAAGACATCATATGGATCATGACCAGAGGTGAAATAATGGTAAATAACAATCTGAACATAAACCTTAATTCAACGGTTCCACTCAATAGCATCAACTACAAAGGTAATCAACACCAAGAAAGTTTCCCCTAAGAATTTGACAAGATTCAACCCAAGATGTTATAGTGGGATGGCGTGGTGATGGTGGACATGAAGGTGCTGGTGATGATGATGATGATCCCGATGAAGTCTAGCACGATGATGATGATGATGGCGATGATCTCCCCTCTCTGGGAAGGAATTTCCTCGGCAGATTTCTCCCTGCTGGAGAGTGATGCGGCACGGTGTTGATAACGTAAAGCACCGTCTAGTTGGGAACCCCAAGAGGAAGGTATGATGAATATAGTAGCAAGGTTTTCCCTCAGTAAGAAACCAAGGTTTATCGATCCGAAGGGGAAGAAGCCAAACAACTGAAGGTGATGCTTGCTAGCTTGCGACAGCTCCAGACAATTTATAAGGCGCCTTGTCCAGTGCTTTGCTTTGCCAGCTGCAACATGGAACCTGCACACAACACAACCAAATACTTTGCTCCCAACTTATGATGAGGTTGTCAGTCTCACCGGTTTGCTGTAAACAAAGGAATGAGCGTATCGAGTGGAAAGTAGTAATAGTATGCGAGTAAAGTAAACAGTGCGAGTAAAGTAAACATGTGATAGCAATATAAAGGAAATAGGACCGGGGTCCACAGTTCACTAGTGGTGTCTCTCCATAAGATAAAATAACACATGCTGGGTAAACAAATTACAATTGGGCAATTGATAGAATAAAGAAAACGTGATATGTCAAGAGGATCACTATGAGATTTACTTTGGGCATTACAACAAGATACATAGACCGCCATCCAACTGCATCTATGACTAATAATCCACTTGTGGCGAATCAATCCGAGAACTCTACAAGTATTAAGTTGCGAACAACAGATAACTGCATTAAGCAAAGTGTGTAATGTAAACAAAGCATATGCCCTCGAGCATATGAATGTTGTTTTCCCCCTAGTAGCAATAGCACATCTACAACCTTAGAGGTTTCTGTCACTCCCCCAGAATAAATAGAGGCATGAACCCACTATCGCGCATAAATACCCCCTCTTGGAGTCACTAGCAACTACTCGGCCAAGATAGCTACTAACAACAGAGAGCATGCAAGATCATAAACAACATAGAGATAACTTAAGATAAAATTCAGTACATCAACTCAATCATAACACCAATATTCATCGGATCCCAACAAACACAACATGTAGAATTACGTAATGGTGATCTCGATCATGTAAGGCGGCTCACGAGATCTAAACATGAAGCACATGGTGGAGAAGACAACCATCTAGCTACTGCTATGGACCTATAGTCCAAGGTAGACTACTCACTCATAGCGCCGGAGGCAAGCATGGCGACGAAGAAGACCTCCGGTGGCGATTCCCCTCTCCGGCAGGGTGCCGGGAAGAACTTCTGGACCCTCCCGATCTCAGGTCGACGACGGCGTCGGATCGTGATGTGTTTCTAGAAAAGTGATCGGGTCTTTAGGTTTTTCCTGTCGGGGGGTTTTATAGGCGAAGGGGCGGCGTCAGAAGTGGACCTGGTGGGGCTCACCACAGGTGGGCGTGGGCCAGCCCTAGGCCGCGCCCCCTGGTGATGTGGCCCACCAGTGGATCCTCTCCGTCTCCTCTTCGGTCTTCTGGAAGCTCCTGTGAATATCTGGACTTCTGGCTTTTGTTTCGTCCAATTCCGAGAATATTTCCTGTGTAACTTTTCTGAAACACAAAAACAGCAGAAAATAGGGAACTGGCACTGTGGCATCTCGTTAATAGGTTAGTTCTGGAAAATGCATAAAAATGCCACGAAGTGTAACGAAACACTAAGCAAATGGTGTAAAAACAAGCATGGAGCATCAAAAATTATGGATACGTTGGAGACGTATCAGCATCCCCAAGCTTAACTCCTGCTCGTCCTCGAGTAGGTAAGTGATAACAAAAGAAATAATTTTTGAGGTGACAAGCACCTACACAATCTTGATCATATATGTAAGCGTTGTGCGCTGGGATCAAAGAACTTAAAACATGGGCATGAAAGATATAATCTTGATAGAAGAAACTTAGCAACCATGTTATAACATAAAAAAGAACACAAACAAAAGATCATGAAAATAAAACAATGAAAGTCAAACATGTGTTCAAATCATATGGAAAAACATACAAATGGTTTTCATCTTCTCCTTCATGAGAGAGCAAAACATAAATGCATAGGACACCTTCAAGTTTAAGAAGGCGACTAGATACAAGTAATTTAAGAACAAGTGAAACCAACATCATAAATCAATCAATGAAAACTTTGGGACAATGCACATTATACTCAGAATGACAACTATGCTCTCTTAGACGGTGCATAAAGATAGAAGGTGGTGACTCAACATAAAAGTAAAAGAAAGGCCCTTCGCGGAGGGAAGCAGTGATTGCAAGTTTTATAAACCTTCAAAAATTATGGTACTTACCGGCTTTGAGCTCTTATTGCCCCCATCATAGGCATCTTGAATGGTTAAAGTTAATGCAAAAACAATTATGGTGCATATGCTTGACAAATCATAAGTTGAAAACCTCATGTCCCGTGAAGTACGAATACCCAAACCTCATGCTACTCGACTTAGAGTCCCAAGCAAGCTCTTGTCATTGTAAATATATGTGTATCATCGAGAACCACCAACGGGGTACCTCCTGCCCGATGACATGAAACAAGCCCACATCAAAATGACAAGACAAACAGACAATGAACACCTCGACATCTCTTTTATTTACCATTGGTATAGCTTTTTATTTTGAGATGCGTCATCGAATGCCCACTATGGGCATGCTGTAAATTTGCACCATGAATGATGCATGGCTTAGATTAGCGGCCCAGGAATTTCCCTAATACATATAAAAACTCCATGATCCCGCAAGATTCCCAACTTATTTCTCATCGCGAGTATCCATAAACAAAAGATCACGATATCAACTCATTTGAACGAAGTGCAATGTTGAAAGCTTTCCCCATGACGGCATGGCTGGGCTAATTTCCAACTTACAACTTGCAAGCATAACAACTCAACATAAGAGAGCCATAATGTCAAATTTTAAAACAAGAAAAGTAAAGTGTGCCATCAGGTTCGTGAGAGCTTTACTGACCAATTTTCGCATAACACCAAAAAGAGTTTAATTTGAAGGATAGATAAAAGCAAGTCAAATTTACTTTGGAATAGCAAATTGCTAATAGGTATATATGGTGGACACTTTGGAACAACTTGGTTTTTAGGAGTTGGATGCACGAGTAGAGCTCATACTCAGTACAAAATGAGGGCTAGCAAAAGACTGGGAGCGACCAACTAAGAGAGCAATAACGGTCATAATCATGCAAAGCGACAAAGCGATATTAAAAGAAGCATAAGATGGCAACAAAAGTCAAAAACTAAATGATCATAGAGGCAATGGCGACTTTGTATGAGTCTAACATGTGTGAGCATGCGCCAAGTCAACCCAAATAAAGCATCAAGGAGAAAACCAAAATAATGCTTCCAAATAATTAAAACAACGCATGATTTTTTCAAAGGCTCATTAAGCAATCTGAGTCATTTGAGACAACTCATGCTACAGCAAAACTACTAAGCATACTATCAAAAAGACATCAAGCACGACATGCAAAAGCCTAGGCTGCAGTCTACACAAGCTCCTTTTTATACCACTTTTTTGCATAAATCTTTTTCTCTTTTCCAACACCATTCGTACTTTTTATAAACAACTCTTTTGATGAAAACCAATATAGACCAGAGGAAAAAATATACCTTGATGTAAAGATATAACAAGATCTGAACACAAATCAAGGTGAAAATCGAAAGCTAAATGCAGTTCTGGAAAAAGAGAACACTCATAGAAACGAATAGAGTGAAAAACAGAGTGTTCTTGGCAATTGAAAAGCAAGACAACTTCTACAAAAGAAATTTGTTGGGGTCCAACCATTTATTACAGCAAATAAAACTAAACAAAATAGAAAACTAAAACAACTGACGCTCCAAGAAAAATGCATAATGCATGAAGCAATAAAAATATAGTGCGTTGAAAGGTGACCTGATTTTTGCCGATGAAGAAGGGGTGCCTCGGGGGCATCCCCAAGCTTTGGCGCTTGTACTTCTTGGATATTTCTTGGGGCAACATGGGCATCCCCAAGCTTGAGCTTTTGTTCATTCTTCAACTCATCTCATCATTGTCCAATCCCTACACTTGAAAACTTCCTTCATACAAAACTAAACACAAATCTATTAGCAACATTAGTGTAAGCATAACATTGAATCAACCCCTTTTTGCTTCAGGTTTCAACTCAAAACCACTACATATAAAGTATATACAACTGTAGAAACTTCCCCAAAAGTTCCGTGATCAAAAGAACTCAAAAAGAAAGCGATAAAGCGGCAAACACAAATATTGGCAGAAATCTGTCAAAATAGAACAGCTAACAAATGTTGAATTTTTAGAGGGTTTTCCGTTGCTCAAATCAAAAAATGTTCAACTAATGAAAGTTTGGATATAACCTGGGGCATATGCACAAGAAATTGCAGGTCCAAAAGATATACAGAGAATTTTTATGAATATTTACAGTGCAGCACCGAAAACTGTTTCAGGACAGCAACATCCCCAAATCTTACCTCGCTCAAATTAGAGGCTTCTCTTGGCACAAAAATGAAATAAAAATGATAAGGAGAGGTCATTACTGTAGTAATAACTTCTAAGACTCAAATAAAAAAAACTAAATGTAAAAACATTGGGTTATCTCCCAAAAGTGCTTTTCTTTAACGCCTTAGAGCTAGGCGCAGCAAATGCGAATCAAGTAATATCAAGTGATGAAGCATTAAGCTCATAATTTGCTCTAAGAATAGAGTCAAAAACTAATTTCTTTCTCTTTCTAGGGAATTGTTTCATACCTTTCTTGAGTGGGAATTGATATTTGATGGTGCCTTCCCTCATATCAATGATGACACCTACAGTTCGAAGAAAAGGTCTTCCCAAAATAATAGGACATGAAGCATTGCATTCAACATCCATGATAAGAAAATCAACAGGAACAAGATTATTGTTAACCATAATAAGAACATCATTAATCCTTCCCAAAGGTTTCTTCTTAGCAACATCAGCAATAGGAACATCATAATAACACTTTTCAAGCGGTGGTAAATCAAGCATGTCATAAATTTTTCTAGGCATGATAGAAATACTAGCACCTAGATCACATAAAGCATGGCAATCAAAACCATTAACATGCATATCAATGATGGGTTCCCAACCATCTTCTAACTTCTTGGGAACAGAAACTTTTTGCTTCAACTTTTCATCCCTAATTTTCATAAGAGCATTGGTAATATACTTAGTAAAAGCAACATTTAAAGAACTAGCATTGGGAGTCAAAGCAAGCTTTTGCAATAACAAAATAACTTCAGATATATTGCAGCCATCAACATCAAAATTATTAAAGGAAATAGAGCTATCATCTCCCACACTCTGAAAAATTTCAGCACTCTTTTGAGAAAAAGTTTTGGCAGTTTTAGGCTTTTTAACACAAGGAGTGGGAGTTTTCTCTACACCAATCAAAGTAAGAGGATTGCTAGCATTAGGAACAACATCATTAGAGGTAGTAATGTTACGTACCTTCATCTTTTTAGCCATCTCATCTTCTCTTTCCTACCTGGCATGCAATTCTGCTAGCATCCTAACATTTTCATCAATCCTAACATTTTGGCAAAAGTATTCTTCTCTTTCACATCATTAGGCAACACTTTTAATTTCAGAAGTTCAACATCATGAGCAAGGCTATCGACTTTAGAAGCAAGAATATCAATTTGGCCTAACTTTTCCTCAACAGACCTGTTAAAAGCAGTTTGCTTACCGATGAAGTCCTTGAGCATTACCTCAAGCTCGGAGGGCGCGCCCCTAGTGTTGTTGGAGGAATTACCATAAGAGTTACCATAACCATTACCATTGGTAGAAGGATACGGCCTATAATTGTTACTAGCAAAATTGTTCCTATAAGCATTGTTGTTAAAATTATTATTTCTAATGAAGTTTACATCAACATGCTCTTCTTGAGCAACCAAAGGGGCTAAAGGAACATTATTAGGATCAACATGAGTCCTATCATTAGAAAGCATAAGCATAATAGCATCAATCTTATGACTCAAGGAAGATATTTCCTCAATAGAATTTACCTTCTTACCTTGTGGAGCTCTCTCGGTGTGCCATTTAGAGTAATTTACCATCATATTGTCGAGAAGCTTTGTTGCGACGCCCAAGGTAAGGGACATAAAAGTGCCTCCAGCAGCTGAATCCAATAGGTTCCTTGAAGAAAAATTCAATCCTGCATAAAAAGTTTGGACAATCTTCCAAGTAGTCAGTCCATGAGTGGGACAATTCTTGATTATAAATTTCATTCTTTCCCAAGCTTGAGTAACATGTTCATTATCAAACTGACTAAACTTCATAATATTGCTACGCAAAGCTATAATCTTAGCAGGAGGATAGTATCTACCAATAAAAGCATCCTTACACTTAGCCCATGATTCAATACTATTTTTAGGCGAAGACAGCAACCAATCCTTAGCTTTTCCTCTCAAAGAAAAAGGAAACAACTTAAGCTTAATAATATCACTTTCTATATCCTTATATTTCTGCATCTTACATAGCTGATACGTCTCAAACGTATCTATAATTTTTGATGCTCCATGCTTGTTTTTACACCATTTGCCTATTGTTTCGTTACACTTAGTGGTACTTTTATGCATTTTCTGGAAATAACCTATTAACGGAGTGCCACAGTGCCAGTTTCCTGTTTTCTGCTGTTTTTGTGTTTCAGAAGTGATACACAGGAAATATTCTCGGAATTGGATGAAACAAGTTCCTGAAGTCTTATTTTACCCGGAAGCTTCCAGAGATCCAAAGAAGTGTCAGAGGGGGGCCACCACGGCCCCACACGCGTGGGTGGCGTGGCCAGCCCCCTGGCCGCGCCGGGCCCACGTGAGGGCGCCTGGCCCCTCCTCTGACGACGCCCCTTCGCCTATAAAGACCCCCCGACGAGAAAAACCTAAGGACCCGATCAGATTTCCAGAATACATCGCGATACGCCGCCGCCGTCGACCCGAAGATCGGAAGGGTCCAGAAGCTCTTCCCGGCACCCTGCCGGAGAGGGGAATCGCCACCGGAGGTCTTCTTCATCGCCATGCTTGCCTCCAGAGGGATGAGTGAGTAGTCTACCTTGGACTATGGGTCCATAGCAGTAGCTAGATGGTTGTCTTCTCCACCATGTGCTTCATGTTTAGATCTCATGAGCTGCCATACATGATTGAGATCACCGTTATGTAATTCTACATGTTTGGTTTGTTGGGATCCGATGAATATTGGTGTTTATGATTAAGTTGTTGTACTGAATTATATCTTTTGTTATCTCTATGTTGTTTATGATCTTGCATGCTCTCCGTTGTTAGTAGCTATCTTGGCCGAGTAGTTGCTAGTGACTCCAAGAGGGGGTATTTATGCTCGATAGTGGGTTCATGTCTCTATTTCACCTGGGGGAGTGACAGAAACCTCTAAGGTGGTAGATGTGTTGTTGCTACTAGGGAGAAAACAACATTCATATGCTCAAGGGCATATGCTTTGTTTACATTACACACTTTGCTTAATGCAATTATCTGTTGTTCGCAACTTAATACTTCTAGGGTGTTCAGATTGATATCCCCGGGGGTGGATTATTAGTCATAGATGCAGTTGGATGGCGGTCTATGTATTTTGTTGTAATGCCCAGAGCAAATCTCATAGTGATCTTCTTGACATATCACGTTATCTTTATTCTATCAATTGCCCAACTGTAATTTGTTTACCCAGCATGTGCTATTTTATCTATGGAGAGACACCACTAGTGAACTATGGACCCCGGTCCTATTTCCATCATATTGCTATCACCTGTTTACTTTTCTCATATTGTTTACTTTACTCGCATATTATATTGTTTTCCACTCGATACACTCATAACCTTTGTTTCAAGCAAACCGGTGAGATTGACAACCTCATCGCAAGTTGGGAACAAAGTATTTGTTTGTGTGTGTGCAGGTTCCACAAACACCTTCAGTCGTCATTGTCTCTTTTCTCCTATTCGATAAACCTTGGTTTCTTAACTGAGGAAAAACTTGCCGCTACACTCATCATACCTTCCTCTTGGGGTTCCCAACGGGCTGGTCATTCACCACGCACAAGGACTTACTGCTCCCACGTCAACTACACGCCACCAGCTCTTTTCTGGCGTCATCACCACATGAGTAGCAGCCTCTTTTCTAGCGCCATTGCCGGGGAAGAGAGAAGACTTCTGCGAGGGGAGTTCTTCGCACACACATTCTTTACTTTGTTATTTGTTTTGCTTTACTTTATTTATTTTACCTGCATTGCTTTTTATATCAAAAACCCAAAAAAAAAATAGAATCCTTGGTAGTTGTTATTTCTTTACTTTAGTTTATCATGCTGTTCCCTAAGTTCGTTCTGGAGGACCTCTCAGTAGGTAGTGGTTCGATTATTGGCAAAAGTAACATTGAGGAGTTCTTTAATCACATTAGTATGCATAAGGAAGTTGAGGAAAAGTCTTTGGTTGAGTTAGCTCCTAGCTATGAAGTTGCTTCTGCTCATTTAGTTCACATGTTAGAAGCTAGGTTTGCTAGTCTTAATCCTTTTATGCAATATATGTTCCTTAAGCTTCATAAAATTGAGGATCCCGAAAAGAAGGCTTTTATCTTGGAAACTTTGCACCTAGAATTTAAGGATGTCGTTATTGAAGCTAGGAAAGTTCTTAAACGTTTTAATAAACTCGATTCACCTATAAAGGTTATTGATACTAATGATGAAGGGGCCGAGATACCTATACCTTGCAAGCTTTTGGGATTGAATGATGCCTTCGAAAATAATTTTGCCTGGATTTGTCCTGAAAATCTTTTTGATGAGAATAGTGTACCAAAGCATGATCACAAAGGGTCTTCAAAAACTTATGTGGATGAAATACAATGCCTTATTGACAAGACCTCTTCTATTGATCTTAATGCTTCATCATCTGATATTACTTCATTCGCAATTTTCTGCGCCTAGCTCAAAGGCGTTAAAGAAAAGCACTCTTGGGAGATAACTCAATGTTTTCTTTTCAGTAATTTTTCTTTTATTTGAATCTTGGAAGTCATTACTACTGTAATGACCGCTCCTTATCTTGTTTATTTCGTTTTTGTGCCAAGAGAAGCCTCTAATTTGAGTGAGATAAAGATTTGGGGATCTTGCTGTCCTGAAACTGTTTTCGGTGCTGCACCGTAAAAATTCGTGAAAATTCTCTGTTTATCTTTTGGACCTGCGATTTCTTGTGCATATGCCCCAGGTTATATCCAAACTTTTCTTAGTTGAACACTTTTTGATTTGAGCAACATAAAATCCCTCAAAAATTCGACCTTTGTCAGCTGTTCAGTTTTGACAGATTTCTGCCAATATTTATGTTTGCCACTTTATCGCTTTCTTTTGAGTTCTTTTGATCATGGAACTTTTGGGGAGGTTGCTACAGTAGTATATGCTATATATGTGGTGGTTTTGAGTTAAAACCTGAAGCAAATAGAGGATTGATTATATGTTATGCTTGCACTAATGTTGCTAATAGATTTGTGTTTAGTTTTGTATGAAGGAAGTTTTCAAGTGTAGGGATTGGAGAATGATGAGATGAGTTGAAGAATAGACAAAAGCTCAAGCTTGGGGATGCCCATGCATCACCCCAAGAAATATCCAAGAAGTACAAGCGTTAAAGCTTGGGGATGCCCCCGAGGCACCCCTTCTTCATCGGCAAAAATCAGGTCACCTTTCAAAACACTATATTTTTATTGCTTCATGCACTATATGTTTTTCTTGGAGCGTCAGTTGTTTTAGTTTTCTTAGGTGGTTTAGTTTGTTTGTTTGCTGCAATAAATGGTTGGACCCCAACAAATTTCTTTTGGATAAGTTGACTCATTTTCATTTGCAAAGAACGCTCAGTTTTTCACTCTTATCGTTTATCGAGCGTTCTACTTTTTCTGCTACTGCTTTTGGTTTTCGTTTTTGCCTTGATTCGCGTTCAGATCTTGTCATATCTTTTTATCAAGGTGTATTTTTTCCTCTGATCTTTATTGGTTTTCATCAAAAGAGGTGTTTATAAAAATTTCAAATGGTGTTGGGAAAGAGAAAAAGCTTTGTGCAAAATAGTGGTACAAGAAGGAGCTTGTGTAGACTGCGGCTTAGGATTTTTCATGTCATGCTTGATGTCTTTTTGATAGTATGCTTAGTGGTTTTGCTGTAGCATGACTTGTCTCAAATAACTGAGATTGCTTAATGAGCCTTTGAAAAAAATCATGCGTTGTTTTTATTGTATGGAAGCATTATTTTGGTTTTCTCCTTGATGCTTTATTTGGGTTGACTTGGCGCATGCTCACACATGTTAGACTCTTACAAAGTTGCCATTAGCATTCATGATCATTTAGTTTTTAACTTTTGATGCCATCTTATGCTTCTTTTAATGTCACTTTGTCGCTTTGCATGATTATGGCCATTATTGCTCTCTTAGTTGGTCGCTCCCAGTCTTTTGCTAGCCCTCACCTTGTAGTGAGTATGAGCTCTACTCGTGCATCCAACTCCTAAAAACCAAGTTTGCCATTGTGTCCACTATAAATTCCTATGCATGGTATTTGTAAGCCATTCCAAAGTAAAATTTTCATGTGCTACCTTTCAAAAACCTTCAAAACACTTCTCGTTTTGTGACACTGTTTTCAGCTCATGGGGACGTAATGGTCGGATTTGCTATCTTCCATATTGCTTATTCCAAAAAGAAAAAAAAAAGAAAAAAAGAAAGAAAAAAGGCACTCCTCCAAAGAATGTGAATGTTGGTGGGCACCCGATGGAATCGGTTAGCCATGGTATGTGAAAGGAAAAAGGTGGGGAGGAGTGCCAAGTTTTATAAAAAGAGCACAAAAGTGCCAATCTCTCTCTCAAAAACTTGCTTCATTTTTGTATGGAAGATAGTAAGAACCCCATTGCCAGTCGTTGACAAAGACAACCACCTCTCAAAATCAAGTTTTATCTCTCTGTTTTACAAATGAAAAGCTCTAGCACATGTTTAAATCACTGCTTCCCTCTGCGAAGGGCCTTTCTTTTACTTTTATGTTGAGTCACCACCTTCTTTCTTTATGCACCATTGCTGACTGTGGTGATGACTAGTGAAAGCAGACGTCCTTGTGCGTGGTGAATGACCAGCCCGTTGGGAACCCCAAGAGGAAGGTATGATGAGTGCAGCAGCAAGTTTTCCCTCAGTTAAGAAACCAAGGTTTATCGATCAGGAGAAGGAGAGACAGCGACGACTGAAGGTGTTTGTGGAACCTGCACACACACAGACAAATACTTTGCTCCCAACTTGCGATGAGGTTGTCAATCTCACCGGTTTGCTTGAAACAAAGGTGATGAGTGTATCGAGTGGAAAACAGTAGTAAAATGCTAGTAAAGTAAATAGTGCGGGAATAGTAAACAGTTGATTGCAATATGATTAAAATAGGACCGGGGTCCACAGTTCACTAGTGGTGTCTCTCCATAGATAAATAACATGCTGGGTAAATGAATTACAGTTGGGCAATTGATAGAATAAAGATAACGTGATATGTCAAGAAGATCACTATGAGATTCACTCTGGGCATTACAACAAAATACATAGACCGCCATCCAACTGCATCTATGACTAATAATCCACCCCCGGGGATATCATCCGAACACCCTAGAAGTATTAAGTTGCGAACAACAGATAATTGCATTAAGCAAAGTGTGTAATGTAAACAAAGCATATGCCCTCGAGCATATGAATGTTGTTTTCTCCCTAGTAGCAACAGCACATCTACCACCTTAGAGGTTTCTGTCACTCCCCCAGGTGAAATAGAGGCATGAACCCACTATCGAGCATAAATACCCCCTCTTGGAGTCACTAGCAACTACTCGGCCAAGATAGCTACTAACAACGGAGAGCATGCAAGATCATAAACATCATAGAGATAACATAAGATAAAATTCAGTACAGCAACTTAATCATAAACACCAATATTCATCGGATCCCAACAAACCAACATCATAGTATTACATAACGGTGATCTCAATCATGTAGGGTAGCTCATGAGATCTAAACATGAAGCACATGGTGGAGAGGACAACCATCTAGCTACTGCTATGGACCCATAGTCCAAGGTAGACTACTCACTCATCGCTCCGGAGGCAATCATGGCGATGAAGGAGACCTCCGGTGGCGATTCCCCTCTCCGGCAGGGTGCCGGGAAGAGCTTCTGGACCCTCCCGATCTTTGGGTCGACGGCGGCGGCGGATCGCGATGTATTCTGGAAAACTGATCGGGCCCTTAGGTTTTTCTCGTCAGGGGGTATATGTAGGCGAAGGGGCGATGTCAGAGGAGGGACCAGGCGGCCTCACACATAGGTGGCACGGGCCAGGGGTAGGCCGCGCCACCCCTGTGTGTGGGCCCCTGGCCCTCCGTCTCCTACTCTCCTTCAGGTCTCTGGAAGCTCCCCGATGAAATATGACTTCTGGAACTTGTTTTGTCCAATTCGGAGAATATTTCCTGTGTATCACTTCTGAAACCAAAAACAGCAGAAAACAGGGAACTGGCACTGTGGCACTTCGTTAATAGGTTAGTTCCGGAAAGCGTATAAAAATGCCACTAAGTGTAACGAAACAATAGGCAAATGGTGTAAAACAAAGCATGGAGCATCAAAAATTATAGATACGTTTGAGACGTATCAACCATTAAGAGAGCATAGTTGTCATTCTTAGTGTGATATGCATTGTCCCAAAGTTCATTGATTGATTCATATTGTTGGTTTCACTTGTTCTTAAATTATTTGTATCTAGTCGCCCTCTTAAACTTGAAGGTGTCCTGTGCATTTATGTTTTGCTCTCTTTGAAGGACAAGCTGAAAACCTTTTGTATGTTTTTCCTTATGATTTGAACACACGTTTGACTTTCATTGTTTCATTACCATGATCTTTTGTTTGTGTTCATTTGCATGTTTACAACATGGTTGCTAAGTTCTTATTGTCATGATTATATCTTCATGCCCATGTTTTAAGTTCTATTGATCCCAGCTCACCAATGCTTACATATATGATCAAGATTGTGTAGGTGCATGTCACCTCAAAAATTATTCTTTTGTTATCACTTACCTACTCGAGGACGAGCAGGAGTTAAGCTTGGGGATGCTTGATACGTCTCAAACGTATCTATAATTTTTGATGCTCCATGCTTGTTTTTACACCATTTGCCTATTGTTTCGTTACACTTAGTGGTACTTTTATGCATTTTCCGGAACTAACCTATTAACGAAGTGCCACAGTGCCAGTTTCCTGTTTTCTGCTATTTTTGTGTTTCAGAAGTGATACACAGGAAATATTCTCGGAATTGGACGAAACAAGTTCCTGAAGTCTTATTTTACCCGGAAGCTTCCAGAGATCCGAAGAAGTGTCGGAGGGGGGCCACCAGGTCCCCACACGCGTGGGTGGCGCGGCCAGCCCCCTGGCCGCGCCGGGCCCACGTGAGGGCACCTGGCCCCTCCTCTGACGATGCCCCTTCGCCTATAAAGACCCCCCGACGAGAAAAACCTAAGGACCCGATCAGATTTCTAGAATACATCGTGATACGCCGCCGCCGTCGACCCGAAGATCGGGAGGGTCCAGAAGCTCTTCCCGGCACCCTGCCGGAGAGGGGAATCGCCACCGGAGGTCTTCTTCATCGCCATGCTTGCCTCCGGAGCGATGAGTGAGTAGTCTACCTTGGACTATGGGTCCATAGCAGTAGCTAGATGGTTGTCTTCTCCACCATGTGCTTCATGTTTAGATCTCATGAGCTGCCATACATGATTGAGATCACCGTTATGTAATTCTACATGTTTGGTTTGTTGGGATCCGATGAATATTGGTGTTTATGATTAAGTTGCTGTACTGAATTATATCTTTTGTTATCTCTATGTTGTTTATGATCTTGCATGCTCTCCGTTGTTAGTAGCTATCTTGGCCGAGTAGTTGCTAGTGACTCCAAGAGGGGGTATTTATGCTCGATAGTGGGTTCATGTCTCTATTTCACCTGGGGGAGTGACAGAAACCTCTAAGGTGGTAGATGTGCTGTTGCTACTAGGGAGAAAACAACATTCATATGCTCAAGGGCATATGCTTTGTTTACATTACACACTTTGCTTAATGCAATTATCTGTTGTTCGCAACTTAATACTTCTAGGGTGTTCGGATTGATATCCCCGGGGGTGGATTATTAGTCATAGATGCAGTTGGATGGCGGTCTATGTATTTTGTTGTAATGCCCAGAGTAAATCTCATAGTGATCTTCTTGACATATCACGTTATCTTTATTCTATCAATTGCCCAACTGTAATTTGTTTACCCAGCATGTGCTATTTTATCTATGGAGAGACACCACTAGTGAACTGTGGACCCCAGTCCTATTTCCATCATATTGCAATCAACTGTTTACTTTTCTTGTACTGTTTACTTTACTCGCGTATTATATTGTTTTCCACTCGATACACTCATAACCTTTGTTTCAAGCAAACCGGTGAGATTGACAACCTCATCGCAAGTTGGGAACAAAGTATTTGTTTGTGTGTGTGCAGGTTCCACAAACACCTTCAGTCGTCATTGTCTCTCTTCTCCTGTTCGATAAACCTTGGTTTCTTAACTGAGGGAAAACTTGCCGCTACACTCATCATACCTTCCTCTTGGGGTTCCCAACGGGCTGGTCATTCACCACGCACAAGGACTTACTGCTCCCACGTCAACTACACGCCACTAGCTCTTTTCTGGCGTCATCACCACACGAGTAGCAATAGCTCAACAAAATTGTTGAGATGAGCTACAGCATCATCAGTACTAGCACCAGAAAATTGCTCTTTCATAACAAGGTTCAACAAAGCAGGTTTAATCTCATAAAAATTTAAAGCAGGAGCAGGTGGCGCAATAGGAGTGCAGATAAAATCACTATTATTAGTGCTAGTAAAATCGCACAACTTGGTGTTTTCAGGAGTAGCCATTCTAGCAAAACTAAAAGCAGACAAGTAAAAACAACTATCAAGGATACTAATTTTTTTGTGCTTTTGATAAAATGATGCAAGTAAAAATAAAGTAAAGCAAAACTTAAAACAAAGTAAAGGAAGTGCGTGCGAAACTCCCCTTGCAGAAGTCTTCTTTTTTCTCCCTGGCAACGGCGCCAGAAAATAGCTTGATGCGGCACGGTGTTGATAATGTAAAGCACCGTCCAGTTGGGAACCCCAAGAGAAAGGTATGATGAATATAGCAGCAAGGTTTTCCCTCAGTAAGAAACCAAGGTTTATCGATCTAAAGGGGAAGAAGCCAAACGACTGAAGGTGATGCTTGCTAGCTTGCGATAGCTCCGGACAATTTATAAGGCGCCTCATCCAGTGCTTTGCTTTGCCAGCTGCAATGCCAAACCTGCACACAACACAACCAAATACTTTGCTCCCAACTTACGATGAGGTTGTCAATCTCACCGGTTTGCTGTAAACAAAGAAATGAGCGTATCAAGTGGAAAGTAGTAATAGTATGCAAGTAAAGTAAACAGTGCGAGTAAAGTAAATAGGTGATAGCAATATAAAGGAAATAGGACCGGGGTCCATAGTTCACTAGTGGTGTCTCTCCATAAGATAAAATAACACATGCTGGGTAAACAAATTACAGTTGGGCAATTGATAGAATAAAGACAACGTGATATGTCAAGAGGATCACTATGAGATTTACTCTGGGCATTACAACAAGATACATAGACCGCCATCCAACTGCATCTATGACTAATAATCCACTTGTGGCGAATCAATCCGAGAACTCCACAAGTATTAAGTTGCGAACAACAGATAACTGCATTAAGCAAAGTGTGTAATGTAAACAAAGCATATGCCCTCGAGCATATGAATGTTGTTTTCCCCCTAGTAGCAACAGCACATCTACAACCTTAGAGGTTTCTGTCACTCCCCCAGATTAAATAGAGGCATGAACCCACTATCAAGCATAAATACCCCCTCTTGGAGTCACTAGCAACTACTCAGCCAAGATAGCTACTAACAACAGAGAGCATGCAAGATCATAAACAACATAGAGATAACTTAAGATAAAATTCAGTACATTAACTCAATCATAACACCAATATTCATTGGATCCCAACAAACACAACATGTAGAATTACATAACGGTGATCTTGATCATGTAAGGCAGCTCACGAGATCTAAACATGAAGCACATGGTGGAGAAGACAACCATCTAGCTACTGCTATGGACCCATAGTCCAAGGTAGACTACTCACTCATCGCGCCGGAGGCAAGCATGGTGATGAAGAAGACCTCTGGTTGTGATTCCCCTCTCCGGTAGGGTGCGGAGAAGAGATTATGGACCCTCCCGATCTTGGGTCGATGACCGCGGCGGATCGCGATGTGTTTCTAGAAAAGTGATAAGGTCTTTAGGTTTTTTCCGTCGGGGGGTCTTTATAGGTGAAGGGGCGGCGTCAGAAGTGGACTTGGTGGGGCTCACCATGGGTGGGCGTGGGCCAGCCCTAGGCCGCGCCCCTGGTGGTGTGGCCCACCAGTGGCTCCTCTCCATCTCCTCTTCGGTCTTCTGGAAGCTCCTGTGAATATCTGGACTTCCAGCTTTTGTTTCATCTAATTCCGAGAATATTTCCTGTGTAACTTTTCTGAAACACAAAAATAGCAAAAAACAGGGAACTGGCACTGTGGCATCTCGTTAATAGGTTAGTTCCAGAAAATGCATAAAAATGCCACGAAGTGTAACGAAACACTAAGCAAATGGTGTAAAAACAAGCATGGAGCATCAAAAATTATGGATACGTTGGAGACGTATCAGAGAGCTTTTCTCTCTCGGTGTTTTGCACCCCGCGGAGGCGGCGGTGTCTATCTCTGATGCCCCTGACTTAGGTTTTTGGGGATGACGATATACGCAAAGGGGCGATGACAGTAGTGGGCTAGGGTGGCCTCACCACAGGGCGGCGCGACTAGGGGTGGGCCTGCACCCCCTGGTAGTGAGCCCACCCTGCTGCTCCTTTAGCCTCCTCCTTCTGGCTACTTTTGTCTTCTGATATTATATGAATTTCTGGGTATTTCTCTGGAATTGTTGATCTTTAGAAATATGGTGTCTTGACGGTCCTTTTTCCAGTAGAATCCTGACTCCAGCAGCAAGTCCTCCAATGATCATCGAACATGTAAAAACAGAGGAAACATGATAAGTTTCATCTCTAAATATGAAATATATTAATGAATAATAGTAAATTATGATACAAAATAGTGATGCAAAATGGATGTATCAATGCCCATATGTATTCATTTGAATGTGAACTTTGTTGCAATCTTTTATATTAATTGTATGATCCTATGTCCGCAATATCTTTTATTAGAGAGTGCATTAGTAAACCCATAAACCTCGGTCCACTTTTTATTATAAGAAACACCTTTCTATTCACTTTATCGCTGTTTTCATTTTCATTCATAATTAATTTCGAAAATAAAAACATTTCCTTTAGTGCATTTCACAAACCAAAACACTACAACCATATCTTTTACTGTTTTGCATTGCATATTACTTTAGTTTGCATATTCCTGCCAGCCATCAAGATATTTTCTGTCACCGTTGCATTTGCATATTTACTTTCAATTTTGTATACTTACACACACCTTGTATCTGACAACCACTTGGTGAGGTTGAGGATACAAAGCAAATTTATTTACTTTGCAGGTTGTTTGAAGAAGGACATGAAGAGTCCTTGTACACACAGTTCCCCGAGAGTTTGATATAAACCCTCGAGCCACCTTCATGGGGAAAATTGTGCTTCCCTATGCTCAACACTCTACTCTTGGAGTCTCAACCTAGCGGAAGCATCAACACCACGCCGCTATATACTGGTCCACGAGACCCACCATGCCATGCACGCTCTGCGTCCCCCCCCCCCACACAGACGCATACTCACTTCGCATCCCCGAATGCGTCCCCGCCCCTGTCTCCCGACGAGGAGGACGAGGAGGACATGGTGCACACGCACTCGCTATCGCCTCCACCACGGCCTCCACCACCGGTTTTGGTGGCTCGGACATGACTACAACATGGTATAAGAAAACCAAAAACATATACTGATGGAACTATTCGATATGGCTTTCTTACTGTAACAGGTGAAGCCAGTACACTTGCTGAAGATCATGATGATGTTTGTTGGCGTGAGGCTATGGATAATGAATATCAGGCATTAATGGAAAACAAAACCTGTCATCTTGTCCTGCCAAACTTGAAACGCAACATAATTGACTGCAAGTGGGTTTACCGCATTAAGAAAAATGCTGATGGCACTATATATAGACATGTACAAAGCACGTTTAGTTGTAAAAGGTTTTTAACAAATATATGGTATTGAATATGAGGCAGCATTTAGCCCAGTGAAGTCGGCAACTATAAGACTTGTTCTCACTATTGCTGTTTCTCGTGGCTAGAGTTTACGGTAGCTAGATGTCAAGAACATGTTTCTTCATGGCTTTCTGGAAGAGGAGGTCTATATGAAATAACCCCGAGGTTTTGGAGATCCTCACACTCCACACTTTATGTGCAAAATTGATAAGGCTCTTTATGGTCTCAAACAGGCTCCTCGTGCATGGTTTGCTCGACTCAGTATCAAGTTACATGCTCTTGGTTTTGTTCCTTCCAAGGCTGATACCTCACTTTTCCTCTATAATAAGTCTGGAGTTACTATATATGTGCTAATATATGTGCATTATATTATAGTGACAACTTCATCAGATGATGCTATTACTGCACTTCTTCGTGATCTTCGAGGAGATTTTCCTCTCAAGGATTTGGGTCCCCTTCACTATTTATTAGGCATTAAAGTAAAGCATGTTCACAATGGCCTATGTATGACACAAGAAAAATATGCAGCTGACATTCTTGAAAAGGTTGCCATGGCAAAGTGCACATCTGTGCCTACTCCCTTGTCCTACAGTTAACCATTGTCCTTGGTTGACGGTTCACCACTTGGCCGGGAGGATAGCACATAGTATAGAAGCATTGTTGGAGGTCTTCAATATTTGACTCTCACAAGACCGGATGTATCATTTCCAGTCAACACAGTTTATCAATTTTTACATGCTCCTACGACCAGTCATTGGTCAACAGTAAAACACATAATTAGATACATCAAGGGGACACTACAGGTTGGTCTCACATTTAAACGTTCATCTTCACAATTACTTAGTGCCTTTTCTGATGCAGACTGGGTCGGTTGTCCTGGTGATAGAAGATCCACTAAAGGTTATGCCATTTTCTTTGGTCCCAATCTGATTCCATGGAGTGCTAAAAACAGCCTACAGTGTTAAGATCAAGTACCGAGGCAGAGTATAATGCTTTGACTGATGCCACTGCTGAGCTGATATAGACTGAAGCATTGCTTCAAGACCTTGGAGCTATATTAAAGAAAAAACCATGCTTGTGGTGTGATAACTTAGGTGCTACCTATTTATCTGCTAATCCTATAAGTAGGTAGAGTAATGGCAAGATACTATACAAGTATCGTTTGAACAAGACAATCAAAATAAAGATTTTATAAGTAGGGATAATAAGTCAAGCAAACATTCATTCTAATTCCTCTAGTCAACTTTGAGCTTGTTTTGAAATTTAGGATGCTAGATGATATACCAAATAATCCTTTAGCATGTTTTAAAAACTGCACTCTTGATGAAGTTCTCTATTTTATAGAACTATGATTGTGATCCTACTATTAATACTAACCAAGTAGGATTTGACTCCTATATTGCTAATCATGTTATAAAAGTAATGCTTGACTGGTATTATAAGAAGTACATAGTCACACCTAAGCTTGAGGATAATATAGGTAAAATCATTTGGCCAACTATGCTTAATCTTGGATCTAGTGTTTATAATGTTCCCAAATCTTTATGTGATCAATTAGATTTACCTCTGACGAATACTACCTGATACGAGTCCCTAGCTCTATGGATCCCTAGCTCTATGGATTTTACATGACTGGATCATCCTTCATTTTGTTCATTTATGAAAAAGCAATATACAAATCACATATGGATTTGGCACAGCCGCATGCTTTAGACTAAAAACCACATCTGGTATTTAGCTGCGTTAGCAGTCCACTACTGATAAGGGGCAGAAGATAGCCTCCGATAAAGCCGAGCGGCACAAAGCTTCTCATAAAGCCAACTAAAGCCTGACCTGCATTCATTCAAGAACCAGATTTAGCCAGTATGTTGGTTGCATTTAGGACCAAACATTAGCAACCTACTAGGCTTATCAGTAGAGGGGCAATCAAAAGTTAAATAATTTGCAGAGAGAAGGCCAACTATGGCGACCTGTATTATCTAGTGCAAAGATTACTCTAGATGCTACACAAACAACGGATATCAATATTTTTATTACTCTGCTGGCTTCCATACCTTCTACAAATCAGAATCAACAACATTATTTCATCATCAAAATCAGAGTCAAAACAGACCTCTCTCTGGTCGCTTCATCATCAGTACCAATATCTAGAATAGTGTGCCTTTAAACAACCTGCATCTTAGAAAATAAAGGTGAATAAGCTAAAACTTTATAATTCACGCAGGATTTAAAAGACTTGAAAGAAATAATAAGTATCCATGATAACATTCACAACATAGAAACTGAAAAATTGTGGTAAGTTAGTTCCAAAGTTTAACTATGTATTTGAGACCATCATCAAATCCTAAACTAGAACATGTTAGGACAAGATCACAAGCTTACAACCATCAAGATCAAGTAATCAGCTGCACACCTGCAGTGGTCTTAGTTACTTATTGAACTGTTTATATGAAAGTCACTTTTAATTTAGTCCATACACTAACTCAGATGCATGCCATTGACCTATAATAGCATGATGAAACGTGTAGTGAGGCATGCAAGTACCTCATTTGGAATCAGCTAGCACTACTTGATATCCAACATAGGCCGAACGAACGCACCTACAATAAAGTTCATATGTGAGGAAAAGAAATGGGAAGCTATGAAAATCTGGAAAGATATCACATATCAACGGAAACGTATATTACCTGAACCTAAAGAAGAACAATCTGAAAATCGGTAATGAATAAAACCAACTGGCACAAGCTGAAGATGATCCAGTAGAATTACCAAAACCAAGACCACCTATTAAAAAGAACAAAGGCATACAGTGAGCTCAACTGAGAGGAAAAAAAAAGTAAATAGAGTTGGTACTTGCAAGAAAAAAGAATACACTATAATATTGTTGTAATGTTAATGGAACTAATCAGGTTCCTTACCATCCTCACAGTCCTTTCTCAATCGCAAAGTGGAATGTTTCTTCATTACTTGCTTTCCTACATATCGCACTCCATGACACTGATCTTTTTGTAATCTGTTTCCAAAAAAAGATTTCAGCAAGTTATCTGTTTCATGATTAAAACATGGCTCTCTCATGTTAATTCTAAATATTAGTGAGTCTTTTACGTGCAGATTCTAAAAAAAAAAATTGGCAATGGAAGCCGAGGTGATTAATTATGTGTTTGACAAGAGGCCACAACTTGGTAAGTTTTGGTCGTATCGTCTTTGATTCGAGTTGCTTCTTCATTCTGAAGGAATATGATGTACTCCCAGTTATGGTACATATGAGAACAAAACTGTAACTTATAACTTCAGAAGTACCTCAACTAATAATGTTATTTCAGAGCTTCTTGATTGCAGTTAAATGTAATATTGCTAGGTTTCAGGCTATGAATCTACTTTTAGTAGCACATGTCTTATTGATGCAAACAAAGAAGGGGTTAAACAGCTGTATTATTCAAAGTTTTATCTGCCATGTGCTCTCATACATTTTACATGAAAGCTTAAAGAAAATTGGCATGCTACCCACCTACATGTCTTATTATTCAAAGTTTTTATTAATTCATTATGCTACCACCTACGGACCCACGCAAGTCCACAAAATAAAATTGACATGCTACCCACCTACAGACCCTTGTATTTAGCGCTGATCATCAAAAAATCATACTTTTTCAGAGAACGGACCATGGTGTTACTAGTATAACACATTCTGCAACGTAATTACATGAAGGCTGAGTGCCACTGATCATTTTGCCATGTAATCATAGGAAGTATCGACACCTTTTTTGCCATGTAATCCTATATAACTAAGAAGTTTACCCTCACTAACATATTTCTCTTGACATGCAGCTATGCCACCTCAGCAGGCTCACATGAACAACCCACTAATCCCTTTATTTCAACATACAGCCTCTTCCCCTCAACAAATTGTTCATTTCAGTAAAAGAAAAAAAAGGAAAGCCAGCACTAGCGGTTTTTCCTATACGTTGTGCAGCCACAGCCAGCCAGCCAGCCACGTTATGCTTTTTCAGGGATTAATTTCTGCACGCCCTGTCATCTCCTCTATAGACCTCCACCACCCCCTTCTCACAACAAATGCAAGAAACTGATCAATTTTCCTCTCCCCTTCATCTTCTCCATTCAACCAATCCGGTAACTGATGGCATCAGAGTCGATCCAGTCCCATCGCCTCCACCACAATTTGTCTCCGCGACGCTGCAGACCGGTATATAAACGGCCCTAGATTCTTTAGGTTCCACCCTCGACGCCCATCGCCTGCTGGAACCTGGAAGGGACGAATGAGAAGGCTCTGGTGAGGCCAGCCCATCGTCTGCTGGTGCCGTTCCAAGTCATTACCATCAACGTCATGGCGTGGATGCAACAGCTTCCCATAAGCCACTCAGGCCATCATGCTCGCAGGCTTACGACCTCAGGTCCCCCCAACGACCTCACCTCCTTTTCTTAGGAACCCCCTCTCCAGTTACACTGAACATGTGACTATCGGCCTCCTGATTTGTCTACTTGACCTTCTCTCTGTTCTATCTCCCTTTTCACTCCCCATGCATGCCTTGAACTGTATGTGTCATTCGTATATGTATATTCCTGGAGTAGATTTGATTTACAGTTACATTATGAATCTCCCTTTTTGTTGCAATGCAACTGTCAGTTCTCACAAAATCTTGTGCTGCAGTTTTTGCCAAAAAAATCCCCAATCAATGTGATGTTTGTTTGTGAAGATCAACAATGTATATGATGAAAATCGAAGCAGATTGAGTGAAAATAAAAACGGGTAATCTTTTTGCTCCTGTCTACTCAATATGCCTTTGGTCAGTTATAATAAGTTCATTAGTTCATATTGCTGTTCATAATTTGCAATTTTGGAATAGAAGGAGTTCAGTCAGTTTATAATTTGCATTTACCCGATGGACTCTCACGTATCTATATAGCATCATGGGAATAATTTCTGTTATGTCTTCCTGATAGTATGTTATATGCCTTCATTATAATAATTGTTTAGCATTATAAAAGTCATCTATCTAGATTCATCTTTATCATTCCCTGATCCATAATCTGTTTTACTTTATTAAGCCTGGAGGACACTTTGATTATTGATAGAATTTTTGCTTAATCTTGAACCAGTATCCATCGGACATTTGAATTGAACAAGTACTGGCATGGTACCCCCGCAAAAAAAAGTACTGGCATGGTAAGCTTAGAAAATACACTACAGGAATCGTGGGAGACGCCGACGGCCTCCCTCTACGCCGACGGCCAAAGGTCGTTGCCGTCGGTGTAGGGTTACCGTCGGCGTAGGAGCCCATACGCCGACGGCTACCCTCGGCGTCTTCGGGCCGTCGGCGTAGGGGGAGGACACGTGGCCCAGAAGTTTCCCGCCATCACGGCGTTACTTATACGCCGACGGCCGCCCTCGGTGTACTTCAGGCCATCAGCGTATACCCTGCATACGCCGAGGGTAGCCCTCGGCTTATTCCCTGCATACTATTTTGTATTTTATGTAGTTAATGTCATGTATTGAATTTATACTTATTTCTTTAATAATATCAATCATTTAAATATGGTTATATTTTTTATCAGTTGGACAAATTCGTACCCCTAAAAATAACCGTCTCCACATGTCCGCATGAAATAACGTTGCGAATCTTGTCTCTCACAGCGACACGTTGACAAATTGTGTTAGTGTTATTGTATGCATATATTTAAATTTTATGTCTCACACATTTTGAAGAAATTGTTCAAAGATTCCATGCTTTTCCTACGTCGGAGTGCGGTAGTTCCGAAACCCGGCATCGTCTACCCCCCTCTAGATATTATCCGAATGGGGGGGTACCCCGGTGGACATTTCTCCCTATTATATTTGTGTTTGGTTAGGTCATAGCCCCATGCAAAAACAATGTGCTAGGGCCACATGCATCTTCCCTAGGGACCCCGAGGCACTGGAATCCCCCTTCCACCAAAACCCTAGCTCGTGCGTCCCGCGTCGTCTACCCCCCTAGACGTGCATTGTAAGGGGGTAGCAAAGTGTAGCCTTCTCTTGGTTTGTATTTGGTTAGGTCATAGCAACAGGCTCGTACGGAGAAAGCAATAGGGGTAGATCTCCAGACCCCTCTGTCTAGGGTTTCGCAGGATAGAGACCACCGGAGCATCGTCCAACCTAGAAAACTTGCATGCATGTGTCTCTAACATATGTGTATAGGTGTGACCCAAGGTTGGTACATGCAATACATATAGGTCCCGGGCATGGCCTTCTTCAGAGACATGGGCTGTTAACACTTGGTGAAATCCAGGATCTGTACGTGGAAACTCCCGCTACGGGTCTACCAGAGCCTATTTCATGGTAAAGTGGGCCCAACCTTTGCTTTCCATGTATATATGTCCTAAACAAACCAAAATAAAGCAGAAGATCCATCGGCGAGGCCTCGTACGGAGAAAGCTATAGGGATAGATCTCCGGACCCCTCTGTCTAGGGTTTCGCAGGATAGAGACCACCGGAGCATCGTCCAACCTAGAAAACTTGCATGCATGTGTCCCTAACATATGTGTATAGGTGTGACCCAAGGTTGGTACATGCAATACATGTAGGCCCCGGGCATGGCCTTCTTCAGAGACATGGGTTGTTAACACTTGGTGAAATCCAGGATCTGTACATGGAAACTCCCGCTACGGGTCTACCGGAGCCTATTTCATGGTAAAGTGGGCCCAACCTTTGCTTTCCATGTATATATGTCCTAAACAAACCAAAATAAAGCAGAAGATCCATCGGCGAGGCCTCGTACGGAGAAAACTATAGGGGTAGATCTCCGACCCCCTCGGTCTAGGGTTTTGCAGGATAAAGACCACCGGAGCATCATCCACCGTAGGAAACATGCATGCATGTGTCCCTAACATATGTGTATAGGTGTGACCCAAGGTTGGTACATGCAATATATGTAGGTCCCGGGCATGGCCTTCTTCAGAGACACGGGCTGTTAACACTTGGTGAAATCCAGGATCTGTACATAGAAACTCCCGCTACGGGTCTACCGGAGCCTATTTCATGGTAAAGTGGGCCCAACATTTGTTTTCCATGTATATATATTCTAAACAAACCAAAATAAAGCAGAAGATCCATCGGCGAGGCCTCGTACGGAGTAAGCTATAGGGGTAGATCTCTGAACCCCCTCGATGTAGGGTTTTGCAGGATAAAGACCACCGGAGCATCGTCCACCGTAGGAAACATGCATACATGTGTCCCTAACATATGTGTATAGGTGTGACCAAGGTTGGTACATGCAATATATGTAGGCCCCGGGCATGGCCTTCTTCAGAGACATGGGCTGTTAACACTTGGTGAAATCCAGGATCTGTACGTGGAAACTCCCGCTATGGTTCTACCGGAGCCTATTTCATGGTAAAGTAGGCCCAACCTTTGCTTTCCATGTATATATGTTCTAAACAAACCAAAATAAAGAAGAAGATCCATCGGGGAGGCCTCGTACAGACAAAGCTATAGGGGTAGATCTTCGGACCCCCTCGGTCTAGGGTTTCATAGGATAAAGACCACCGGAGCATCGTCCACCGTAGGAAACATGCATGCATGTGTCCCTAACATATGTGTATAGGTGTGACCCAAGGTTGGTACATGCAATATATGTAGGCCCCGGGCATGGCCTTCTTCAGAGACATGGGCTGTTAACACTTGGTGAAATCCAGGATCTGTACGTGGAAACTCCCGCTACGGGTCTACCGGAGCCTATTTCATGGTAAAGTGGGCCCAACCTTTGCTTTCCATGTATATATGTTCTAAACAAACCAAAATAAAGCAGAAGATCCATCGGCGAGGCCTCGTACAGAGAAAGCTATAGGGGTAGATCTCTGGACCCCCTCGGTCTAGGGTTTCACTGGATAAAGACCACCGAAGCATCGTCCACCATAGGAAACATGCATGCATGTGTCCCTAACATATGTGTATAGGTGTGACCCAAGGTTGGGACATGCAATATATGTAAGCCCTGGGCATGACATTATTCAGAGACATGGGCTGTTAACACTTGGTGAAATCCAGGATCTGTACGTGGAAACTCCCGCTACGGGTCTACCGGAGCCTATTTCATGGTAAAGTGGGCCCAACCATTGCTTTCCATGTATATATGTTCTAAACAAACCAAAATAAAGCAGAAGATCCATCGGCGAGGCCTCGTACGGAGAAAGCTATAGGGGTAGATCTCCGGACCCCCTCGGTCTACGGTTTCGCAGGATAAAGACCACCGGAGCATCGTCCACCGTAGGAAACACGCATGCATGTGTCCCTAAAATATGTGTATAGGTGTGACCCAAGGTTGGTACATGCAATATATGTAGGCCCCGGGCATGGCCTTCTTCAGAGACATGGGCTGTTAACACTTGGTGAAATCCAGGATCTGTACGTGGAAACTCCCACTACGGGTCTACCGGAGCCTATTTCATGGTAAAGTGGGCCCAACCTTTGCTTTCCATGTATATATGTTCTAAACAAACCAAAATAAAGCAGAAGATCCATCGGCGAGGCCTCGTATGGAGAAAGCTATAGGGGTGGATCTCCGGACCCCCTCGGTCTAGGGTTTCACAGGATAAAGACCACCGGAGCATCGTCCACCGTAGGAAACATGCATGCATATGCCCCTAACACATGTGTATAGGTGTGACCCAAGATTGGACATGCAATACATGTAGGTCCCGGGCATGGCCTTCTCCAGAGACATGGGCTGTTAACACTTGGTAAAATCCAGGATCTATACATGGAAACTCCCGCTACGGGTCTATCGGAGCCTATTTCATGGTAAAGTGGGCCCAACCTTTGCTTTCCATGTATATATGTCCTAAACAAACCAAAATAAAGCAGAAGATCCATCGGCGAGGCCTCGTACGGAGAAAGCTATAGGGGTAGATCTCTGAACCCCTCAATCTAGGGTTTTGCAGGATAAAGATCACCGGAGCTTCGTCCAACCTAGACAACATGCATGCATGTGTCCCTAACATATGTGTATAGGTGTGACCCAAGGTTGGTACATGCAATACATATAGGTCCCGGGCATGGCCTTCTTTAGAGACATGGGCTGTTAACACTTGGTGAAATCCAGGATCTGTATGTGGAAACTCTCGCTACGGGTCTACCGGAGCCTATTTCATGGTAAAGTGGGCCCAACCTTTGCTTTCCATATATATATGTCCTAAACAAACCATAATAAAGCAGAAGATCCATCGGCGAGGCCTCGTACGGAGAAAGCTATAGGGGTAGATCTCCGAACCCCCTTTGTCTAGGGTTTCGCAGGATATAGACCACCGGAGCATCGTCCACCCTAGACAACTTGCATGCATGTGTCCCTAACATCCCTGAAAATTTATTATTAATGAGGTCACGTCGCCTGAACTTGCTGAAGCCATAGCCGTCAGGCGGGCATTGGTTCTGTTTCCTTTCGTTCTATACCTGTGGAATGTATTGGGGAGATACTTTGTACTGATTTAATATGATCAATAAAGTGCTGTGATATCTCAAAAAAAAACATCCCTGAAACTTTATTATTTAATAATAAAAGTCTAGCGAATTGTCTCCAAAAAAAATATTGAAAAAATATATACGTCGAGGGCCGCGGCTACGCCGACGGCCCTCCTCGGCATAGGGCCAAACCCTAAGTCATAACGGGCCCGCCCGGGCCAACCCCCACCTAGCCGCCACCCCCTCGCCCGACCCCTCCCACCTCCCGCGCCAGCCGCCACCCCTGCGCCCGCGCGCGGTAGCCACTCGCCCGCCGCCGGCGCCACCCCCTGCGCCACCCGCCCGCCGGCGCCAGCCCCCGCGCCACCCCTTGCGCCACCCGCCCGACTGCCGCCGCCACCCCCTGCGCCACCCGCCCAACGCCGCCACCCGCGCCGCCCCGGCCACCCACCCGACCACCACCGCCACCCCCTGCGCCACCCGCCCGCCGCCGCCACCGCCCCGGCCACCCGCCCGCCGCCGACGCAACCCCCCGCGCCACCCCCTGCGCCACCCGAGCGCCGCCACCTGCCTGGCCACCCGAGCGCCGCCACCCGCCCCGGCCGTGCTAGCCCCAGCCGCCACCAGCCCCAAACGCCACCGCCCCGGCCACCACCCGCCCCGGCCGTGCCCGCCCCTGCAGGCCGTGCCCCGGCCCCAGTCGCCCGTGCTCTGGCCACCACCGCCCCGCTCGCCACCGCCCCTGCCCCGGCACCGCTGCGCCGGTAGAAGCCGGCGGCCAGTGCCCCCGGCACCGCGCGCCCTGCCGCCGGCACCGCTACGTCGGCAGAGGGTGGCGGCCCGTCCCCCAGCACCGTGACCGCCGAGGGTGAGCTAGAACTCCGTCCCCTCTCTCGCATTTTTTATGTTAGTAGATTTCATTTCCACATCCAGTCGCGTAACCTAGGTGTCACTTCCCATCCGCGAGCGTTACGCGGATAAATATGCATTAGAGGTCCGCATATTATAAAGCGTAACACTTGCGGCATTTACGGGACAGTCGCCGGATCCATAGATTGAGTACGTTTTCCGTGTTCTACCTCAGTCCGAGTCAGGATTTCGGTAGCGCCTCCTCGTTGTTCTCTGGATGCACATCCTCTCGGCATTTTGCCGAGACATGTATCAGGAGAGCAGCGGTGAGGCGCTGCCGAAATTCTGTCTCGGGCCAGGGTAGAACATGGAGAACGTACTCAATCTACGGATCCAGGGGCTGCTAGGAGCCCACCTAGTAGAGTTGTAGGTTGATGCATGCGTTTTGTTCGGTAGCTAGAAAAATAAAAATATGATGCTTTTAATTTTATGCTATTATTTGATATGAAATGCTATGTTTCTGGTTCGGCTCCCAATAAAGCAGAGGATGGCTGATAATGGATGGATGTACAGTGGTCGTGTTAGTGCGACTAATAAAACAGATGAGTGGATATGTAAGACTCAAATGTTAGTGAAAGAGTTAGCGCGTGCTACAAAGGGGCGGGTTCGGGCACTTTGCCCTTGCAGTCGTTGCTTGAAGCATCACCGTCAAGGAAAAGATGACATGTATAAACACCTTCTGCAATATGGGTATATGTCTCACTACGTCATGCATATCGACTTTGATAAACATGAGCGTGACAGAGGGGACGTCATGCGGCAGCGGCTCAATGGCAATGAGTACGATGGGGTCAGAGACCTTCTAGATGATCTCATCCATGGCGACATGCCGGATTCGCCACCTTCATGTGAGGAAGCGCCAGAACCGGAGGAACCAGAGCCAACTGTGAAGGCCTTCTATGATATGTTGGCCGCGGCTAAGAAGCCTCTGTACGACGGTGCATCAATTTCTCAGCTCGATGTCATCTCTCAGTGTCTAGCCGACAAGACCCAGTACTCCACCACCCGTAACGGTTTTGAAGCTAGTCTGAGAACAACTGGTAACATGTTACCGAAAGGGCATTGTACAATCATCTTCAAGGCTTAAAAATTTTGAGCCCTTTGCCATGGCTCATCAAGCTACCCAAGCTTATTACTTGAAGTACGCATCCCCCAAACGAGATCTTTGTGATTGGCAGGTTGTGTACAAGATTCAACCAAGTAGAAGCTTGAGTAACCTTGGTGATAATGACCCATCCACTACTGAAGATTTTTTCCAAGAAGATGGTCAGCAGGGTAGCTTTTCTGTAGATATTGGCAACTTTGTTGATGAGTTCACTGTGTCCAGAAATCATTCAGATGATGTGCTTGATCCTGCTAACATTGAAGTTTTGGAAAATCAAGACAATGATGATACAAATGAAGAATTGTCAGAAGAGGAACTAGAAGAAAGTAATGGTGAGGAAGAAGAAGATGAGGAAGGAGAAGAAAAGACAGATGTGTCTGAAGATGAGGATGACACAATAGAGCATGACTCAGAATACGATGATGATGATTACTGAAAAATATAACTTCTGCGCCTTAGTGTCATTTTGTTTCTTAGTATTAATATATATTACTATATACAACTATTTAATATTATATTTTGTCTCTTGGTAATTTTTAATGTAGTTTACTGAATATTCTGTTACATTTTCACTTGCATGCCTTTGATGATAATTTACTTGTGATTTTACATGTAACTAATAGCATGCATTTTGTCACATGGTAGCAGGACTGTCCGCCTGAGCCATAGGGCACCCTCAGTAACAAGGTCAAATAAATCATCTTCTAGTGCTTCTGTGGGAAACAACATTTCAGCTCACTCATCTGAGTAGACTAAAAGGGCTAGAACCCCTAGATCAAAGACACAAGCTGGTGATAGACTGGAGGAAGTCGATCGACCCCTTATAGTTCCTCATGGCATGTTAGTATTAAACATATCAAATAGTTTACATCTTATTAGAGAAATGTTCATATGCTAACTTTATTTAATCTATATCCCTAACAGTTTATGGGAAAAGCATCCACACACTGCTCGTGAACCATCGACAGTGCAAGGTGCATTAGTACGCCAGTTTTATCTGGAGCCAATTGGTCCAGCTGGTGATCGGAAACCGGTATTATCTTGGGAGGACTACAAGTGGTCCCCTGGTGCAGGAGTAAAAATAGCCGCCTTGAAAATTATGGAAGAATTTTGGGTAAGCATGCTCACCTATAATTATGTTTTCTATAGATGATTTCAGAAATCTGAGATAGGTCAATTGGTACTAGTGTACATCTCAATCACTGTCTGTTGTATAATTGAGTGACTAAGGATCCTCGCTAACAACAGATCTGAGAGCAAGCCTGGAAGTAACTTAGTATTATAAATCCCATTACTAGCGCGGACTGTGAATGTCAATTCATCTTCTAACTTTTCTAAATGCAATCCCTCATTCCTGTAATGCTTTGCACTTGTACTGTCACTTCCACAATTATGCAACTTACTAATATATTTTTGTTGTTCTCTGGCAGTGGCGTTTCAAGAGTGACCCATCAAATCAAGAGAAAGCAGATGTTGCCTTGGAGGAGAACTTCACTAATAAAGTGAGGCAGATGCTTCATGAGGAAAAGGCAGCAGCCATCAAAAGAATAAAAAAGAAGGGACAGATTCCTACGGAAGTAGATGAGGAGGGTAACCACTGGCCGACAAAGGAAGCTTTAATTTCTGCTAAGCCACCTGGCTTTGGCACTATTATTGGTTGGCGTTTACTTTGCGAGCATTGGAGTACTGTTGCATTTAGAAAGATATCTTTGACCAACAGTAGGAACAGACTAGCTCATGGGGAAACAGTCTTCCACTGTAGTGGTGTGAGAAATTCTATCCATACACGCCAATATCTGGTACTCGTGTTTCATGAACCATCTTTTCTTATAGATTTTCATGAAACATCTTTGTTATTACAGTTGAGCAATAATGTTTCATTTATACTGAATGATGTTGGTTATTCTTAAACTACAGAAACGCACAACCGGTAAAGACCCTGGAATTTCTGGTACATGGCAGCACACACACAATTTGCACCGTGGGACTGATCAAGAGAAGATATGCAGCCAGAGAATTTCTGAACGCTGGGTTTGTAAAATATTTGTAGCTTACCTAATTTAATTTTAGTAATAAGGAGAACAATGTTCATAGCTAAACCATAATTGTTTATTTGGAAAAGGAAAATTTTGATGATGCAATGACTAAAGCCCATGGAGAAAACTGGGAAGAGGAGCACCCAGAATTAGATGCACAAATCATCTATGAAGCAGCTGGTAGAATGCCACATGGAAGGCTAGGAATTGCCAATGAGTTATTTACCAAAATAGAAAAGTCCAAGATTAAGTCTAGAAGGGTGCTGGCCTCACAGCCGGTGCAATCAGCTAAGGAGGAATGTCTTGAAAGAGAAAATGATCTCTTGAAGAAGGATAACAAGCGCTTTCGAGGGATCGAGCTCATTCTGCGGGTAATGTTTCATTCCCTTACGAATTGTAGTCTATGAGTGAATGGGGTTATCCTGACTTGTTGATGTTCATAGTCTTTGGCTGAGAAAGGAGGAGTGGACTATGATGCAATAATGCAATCAGTTGCACCTGACTTGGTAAGTATAATACATCTCATTGCAAGGCTTCCAACAAGAAAATGAGAGTAATGTATCTTTTATGTTCCATATATAGGCAACATCAGATTCTGAAGTCGGGTTCGAAAGAGGACGAGATGCTGATCGTCAATATGAATCTGAAAAGGTTAGGTCAACACAAATTCTTTGAAAACGTACTAAATCATTTACTTTCAAATAAGTCATCTATATCGTAGTAAAAATTCTAGGTGAGTGACACTCAAGCAAATACAAATAGTCGTTAAAGTTAGTCTGGTCAATCTCTTGTAATTTACTGATTTATGTTTTAATTATATCACAATTCAATGTGATACTGAAACTGAATTCTGGGTGTTTTTAATCTTGGCCATGTATTGAAGCATGCTGTTAAAATCTGTGCTAACATATTTTTATTTAAAAATAACAAGAGGATGATGCAACACTTAAGTCTAATTTGGATTTGCTTCGTTTGTTGCATACTCCCATGTTAGCACACACCTGTGCTCATAGACAGAGTTGAAAACTTGTAAGCCACTCAATTAGTTCCCCTATATTTGTCTAGTTCATGTCTTGTTAATGTGTATACATATATGAGACATGAGGTAGTCTGTTAGTTCATTCACATGGACTTAGCTAGCTGGTCCCTTGCTAGTCCAGCGACAGTGTAGTGAAGGCATGTACTCAAGACCAGTGACTTCTGTATTGCCGTGTTATCATTATGATGGTTCTTCATTATTTTTTTGCTGCACTTAGAAAATGGTTTTTGTGCTGTTGCATTCTACTGTTAGTTTTTTAGCGTACCTCCCTAATATTGTTGCATTCCTATTTTCTGATGATCATGTATATAAGGCATGCTAAACTCAACTCTGATATATCCAGTGATGATTGTACAGTAACGTACATTATATATATTTGTTCCACAGGGAAAGTTCATCTACTATGCATTATTTTCTCATCTTTCTTACAATCGGTCTTATCATTCTCAGGGAATGGGAAGTAATACTGGAGGTAGTCCTTGTCATGAGAAGGGTGATGCGGATGACATCTATGGAAACAATGGTGATCGCTATGGTGATGGTTACAACAATGGTCACGGCGACGGCGATGAAGATGGCTATGGCTACGGTGATGATGATGGCTATGGCTACGGTGATGATGATGGCTATGGCTACAGTGATGATCATTATGGCACATATGGCCATGGGCGTGATGATGACTATGAGGATTAGTGATGAGTCTAATGACCTGATCATGCAACAAAGCATACTTTTTAAGTTTCTGTGCAATTTAGCTTTTGCAGAATGTTTGGACCATATATTTTACATACTATTTTTCTTTTGCATCTAAACTTGATCTCTAGATGGATCGTATACTTTGTGAGAATATTATAAATGCAATATATGTTCTTTCGTCATGTCTGGGTGTAATATATGTTACTATAATTCTTGACCTGAATATCAGTTTTGTGGTTTACAACATCTCATATGGTGACTAATGGCCCACGACCTAGCCAACATCTTGGATTTACCATATGCTGACGGGGACTGCATGACTGTCGGTAAGCATATAGATGACGGTATGGTGGCCTCTCAACTATAAGAATTCCAATGGGTTGCACACACTATCGGTATTTATTTTTCCTCTTGGTTATAACCATACCCAACGGGGCAACATACAGTCAAGTATCAAAACAATCGACGGGATGTAGCACCCGTCGGAAATTAAACATCCAAGAGGAGACCGTCGGCTATAAAAATGGGCAAGTGGTAATGGGGTGGCCCATGATCAGAACATGACCGACGGCACCCCGTCAGATTCTTGCCGTTGGTAAAGATGGTATCCAACAGTACCATCGGATATTGGGGTAATGCCGATCGAGCTTACCTGACGGGACATAACCGACGGTATACCATCGGATTTATGGTTAGTCGACGGTGAACTAAAGTAACCGACGGTAATATGACCCTCGGCTAAAAGGGAATATCTAGTAGTGTGTCTGCCTCAAAGCCTGCACGAGACAAGGAGACTCATGAAAGAGCTCAACATGGGTTATCAAAAGATAGAGTGTTGTCCAAAAGGTTGCCTTCTATTTTGGAAACAGTTTGCGGAGGATAATTATTGTACTATTTGTAAGGCCTCCAGGTATGAAGAGGTAAAGGGAAAGGATGGTCAGGTGAGACAGTCAAAGATCCCGAAGTCGATTCTTCGGTATCTCCCATTCATAAAAAGAATCCAGCGGCTTTACATGAGCGAGGAGACCACCAAACAGATGACGTGGCACAAGAAGGGGATGAGAATCGATAAGGGGAAGATGGGACATCCATCTGATGGTAAGGCATGGAAGAACTTTGATGAAAAATACCCCGATAAGGCAGCTGATGCTCAGAATGTTAGAATTGCGATAGCAATAGATGGCTTCAATCCATATGGAATGTCGATTGCTAATTACAGCTGCTGGCCCGTGTTTGTTATTCCGCTCAATCTCCCTCCTGGAGTCCTAATGACGAGGAAGACCATGTTTTTGTCGCTGATCATTCCAGGGCCTGACTACCCGGGTAAGAATTTGAGTGTCTACATGCAGCCGATTGTGGATGATTTGAACCACTCTTGGCACCATGGGACGTTGACATACGACCGAGCATCAATGACAAACTTCTACATGAAAGTTTGGTTGCAGTATACCATGCATGACATGCCCGGTTATGCCTTAACATGCGGATGGTGTACAGCTGGTAAGTGGCCATGCCCAGTGTGCAGGCACCGACTTGAGTTCCTTTGGCTAAACTCAGGTGGCAAGTATGCTGCGTTTGACACGAATGGACAGTTCCTCAAAAGGAGGCATCCGTTCAGAGAAGACATAAAGAACTTTAAGAAGGGCAAAGTTGTGCATGAAGTAAAAGAGGTGCCAAAGTTTGATGGTGCAGCTGTTGATGCCGAGCTACGTGCTCTCGTGCCTACGGAGCCGGGAAATGTCCATCAATTTGAGGGATATGGTGTAACGCACAACTGGACTCACGTGACAGCCTTCACGAAGCTCGAGTATTACAAGGACCTCGAACTTCCCCGTAACATTGATGTGATGCACACCGAAAAGAATGTCAGGGAGTCCCTCTTTCACACAGTCCTGAACATTCCTGGGAAGTCAAAGGATAATGTCAAGGCTAGAGTCGATGTAGAGAAGCTCTGTGATAGGAAGAGATTATACATGCAGCCTCCTACTGACCGTCGAAAGAATTGGTTCAAGCCGCATGCCAACTTCTGCCTTGATTCCACCCAAAAGAAGGAGGCATTCAAGTGGCTCAAATACGTCGTGATGTTCCCTGATGGTTATTGTTTAAATATAAGTAAGGGAGTCAATCTTTCGACTGGAAAAGTCACCGGGCTCAAGAGTCATGACTATCATATATGGATTGAGAGGCTGATGCCGGTGATGGTTCGAGGGTATCTCCCCGAGAAAGTCTGGTGACTGCTTGCAGAGTTGAGCCATTTCTTCTGCACGCTCTGTGCTAAGCAGATATGTCCTCTGGTTATTGAGAAGCTGTAGGTTCAAGTGCCGAAGTTGCTATGCAATTTGGAGATGATCTTTCCACCAGGGTTTTTTACTCCAATGGCACATCTCATTGTTCACCTCGCGAACGAGGCAATCTTGGGTGGCCCGGTGCAGTTTCGTTGGCAGTTTTGTATTGAGAGAGAGTTTAAGTATATTCGGAGGATAACTGGAAACAAAGCCAAGATTGAAGCATACATAGGCGAGGCAACATGCCTTTGGGAGATGGCAGACGCCGCGACAACGTATTATCCTGATAAAGTTCCCACTCTGTATAACCCGGTCTCTCGTTACAATGTCGATGTACCCAAGAATGACCCCAAGCTCAAACTATTCCAATATCCCGGTGGCAAGGCCGGTAGAGGACAAAAATATAAATTGGAGAAGGAAGAGAAGGATTGCATTTTGCTCTATGTGCTTATGAACATGAAGGAAGTGCTCGAGTTCATTAGGTAAAATGGTGTACAAATTACTTTGCATCTACTAACCTGGTCTCGGACTAATGCTTATTTTCTCCTTTTAGCGAATTCACGGACGAATAGTGGTCGGGAATGACGGATCCCTCTCCCGCGGAGTTGGACACTCTACTGAAAGAGGGTGCTCCCGGAAATAAAATAGACTTTGCGTCCTGGTTCATGAAAAAAGTAATTTCTAACCTATCTCTCTTACATTTCAAAACGTGACTTGTCCCTCTTATTCCACGTAATTAATGCACACAATAAATTCGAACTGTACTTGTAGGGAGCTGATGGCAATGTTGAGATGACAGATGAGTTGAGATGTGTTTCCCAAGGTTATAACCGTGACATCATGAAGTATGAGAAGTATGATGTGAATGGATTTCACTTTCATACAGAGGCACACCAGAAGGGTCGGGCGAATCCAAAAACTGTAAATACTGGGGTCTTCACCGGAGGAGCCGATGGCCTTGATTACTACGGAAGGTTAGAGAATGTATACGAGCTGACATTCAATCGTACGAACATACAACTCAATCTCGATGTGTTCAAGTGTCATTGGTTTGACCCAAGGGGTGGACAGAGAAGTACCAAGTCTATTGGGTTAGTTGAAGTTAGGCCTTCAACCACCTATAGCGGAGCCGATGTCTTTGTTGTGGCTCACCAAGCTAAGCAAATTTGTTATTTGCCCTACCCATGCCAGAAAGCGGAGCTCAAGGGTTGGGAAGTCGTGTTCCAGGTATCGCCATATGGTAACCTACCAATTCCCTCCGAGGACGATTACAACAACATTGACCCTGTAACATACGAGGGAATTTTCTATCAAGAGCAAGAGGACTTTGGTCACTTTGAGTTAGAACCGGTAGTGCTTGAGGACCTCAAAGACGATGCAGAAACTCGTGGTGAGTTAGTGGTGGATCTAAAGGACATTAATATGCTCGAGAAGTTACATGCAGCGAATGACCCCATCGATGAGCCTCCACCTGTCGACGAGCTTCAAACTTACTACTCAAAAGATAGTGATAGTGATAGTGAGAAAGAGAATGAAATTGAAATTGAGAATGAGAGTGATGATGACTGGTGAGGGTCTTTTATATCTTTATACTTAGGATTTATTTGTCAACATACTTCTTAATTGTCAACATACTTCTTAATTGCATTGTGCCTTTATGCTTACTATTTGTTTGTCAACATACTTCTTAATTGCATTATGCCTTTATACTTAGTATTTGTTTGTCAACATACTTCTTATTTGCATTATGCCTTTATACTTAGTATTTATTTGTTAACATACTTCTTATTTGCATTATGCCTTTATACTTAGTATTTATTTGTCAACATTTTATTATGTCTTTGTGCTTAATTGTTTTCTCTTTCTCAATGCAGGTGATTGAACAATATGAGTAGCAGCAAGACAAACTCGGCGACCTTGCTTAAGGAGATGCACCAGTGCAAGAAGAATGTTAGACGGAGTGTGAGAGAGCCGACTCCCAATCCGCGTTACCCCGATCTTGCCGGTGCGGGAGGAGGATGAGGACGAGGATGAGGGCGAGGACGAGGATGAGGTGGCGGGGGAGGAGTGGACTTTGACCCACCACCCTCCGCTTCTGGCGATGTTGCTCCTGAGTTGTTCCTAGAGGGGCCGTCTAGAGGGGACGACTCGGACTCTAGACACGACTCGGACTCTAGACACGAGTCGGTGTCTAGACACAAGGTGGAGGGCGAGGACGAGGGGGACGCGAGGCCAAAGAAGTTGAGGACTCGTGGGGAATCGTGCGTCCCTGATGAGAGGAAGGAGCCTAAGACCCAGGAGGCGAAGACCCTCATCATTCCTGATGGCATTAGGTAAGTGTACTAATTTGGCAATTTTGAACATGTAATTTCATTTTGGTCATAAACAATTTGGCATGTATACTAATGTTTGATTTATGTACAGCAATTGGACAGTTGCACCGGGGAACAAGGGCCGCCTACCTAACAGCATGGTTGGAGCTCTGATTAGGAAGTTCTGGCCGGGGAAATACACTCCCCGCGACATGGTCCCCGGTGGCTCGCCAAAGCTAGCCACTACTTGGGCAGACTACCAGGCTGCTCCGGGCGTAGGCTTCAGGACAGCTGCTGAGGCTGTGATCACCAAGTTTTGGGTAAGACATATTTCTCGAGTTTCATTCATACTGATGAACCAATGTGCTAACTCATGACTCTCATAATTGTTTTATGCATGATTGAAGTGCTTTTATCACGTGGATGAGGAGGATGCGTAGAGGGCGGACCGGACTTTGCTTGGAGCTTGTGAGAAGTTGACACCGCAGGTGTGGTACAACCATAAGGTAACGGCCGCTAGTCAGTTCTGGACTGAAAAGGGAAAGAGGGTCAAGAAGGAGGACATTGTTGGTAGGAATCCTAATCCCGACTTCGAGATGTCGCTGGATGACTTCATGTCAGTGAGTGAAATGTTAATGAGATCCTATATTGCTGTTAAGTTGCCATTGCATTATCTTGAGTTGATTATTGCATTTTCAGGTTGTCCCTGAATGGGCTGAGGCGCATCGAGAGGCATGGGCGGAGCTGGTTAGTACGAGGTGGCTCAGGGCAGACGAGGAGTTTGCAGCCGTGTCGATGCGGAACTCGGATAACCGAGGCGATGGTGGAACACACTGTGCGGGAAACCGCAGCTTTGATCGCTTCAAGGGGAAGATGGTATGTACATACATGGAATGCATAACATTTATTTTCCTGTCATGTTCCTACTTTATACGCATAACATTTCTGTTCGTGATGCAGGTGGCCGAGGCACCGCCAGGGGAGGAGATTCACGACATCATGGTATATGACATGATGCGGAGGAAGAAGCCCGTTGTCTCGGCGCCTTCGGATGCCGCCCCCCAGTACTACGGCAACGCCGGGGAGCACTTAGAGGACTACTGCCAGATGGTGCAGTCTCGTCACCCGGAGGTGGATGACCCTAGACGCGCGGAGACCGACGAGGAGTCGTTGGTCCTGTCGGGGCACGGGTTGCAGCATGGCCGCCTCAAGGTGCTTAATACAAAGGTCAAGCATTCCCTCACCACGAGCTTCACGCGCCTCAAGGCGGTCCTCACCCCTGACAGCGCCCCTATCCCGCCTCGTGACTAGCCTCGTTGACCCAAATATGATGTAAGTTTTCCTCATTTCCATCCTCTTTGCGACTTTCGGTCCTGCATGGCTAAGTGCTGATGATATTCATTGTTTGTGAAATGGTAGCCTGCTTTTGAGGCGGCCTTCGATGCAGCTCATGAGCAATATCAGGATGCCTTTCGGCTGCACCAGGAGGCGACTACGGCCTACATGGCGTATCTACATGTAAGTCTGAATCTTTCTTTTTGAAAAAGATGACAAGTCCCACTTCCCCTAGTTTGAAAAAGATGACAAGTCCCACATCTAAACTATCTTGCAGGCGTCGATGATGGCTATGCGATCTGGAGCGAGTTTCGATGTAGGGGAGCAGCCTCCTATACCGGGGCCGGCGCCATTGATGCCATCGAGGGAGAGTTTCGCTAGGACCTACTATGCATCGACGGCGGTAAGTTCTTTTGCCAAACCAATGGTTGCTGCTTTTCTTTGCCTCGTAAGTTGCTAACATCTAGGGAACATGTAGGGAACGGTATCTTCCTTTGCCGAGCGGGGTGGGCGTCAGATGACACCGGTCCATCCCGGTGGTCCTTCTCCTGGCCGTTCTCGCGGTGCCTCTCACGGTACTTCTGGAACTTCCCCTGGCGGTTCTTCTGCAGCTTCTACTGGGCATTTCGGAAATCATCCGTCGCCTGTTTTTACCAGGGGAGATCTCGGGACCCCGACCCCGACCCCATCTCCAGAGTTGTAGGGCTTTTCGCCTCGAGATACTATGTGTGTCGCTACTTCCATGTTGCTACTTGTCTGTCGTGTCGCTACTTGTCTGTCATGTCGCTACTTGTCTGTCATGTCGCTACTTGATCATCTATGTATGCCATATATGAATTTATATATTTATGTGTATGACACTTGCAATAGATTTCTGTGTATGGCATATATGAATTTATATATATTTATGTGCATTTGCTGCTGTGGAACCAGCAAATCTGGAAAATAAAAAAAAATCTGGGCCACCATACGCCGAGGGCAATGCCGTCGGCGTAGGAGTGACCATAGTGTCTCGGATAAGCTATACGCCGAGGGCCAGGCCGTCGGCACAGGGCTGCTATGCCGAGGGCAATGCCGTCGGCGTATGCCCTAGCTCGGACCGCCTCGCTGCCAGCCACGTGTCCCTATACGATGAAGGCAAGGCCGTCGGCGTATGCCCTAGCTGCCGTTTGGCTTGACGATTGCCGTGAGCTGCTACGCCGAGGGCCAGTACGCCGAGGGTCCCTCGGGCCGTCGGCATAGGTCCAGTACGCCGAGGGCTTCTTCTACGCCGAGGGTCAGCACGCCTCCGCCGAGAGAGGTCTATGCCGAGGCGATACGCCGACGGCTGCCCTCGGCATATCATACGCCGACGGCAATGCCCTATACGCCGAGGGCTAGAGGCCGTCGGCAACTCGCTGGATTCCTGTAGTGATAGTACTGTCATGGTTAATGATCCGTGCAATACTGATTTTGTTGAGATAAGCTTTAATCTATACATCTATTATTGATTTACCTGCCTTTTGTGCAGATTCTTTTTTAATGTCTATCCACCTGTTATTTGAGGAATTCAGAAGGCATCGATCTTTCTTAAGTATATACCATTATCAAGGGTGTTTTCCTAAGTCGTATGCATACATCCAAGAAGCATACAATTTCAGAAGTTTTTTCCCTGTGATGAATATACCTGAGACACCACCAAGTGTCTTATGCCCCCGATCTTTTGTTAATGGTAATACATGGTTAAATTCTTTTATTTATGTGCTAAGGTCATCTCTCATTTGTATCAGCTGTTGTATATCTTCTTCACAGTAACATCTATTGGTGATGCGCAAACTGTTGCAAACGAACACTCAGGGCCCGCTTGGATTCCTGTATTTTAGTCGAAACGGCGGTATATTTCGACGGACGTCTCGACCTCACACTAAATATGGAATCGGATCGGTAGCGCGCGTGCGCTACGAATCCTCCTTTCGCTGAATATTTCGTTCGCTGGGCTCGGCCCATTTAACTCTACTGGCTTCCTTCGGTTCGGTACAATTAAAAGCACCGATGCTTCAACCTTTTTTTTCTTCGTTCGTTTACTTCCTTCCACGAGCGTAAGAATGCCTTTTCTTTGTTTTTCTCTCTCTTTTTTTGTTCTTTTTCTAGTTCTGTTTCTTATGGTTCTGCTTTAGCGAGTAAATTCATGTTTCACATATACTTTTTTTTCATGGTTGGTAATTTTGTTCCTATTTTTCTAATATTTTATTCTCTAGGAACTTTTTTTTGTTCCATGGTCCTAAGGCGCTCGTAAGTTGTTCCGCAGTCGGTAATGTGTTGTTCCTTAGTATCCTAAATTTGTTCTCCTAGGAACTAAATTTTTTATTCCATGGTCCTAAGTCGCTTGTAAGTTGTTCGGTAATGTGTTGTTCCATCATATCCAAATTTGTTCTCCTAGAAACTAATTTTTTTGTTCCATAGTCCTAAGGCGCTCATAAGTTGTTCCGCGGTTCTGTAATGTGTTGTTCCTTCGTATCCAAATTTTTGTTCTTCTAGGAACTATTTTTTTATTCCATGGTCCAAAGGAACTCGTAAGTTGTTCTGCGATCGGTAATGTGTTGTTCCATCGTATCCAAATTTTTGTTCTCCTAGTAACTATTTTTTTTGTTCCATGGTCTAAAGGCGCTCGTAAGTTGTTCCGTGATCAGTAATGTCTTGGTCCTTCATATCCAAATTTGTGTTCTCCTAGGAACAATTTTTTTTCTTCCATGGTCCTAAGGCGCTTGTAAGTTGTTCCGCGATCGGTAATGTGTTGTTCCTTCGTATCTAAATTTTTGTTCTCCTAGGAACTAAATTTTTTGTTCCGAGGTCCTAAGGCGCTCGTAAGTTGTTCCGCAGTTGGTAATGTGTTGTTCCTTAGTATCCAATTTTTTGTTCTCCTAGGAACTAAATTTTTTGTTCCATGGTCCTAAGGCGCTCGTAAGTTGTTCCGCGATCGGTAATGTGTTATTCCATCATATCCAAATTTTTATTCTCCTAGAACCTAATTTTTTTGTTCCATAGTCCTAAGGCACTCGTAAGTTGTTCCGCGGTTCCGTAATGTGTTGTTCCTTCGTATCTAACTTTTTATTCTTCTAGGAACTATTTTTTTGTTCCATGGTCCTAAGGAATTCGTAAGTTGTTCCGCGATCGATAATGTGTTGTTCCATCGTAACCAAATTTTATTCTCCTAGTAACTAATTTTTTTCTCCATGGTCTAAAAGGCGCTCGTAAGTTGTTCCGTGATCGGTAATGTGTTGGTCCTTCGTATCCAAATTTGTGTTCTCCTAGGAACAATTTTTTTCTTCCATGGTCCTAAGGCGCTCGTAAGTTGTTCAGCGATCAGTAATGTGTTGTTCCTTCGTATCTAATTTTTTGTTCTCCAAGGAACTAATATTTTTGTTCCGAGGTCCTAAGGCGCTTCTGAGTTGTTTCACGATCGGTAATGTGTTGTTCCTTTGTATCCAATTTTATGTTCTCCTCGGAACTAAATTTTTTGTTCCGTGGTCCTAAGGCGCTCGTAAGTTGTTCCGCGATCGGTAACGTGTTATTCCTTCATATCCAAATTTATGCTCTCCTTGTTTTTTTGTTCCTCTTCTATGTATGATTTGTTCCTAATTTGTCTAAACTTTTGTTCCGTTAGCTCCAATGTTTTTATTTTGCTAGAAGTTGTAATGATATGATGACGAACTCTTATTCTTTTACTTTGCTAAAAGTATTATTTATCATTTGTTCCATTCATAATAATTTTTGTTCCATATGAATTCATGGTTCTTACGATTTTTTTGGTATTATTCTCATGCATATGTTTACGTACATGCATGTTGGTGTATGTTTTTTCCCATTGTTCTAACACTAGTGTGCAGGAGTGAGCTAGCTATGCCGGAAAAAACTTTACCAAGCATCCAAGTTTTGTACTATGCTCTGTCACCACTAGCTGATTCCATGCAGGATATACATTTTTCCATAGGCAAGCACCTAAGAGCATCTCCACTCACACGCCCGACGAGGTCCCCGGCAGGCCTTTTTTTCATCCGGACGGCGTAAATCGGCCCAGTCGCGCCCCCGGATCCTTGTTTTCATCCGGATCTGGGCCTTCATCCATCCGGCGAGCCCACGCCATCCCCGGCCTTCCGGGGCGCGCTCGGGGACTCCGGACGAAATAAACACGCGCGAAAAGTCGAGGAAAATTCCCGCGCGTTCCCGCGGGTCGTGTGGCTCCGACCTGTCGGCGAGAGTGGGCGGTCATCGTCCTCATCGTCTCGTCTTCCGCGCATCGTCTTCCCCGCATGCATCGTCTTCCGCGCGCTGTAAAGGTTGTCGTCGATGGCTGGCCAGCCACGCGGCGAGGCGAGTTAATGCCAGCGCGGCTATATAACGCGGCCTACCGCGTCTGACTGGCCACATTCGCCAGCAGCCATCTTCCCCATTCGACCAGCGCACCTCGCCCACACTCATCCTCGAGCTCGAGCAATGGCCTACCCTTCCGACAATGACGGCGCGGCGAACAACGGGTTCGGCCGCCGATCGCTCCACCAATGGGAGGCCGGCTGCTCCAGGTCGCCGGCTACATGGCGCCGCCGAACTATCGGGCGCCCGGAGGTTGGCGCCAGAGCGCCGGCGGCATCCCCATCCCGCCGCCGTCGACGGGAGCGGCGCTCGACGCCGCCATCGACGAGGTCATCGAGACGATGAGCGACGAACAGCGCGCCGATCCGCGCTTTTACCCGGACAACCGGGAGGCGTGGACGGCCTTCTTCCGCCGGCGGTACGAGCGGGAGCTGGCGGCCTACGACGGGCCGCCCCCTCCTCCGGCGCGCAACAACGCCGCCGGGCGCCGCCGATGGTGGAGCGCGCCGGGGAGGACGCTCGAGTTCATCCTCGAGCACATCGAGAACGGGAACGACCCCGTCCTCGAGATGCCGCCGGCGCCGCGGCCGACGCTCTCCCGCCGCCGCGGGAGCTCCTGGATGCCACGCCGGATGGCATCCGGCTCATCCGGGACGGCGTCCTCCGGGTCGGCGACAAGGTCTGGCTCACTGTCCTCGGCATCGACGCCGAGGACCGTGAAGAAGGAGCCGGCGACCGCGCCTCGCCGCAACAGCGGCGCCCTCGTCATCCGCGAGGGAGAGGCGCGCACCGCATCGCCGCCGCGCCGTCGCAAGGCGACGAAGAAGGACGCCGCCCACAAGGCCGCGTCCGAGCTCGCCGAGGCGGAGGCGAGGCGCGCCGAGGAGGCGGCGACGGAGGAGGCCATCCAGCGCTCCCTCCGCGACGTTGTCCCCGCCGAGAACACCATGCCGCTTGACGCGGCACTGGAGTGGTCTCGGCGGGAGTGGGAGCGGGAGGAGCGGGAGCAGCAGCTGCGGCTGCTGGACCTGGCCGCCGCACAGCGTCGCGCCGCCGCCGCCACGCTTCCTCGACGTGGCGCGCCGCCCGTCGTCAAGCTGGAGGAGTCCAGCGACGACGAGCTCTACCGCCCAACGCCGCCACGTTTCGGCGACGCTGGGCAGGGCTCCAGCCGCCAGGCGCCGCCGCCGCAGGACAACGACTCCTCCTCCAACGACGGCGGCGGCGACTACACGCAGATGTACAGCCGTTTCAGCATGTAGATCGGCGTTTAGGCTCGGCCGAATTCGAATATATGTCGAATTCGGCCTATTTATATAAAAATAATTCTATTTTCACCTAATATAATATCAATGGAGCGGACTACCCAGCGGCACCGCACCTACGTGTTTCTGTGCGGCGGCTGCTTCCCTGCCAAACCGTGCAGAGCGCTTTTTCTCTAAACCACCGAAGCCTGAGCAAGCACAAAACTTTTGTCCTCCCGAGAAAGTAACCACGAGCCTCAAAAGCTGCTACCACGTAGTACGACTACATGCATCTTCATTTATTTTTCACTACAGTAATAGCTACGCTAGTGCATATGCAGATCAACTTTTGCATGTGCCTCCATTATAACTTCGTGCATATTTTTAGAACCAGACTATTTGACACCATTTTAGCGTATCATCAGATGATTTTGTATTTTGATTTTGCTCACTTGATTGATACCATTACCTACACAATAACAAGAGAGCACTTCTTAGGTGTTTTGGTAGCAGTTTAGCTAGTTGGCAGATTAATTTTTCATGGTCACAATCCAGCTCAAAAAATATATAAAAAAATCACTCACGGGTTAAACCAACCCATTGCAGCTACCAGATTAAAAAGTCACAATTACCAGATTATCAATGTATTTATAAAAGTAATTGCTAGATTATCTAGGAATTATCAAATTAGTTAGTCAGATTTACTAGATTAAAAATCACAGATTATCAATGTACTTATAAAAACAATTGCCTCATTATCTTAGTACAAAAGGAATTGTTGACGTTCTTGTCACTAATTAGTCACATCTACCAGTTATATTGACATTCACTAACGGCTATCCGTCACCGCCAAAAATCAGTCACAGATATCAAGATTAATTCAGTTGCAGTTACCAGATTAAACCATTATCAGATTAAATTAATGCAGTCACCAGATTAAATCAGTACAGTCACCAGATTAATCATTCATAACTACCGGATTAAGCACTCACATCTATCATATTAAACCCTCAGTGTAGTCACCAGATTAAATTAGGCCTTTCACAATGCATAGTTTCTTAGCACGTTTTCATAGGAGTAATTAAAACTTAAGATACAGCTTTTCCAATGCATTGTTTCTTAAAGGTTGTCTCTTAATTAATGATTTTGATCTCATGCATGTATATGATTGGGCTAGAAACAATTTTTGCCTATGAACTCATGCAAGTATTGTATCTTAGCTAAGATACAACATCATTCTCTTTCCTTATTTAATATAGTGCCACATAAGCAAAATATCTAGGATACCGCGCTAAGAAACCCCCATTGTAGAAGGCCTTAGTGCAGTTACCAGATTTATCACTTTAAGCACTCACATATATCAGATTAAACACTCAGTGTAGTCACCATATTAAGCACTCACATCTATCAGATTAAGCTCTCACATCTATCAGATTAAACACTCACGGCTAGTAGTACTAGGTTTATCCCTAGCAACATCTACCAGATTAATCAGTCACAGACTCACAGTTATCACATTAATTATTAACAACTACCAGATTAATCACTCATTCACTCACAGCTAGTACCAGATAATCACACATGGTTACGAGACAAGCTAAGCAAGCTGCCTAGCAGCTGGATGGATAGCAGTTTGGCCTAACTAGCTAGCTTGGCGTGAGGTGGTTGTACGCATGCTGCTTGCGTGCGCGTGGAAGAACATTGTAGAGGACCTCCCCTACGCGCGATGTAAACGGCGAACTCCAGCGCGCGCTGGCGGGGCAGTGGCGCATAGCAAAGACGTGGCTCAACCCGCCTGACGAGCTTGCCCACCAGCCCGCTGAGCGTGCACCGGCGCCAGCGAGCACGCAGAGGATGCTGCAGGCAACGAACGCGGAGCCATCAGCACCAGCGCGAGCACCCCCACCCGCGCACACGTTGCTGGCCGCGTCGGATGCGGGGTCAACCAGCCGCGCCTCCACGGCGGCGAGCAAGCCGTGCCTGGGCACCGTGTCCTGTAGCTTGTCGGACGGCTCCGCTGCCGCCGCACGCAGAAACCGCGGGGTCGGACCGCTCTACCGCCGCCGCCGCGCGCAGAAGCCACAGCTCGACGGATGTTACAAGAGAAGCAGCCGGAAATCGCCTCCCCGCGCCGCCTCCCGTAGCCGAGTACACGACGGACTCCCCGCGCTCGTCGACGGCAGCCTGCCTGCTGCGCGCTCGATGGCGGCAGGCGTGGTCAGCGATGCTGGATGCCTCCCTTGCTGCCGCGCGCTCGACGTCGGCGGGCGTGGTCGGCGACGCGGTGGCCTCCCTTGCTGCCGCGCACTCGACGGCGGCAGGCGTGGTCGGCGACGGCGGTGGCCTACCATGCAGCAGCCTGCTCGACGGCGGCGGGCATGATCGGCGAAGGGGGGCGTACCTTGATATTGCACCCTCAACGACGGGGGACGTGGTCGGCGACGGCAGCGGCCTCCCTAGCTGCCGCGTGCTCGACGGCGGCGGACATGATTGGCGACGGCGGCGGCCTCCCTGTCTGCCGCGTGGTCGGCAACAGCGGCAGCCTCCAGCCGTCGCCCTGGCTTGGCTCCCGGCGGCCGTTTTTTACATCCGGACGGCGGTATTCGATTGAGTCGCTCCCTCGGTTTCTCGTTTTCCCTCGAATTTGAGCCTAAATCCATCCGGCGAGCCCAGGCCAACCCCGGTCCCCCGGGGCGCGCTCGGGGACTCCGGACGAGAGAAAGCGGAAACGGGCCCGCTCTGTAGGTGAGAGAACGCGCAAACCCTACAATTTGGACGCAAATTCCCCTCTCCCTCCCGTCGTTGCTCTGTCACCGCCGGCACCACCCCTCGTCAATCCGCCGGCTGGTTGCCTGAACTTCGTCGTCCCTCCTCCCATATGCCCCCACCAGCCTATATTCCGCCGTCCGGCGTGCCGTCTGGCCATATTCCGCCATCGGGGAACTCCTCCCGTCGCGCCTCGTCGACACGTCCGGCAGGTGTTCGTCCATTTGCTTGGCCGAAAATAGACTCCAACGACGAGGAAGAGCAGATGTTCGCCGAGATGTTTGAAGAAGAGATGGCAGCCGCCGCCCAAGACGAGGAGCATATGCTTATTTTAGCTTGCTTGTCGGGCTTGTACGCGGAGGTGGCCACCGGTCGCCGTGGTGGGTCGGCATCAGGTCGCAAGAAGTGCAAGCCGAGGCAGCGAATGGAGGGCTACTGCATACTCTACGTCGACTACTTCGCCGACAATCCATTACACGGTGAGGCTATTTTTAGGCGTCGTTTCAGGATGAGCCGGAAGCTTTTCCTAAAAATTGTCTATGCCCTTCGAGACTACGACTCCTATTTTAGATGCAAGTTAGATTGCACCGGTATGGCAGGATTTTCTGCCCTCCAAAAATGCACGGTGGCTATGCGGATGCTGGCATACGGAGCTTCTGGTGATACTACCGATGACTATCTTCGGATGGCGGAGTCCACCGCCTTTGATTGTTTCTACCGGTTCTGCAGAGCGGTGATTGCAGTGTTTGGGGACACCTACTTGAGATCACCCACTGTTCAAGACACTGCTCGGATCCTCGCTTTCAATGAAGCTCGAGGATTTCCGGGGATGCTTGGAAGCATTGACTGCATGCATTGGAAATAGAAAAATTGTCCGTTCTCCTGGCAGGGAATGTACAAGGGTCACAAAAAAGGCTGCACTGTGATACTTGAGGCAGTGGCTACCCATGATCTCTGGATTTGGCACTCCTTCTTTGGTATGCCGGGATCCAACAATGACATCAACGTTTTGCAGTGCTCGCCGATCTTCTCCAAGCTTGTTGAGGGTCATGCTCCCCCGGTTGACTTTGTGATCAATGGCCGACACTACAACAAGGGATACTATCTTGCAGACGGTATCTATCCAAAGTGGGCAACATTTGTGAAGACTATCTCGAGTCCCATCCTCCCGAAGGAGATGGAGTTTGTGAAGGCACAAGAAGGTTGTCGAAAGGATGTCGAGCGTGCGTTTGGTGTCCTCCAGCAGAGATTTGCTGTAGTCCGGTTCCCCGCAATGAGTTGGTCCAAAGATCAGATATGGGAGGTGATGAACTGTTGTGTGTGCTTACACAACATGATTGTTGAGGATGAGCGGAAGCATCCCATCCCGGAGAGCGAACAAGCTCTACCATATGAGAGAGAGGGTCCTCTTGCACAGCCTAATCACCAGGTGCCGGCATCGTGGGCTACGTTCATCGCTATGCGTCAGGAGATTCAAGACTCCACTATGCATCAACTACTGCAGGATGATCTGGTGGAGCACATATGGAGGTTTCGAGGCAACACCCACTAGTTTCCATTTGATTTGTTTAAAAACTTATCAATTTATTTGCTTGTTTTGTTTAACTGTATGAGATTCGCCGAACTGATGTTTATTTGAGCCGAATGTTGGCAAACTGTATGAAATTCGCTAAACTGAAACGTCTATTTGTAAAAATAAGTCAAAATCGTCGATTTCCGGGCGTATAGCTGGGGCGCCGGCTGGAAGTTCGGCGCTCCCCACGCCTGATTTTCGTCCAATCTGGCGAGAATTACCGCCGGATTCGGCCGTGGGGGGCGCAAATGGCTGGAGATGCTCTAAGGAATGTGAGCACTTGATGCGTTTGGATAAGGCGTGAGTGGTTATTAAGTACGCTCAGACACGACGTGTTAAGCGGTGATCACGTGCTCCTTGCCCCTTAGAGACGCTACGTGAATCTCCAACAGTCGCCGCATGAGGAGCTTTCCGTGCGGCGCCTTACAATATCTTTTCCCAATATAAATATCTCTAGTTTTCATTAAATTTTGTTATTGTTCATCGCATTTCGTCAACTTCTAATTTAAATTTTAAAAACGCCCTGGGCTCACCGCAAAAAATATGGGCCTCTCCAGACCGAAGGGCCTTCAACGCCTGAAAGATGCTCTAAATAAACATGCAGGAGCAGGGTTGTCCCGCGTACAACAGCAGCCAGAGCGACACGGAGCAGCGCCTGACACAAAGCATGCGGGAGCAGCATTCGGTAAGTACGAGTGCCTAGTTTTTAGTCCCACCTCGCCGCGCGAGGATGAGTATCACCTGTTTAAATAGCTGGCTGGGTAAGACCTGATATGAGCAGACGTATCAAAATGTCGGCAGCGCCGGAAACGAACATCACGCGAAGCCTCAGAAAATGCAAATGGGCCTAAGATAAAAGCCCAGCCGGGTCATTCTTTAGCGAAATGGTAGATTGGGATCGCGCGAGCCACACGGAGAAGGACCCCTAAAAATCCCAGCGTCGATCGAAATACTGGGCTAGCGACGTAAAAATAACGCCCATCCAAGCGGGCCCTCAAGCGTGCATATATACCGGTCAAACATGGTGTATTTTTTTGGTATGTACCAGCTAGCTGTCTTTCAGACCAGTAAAACTGCTCAAAAAAATTAGGGTCGTCTGCTGTAGGTATAGTATTATATCTGAAGATCTGGAGCAATATCTATATGTGAAAATTTATTCTTAGCAAACTGACTTTGTATGTATAGAATTTGGTTATCCCGTTCAGTTTACATAAATCTCACCATCCTGTTGTGTCAATTGTTTGTAGTGGAATCAACTTCGAATCATTGCAAGAGAAAGAATTGTTTTCTTTGGTGTCAGCATCTATTTTTACAAGATATGAAGATTACTTGAATTTATGGCATCATTTATATTCGTATATTCAAAGTTAGCAAAATTTTGTTGCGGGTGTGCTTGCGTGCATGCCTAAGCAGCTATAGTACTTGAAGTTGGTCACCGTCCATAAACTATACATGATGCTCCACACATGGATGAACATAGCTTCAGATCAATGCAATGTTGGTTTATAATGGGTACATCCTTTATTTTAGACTAGCTGAATGCACGTGCGTTGTTACGGAACAACAATAAAAATATAAAATTTGATTCAAATTTGGTTATCTTTTGGCTCTCGACTATTCCTTAGGCTGAGCTGGTACCACAATACCACCGAATGCCCACCTCTTGGCTCGGTCGGCACCACGATGAACATGTTTTCCTTGGGCACAACGATATGAGTTTCTCACATACTGAGCGCCGTCTCCCCACCACAACCATGTGCATGGTGGATTCCTCACACGATTTTCCTTATCTTTATCAAATCTGTAGGAAGTTAACACACGGATATACCAAAAAGAGGCAGATAATATATATTGTTGAGAAGCAAGAATAGATGTTTCTGTCGAAGTCACATTTAGTAACTTATTGTTTATCTAGACCTATTTATTTGATCCATGATTATGAATAAAAAATAGATATAGATGTTAATCCCCCTATATAAATGCAGAACCATTTTCCCTTGGGAGTGGTGGGCACAACGAAGAAGCCCGCCCCGGCGTCGTTGTTGTGACGTGCCATGGACAATGGCGACATTGAAGAAGCCGGCACACATTATATGGTCATGACTTGGATTCGACTCCGCAAATTTGGATTATCATGTTTGACACCGAAAACAATTTGAAGGCCATGAAAACGCACGAACATTCAGCTAGTTCTCTATCTTTATGTCAAGAAAAATAATCGTTAGCAAATATGCTCGTGTGCACTGCTACGGTTTAATTTTTATTGATTTTTTTTAACGCTATGAAGTGTCTTTTTTCGTGAAAGCATCTACGGAATGTCCAATTTTTTGCGTGGCGCAGTATCGTGTGTGCTTCTAATATCTACTAGATTTAGGGGTGCGCCTTGGCGCACGATCCCGTGAATTTAAATCAATTTATAATTTAATTGTGATATGAACAATTTTTACAAAAATATGTTGATAGTAAGGAAGTTTATATTTAGGGGCCTAATAGCTGAATTTATGGACGACCTAGCCCATGAAATGGTTAAGGTGAACGTTGCGGTTTTACTTATTTAAACAAATTTATAAACTTCCTAAGAACTAAAATAATACCATATCTAAATTCAGAATATAAAAGAACAATAAGGGAAATTTCTATCACCTTGATGAATATTGTTCCATTACAACGTACAAAAGGGAAGGAACATCAAAAACATCTACTCCCTCCGATCCATAATACTCTTCGCTAATATAGATATATCTAGACATATTTTAGTGGTGGATACATCTGTATTAGCGAAGAGTAATATGGGTCGGAGGGAGTACATAAGCTTCGTATGAGCATCCTCGCAACAGAGTCTTTAGAGGACACGACACGGTCCTACAACACGAAATGTCTGCTGCAAATTGGAAGATAAATTAAACAACCGTTAAATGTGAGGAAAAAGAGAGAAACGGTACTTGCCCAGGACCATAAATCCTTGTCACCGGATCTTATTATTCATATCATTGAAATTAGTATGCACTATGCAATGTCAAATTTTATTTTGACTCCACACCGTCATGTCCTAGCACGCTAAATGCCTCAACTTGGGATTTCATTGTCATAATTGATATCACATAAATGCAATTTGCAAGAATTGAGTGTCCTGATTATCTCTCATGGGATATCAGTGATGAAGACATATAGCATGCAAGAGGGGGTGCCAGTTACTAACCTGTAGCGAGTTGACATTGCTTGTTGATTTCCTCCAAAAGTTGTACCTGAAATTACACAATATCAAACATTAATGGCATATTAGAAAAAACTGGGTAGTCCTAAATGGTTTAGAAAGATTTCACTACAACCAAAGCAAATACCAGCTAACTTGGCTGACTATAAAACTGGGTAGTCCACGAACATGAATAATTTGACTCAATGAATATGAACAAGCAGTTCATATGAGAGCTGGTAGAACAAATTTTAAGCTATTTCATGATCTATAAAACTATAGTTTAAAGACAGAGCAAGAATATTTCTCAAATAGATATGGAAGTATCGATGCAATTTGTATTCCCCAACTGGTCACGGTCTAAACAAAAGAACATATCTGAAGTTCTGAACAGATGCATTTTTTGCAAAAGTTTTAACAAGTAGAAACTTTGTGAAGAATAACGAATATCATCAGTTCAGGAGGTATATAATCACAAGTAAAATCAGTACTTGCTAGCACAGTAAACAAATACCTTCTTAAGGCACCATATCCTGTAATATATCACAAATGAAAAATGAACTCGTCAGCTTCATCTTGAGTTCCCCTTTTATAGGTTGCCTGTTTTGAATATATTGATATTAGAAGATGAAATGTAAAAGGAGAAACCTAGCAAGAAGACATAGCATTTTTAACATCGGGAAGACAAAATTTTGAAATCAAAGATGGCAAGTCCATTACTTCAAACATACTAAATTAGCACTATGCATTTCCCCGTTCTTTAGGTAGAAGTACTATTTGGTATCTATCCATGTATAACAGCCTAGCAGAACAATTTTATCAACTGCTTCAAAATTCATAAACCACAAGGATGAACGAACATGAATAATTTGACTCAATGAATATGAACAAGCAGTTCATATGAGAGCTGGTAGAACAAATTTTAAGCTATTTCATGATCTATAAAACTATAGTTTTAAGACAGAGCACAAATATTTCTCAAATAGATATGGAAGTATCGATGCAATTTGTATTCCCCAACTGGTCACGGTCTGATGAATGTCGCCCAGCTATATTCATACTGACATAGACCACAAATTTAAAACTTCAAACATACCTGGTGCAAGGGTACTGAGGCGAGGTGAAAGTCACCACCGTGCGCTAAACAAGAGCTTCTCAAACTGCACGGCGCTCATACCAGACAATGATTTGCTCAGTACCACAAACGAACCTATAGCCACATAACAGAAAGATCGACATATTTTACTCCCTTTTCACAATATAAATATGCTTTGACAAACAAGGAATTTATCTTCTGAAAATAGCTCAAAACAACAACCATACTACATAATTGTTCCCTCTATACCGATTTAATCAACGCACTGGACACGCGCGGGGTAATAAACGTGCTCCTCTGTCTGCGTTGATTAAACCGGAACAGAGGTAGTATTAAGTAGCACAGATAGTTCATTCAGTGCACAGAATAGTAGATGCATATCTTCTTGCTTACTTGGTGCCCATGTCCAAAAGTGAAAATTAACACAAATCTAGAAGGGGCAGAAGTATATACCTACAGATTTACATACTGGGCTTTCACAAAAATGATGACTCCAATGTACCAAGGTAGAAAATCAAGGTGAAGAAGGGTCTGCAGAAAAAAAGAGGTAAAAGAAGATCTTTTTCTCACCAGCTATCCAATCTTATATATCAGATATTATAAGTCAGGGATATCAAATAAATGATTATTAGCGTGAAGAAATTTTAAGGGATCCTTTCTTAGATATATATGTGCACTACAAACATACTTAAGCACAGAAAGAAACCACCGTAGCTGCCCTGAGATTACTTCAGTCTTCAGTGTCTTAACAAATGCATTGGATTTCAGGATATCAGACGATTGTAGCTAATTAATAGGAATAGCCCTAGTAGGTGAAGATGGAGGTTGTAGCCAAGTAATTGCAAGTAGAGAAAATCGGGATGCATATTACATATAATGATCGGTATCTGAGTTCCACAACAATGGCTTCCACAACAATGGCTGCAACCATCCTGGCTACACGTGAAGATGGAGGTTGTAGCCAAGTAATTGCAAGTAGAGAAAATCGGGATGCATATTACATATAATGATCGGTGTCTGAGTTCCACAACAATGGCTGCAACCATCCTGGCTACACTTGTGATGATTGGAGGCATATTATGAGGCTTCTATAACTCAACTGGATAGATACCGCTGGGAGTTATCATTCATGAAATAAATTGAGGGTTTCTAAGAAGTTAATAAATTCAGTAGCACACGAAAAGGATATCATTCCGAGGATCTTCGTTCCATTCAATATATCATGTAGCTTGCAGCCTCGCCAGCTCCATCTCCTCTAGTGATTCTGTAAGTAAGAAAGTGCAATGAAAATATGGCTCATATGCAACTAAAAGTCAGTGAATGCATCATGTTCAGGAAAAAACTCCATCAGGATTTCAGATGATGGAAGCATAGTACTTAGCCAAACAATAGTCAATCGCATAAACACTTTCTTGTTTGCCTCATAATTTAACTCCAATGTTAATAAAAGCTGAAAGTTGCACGAAGTGTGTAGATTTTTTTGGACAGTATACTAAACTGGCCGCTGCAGGAAAACTGTCCAACAAAATTGCACAATAAAATACTCTGTGGATAGTCTGGAACATATTTTCAAACTTAGATTTAGAAATTAATTCGAATTATGGATAGAATAGCCCAGTATTTGAGCCAAAAATTAGTTTCATAACTCATCAGCTGAAGTACTTCCTCTAGCTGAACCTACTGACCTAATTCAGAACAACACAAGCATAGAGGGAGCTACAAAATTACAAAAGGGATAATGTTGGTACCTGCGAGAATCCAAATACGGGAAGGTTGGGTGGATCCAAGGCTATGCTGTAGAAAACAATTAAACGTGCAACGGCTCTGAAAAAAAGTGAAGCAGCAGCGCAACCAAATGTCAAACTTTGCTGTCACACAGTGCTCAAGTCCGGAAAGGAATTTTATGTAGGATAGTAAATACCCAAAGTATACTGAAAAGAAAGTGCATCTATAAGATCAGCACACCATATTCTGTTATAGGTACGCAATTACTAAAACTCATAAGATCGTTTGATCATTGAGCCACTGTTCGAAGAAACATTTCCTGTCTCTACATAGCCAGAACTCAAACTTGAAGAATATTACAGAGAATAGGTTGGAAATATATATCCAATTATCAAACTCTGTCAGATTTATTTACTTTTATACAAATTACCCTAGAAGAATTATTTGCTATCTTTGAAGAATATTACAGAGAATGGGTTATTGTTGTTCTACTCACTATATCAATATGTATTTTACCTTCCAAAGGACACTGCTTTGTATTGTTTCACTATGTAGCTTAGTTTTTGGCGATAACAGTACATCGGCGCCTTATGTTGTCGCTTAATTGACAGACAGCTCAAAATCACTTCCATCATCAATGGAATGGAGAACTGAACCCACAAAGTATAAAAATCAAGCAAAATAGAAGATGAACACCTTCTGTAGAGGCTCACCTCAGATCAACATGTTCTTATGTCCTGTCGCCATTCGCAAGAAGAAATTGACCACAAGGTTTTCTTAAACTTCTTGCTTTGGCTTTGGTGGTATAGTCGGCTAGCTCGCCACTGTGACTACAATCTGCACATATCAAAGCATAACAAATTCTTAGCAAAAAAGAACCTTCAACATCATATCTAGACTAATGAGAGAACATCAAGTCATGAAGTATAAGAACTTTGAAGAGTTGTATACATACAATATACAATATACAGTAAACTGCAGAAATTGCAAATTTGTTATTGCTAGTTAAATCTCCATGTATATCTCATACATCATGCCAACATATAGAAAACTAAAGCTAAACTCAAATAAGCCCTAGACGCCCTTCCGCACATATATGAATTATCAGACACCATTGTTTGATTATAACAAGATAAATGGCAACATTTACAAAATTGAGTGCAGCAACATATCAAATCTGAGAATTACTATATGATGCTTGAGTCTCGAAGAATATAGCACAAATATATTTTCCCATGAATCACTCATATATTTGCTCACATGCATTTGCACAAACACCTTATGTGCACACATGTAGCCTCACAATAGGGAAGAAAATATATTGCAAATCAGAAGGGGTGGGAGGCAAGGTAAGGCAAATACCAGAAAAGCTTCCCAAGTGACGCAGACTTGAATCCATGGGGATGCTTCTCCATGTTGATCTCCGCCTCCTCGATGCTAACTTGCTTCCCTTCACCTCTCCCTGCTGCAGCCATGGAGAAAACAAGCAAATGAAGTGGTGAGGAAGAAGAGGAGTTGATCTTGAGAGGATTGGGGAGAGAAAAACATGGGGATTGGAAAAGAGCTCCTCCTCCCGGCGACGGCGTGCGGCGACAGTGCGCTGCTCCTGCCGGATGAAGGCGCGAAGGGCGGCGGCAGATGGAGAGGACATGGTGTGGGGAAGGGCAGCTGACCTGTGGCGTGAAGGTCGGCGGCGAGGACTCCTTCCGGCAACGCGTCTGCTCGTAGCGGCGGTGGGGGCGGAACAGGAGGAGAGGAAGAGGATGTGCAGGGATTGGGGGATTTGCGTGGAGGCGGCTAGGGTTTCACCGTGGGATGTGCTTTATATATGACGTGGTGATAAACAAATCAACGGACAAGATTTGATGAGAGGCGCATCTAATGGACGGTAAATTTGGATTTACCTGGTGGCTCGTAGGGGTGGCACCATATATACGTTTAGATTTTTTCTTCTCAGAATACCACTTACCACTCTAAATTAGACCCTTCTATCTATCGGTATAAATGTCCGCTTAACTTTTGAACCGAGAACATCAATGTGACCCGATTTTCTCATGAAATTCTATCAACCCATGTAACCCTACTTTTCATTTTTAATGTTTTATCATCTTATAATTTTATTTATTTTCTTTTCCGTTTTTAATTTTGTTTGATGTAAATATTTTATTCATCGTTTTTGTTCGTGCTGTAAAAAAATCAGTGTTTGCACTAATTGAAGTTCCATGGAGCAGTTAATTAGTCCTCACATAAATAGATACAGTTTTTAATGTTTGTGAAACCTTAACTGTTCCTCTTGGCTCTATTCCCAGCAATCACAAGGCGTCCAAGGTGCTGGGTGACACCGAGTACCGAGTACGCCATGCTCCTCTTCATATGAGATAGCCGGCAGCACCAGGTGGTAGCGGCGTCACTGCGTCGGCCAGGCGGCGTTTCACCTCGGCCCATACTGCATGCAGGTTGGCTGCTCCAGCTCCCCCCATAGTGTAGCCTGGCCCTTGCATGCATCATCTGATCTTCGGTCAGAAGTTGCTGCTTCATCTGCATGTCGAACATCTGAACGGCGGAGACACACCATCAACGCTGCAAAGGGGTGAACTCCTGGTGCTGTCATTGCTGTGTTGCATATACCAAAGGCGACGGCAGTGTGAGCACAAGTGCCCCGGGCGGCGGCGGAGCCACCCAGGTTGCTTTGTCGGAGATGACGTGTTCGTCGTTGTTGGGTGCCTATACATGCCGTAGAGCACCGTCATGTTGAGCATGTGCATGTCCCCAGCGCGCTCGCCGACTCGACCAACGTTGTCTCCAGGCCGCAATCCCGCTGGGTTGCCGTCCGACGCCAGCTGATGCCCGTGCTCTCCTCGACAATGGTGTCTGCCTTCATCAGGTTTAAGACCAACGTGGTCCTCTTGCTCATCCCACCAACGACTTCGTCGACTTTGGTTTCGCTCGCCGTGTTGCGCCCGAATTCGTTCGGGTGGCCGTCGAAGGTCGAACAACGCCAGCGTGCCAGCAACGCCATGGAACGCTCGATTTGGATCTTAATCTTAGGTTGATTCAATGAGTGTAATCCACCGCTCCCATATTTATTGCCTTAGGAAGGCAAGAAGAGGCCGACTCGTGGGACATGGTGTTTTGGCTCATAGGAGCAAATGCTCCTATTATGAAAGTACAATTTAAATGCATTTAGAAAAAATTAAAAAAATTGGACAAAATATTCTGAGTATGCATGTGAACATACTATGTCCATCCACGAAAGTTTTGGTGTGAAAAGATATTTTTTGTGGCCTGTATAAAAAAGACAAAAAAATGTTACATAAATAGTAATTTTGTACCATAAAAAATTGTCTTTTTTACATAGGCCTCAAAAAATATCTTTTTCTTACAAAACTTGGTGAGTGAACATAAAATGTGTAGATGCATGCCAACAATTTTTTTTCAGAATTTTTGGACATTTTGAAAAATGATTTTGGCCAGTGGGTGCATCTACACCTAGGAGCCAAAGTGGATTTCCGCCGACTCGTGTTTAGTTGAGAGACTTGAGTTTGGATCGGTCTCCGCTCATGCTCTCCAGAGACTCAATACTACACGGTTGGACACGCATCGACGGACGGAAACACAGAGCAACGGACGGAGAGACTTAAGCAGTGGCATTGTCTGTAATTTTGAAAACGTATTTTAGGTGAATTCAAAGCGTACTCACGACGGTCACAGACCATACCTGTAGCAATATTATTAGTAAATATATGTCAATCTCCCATGAATATATCACACTATACATGAATTTCAATGACAAAAAGTCGACGACCAAACAGTAAAAATATGGACCTCATTGGCCAAGTCCATAGCATGGCTGGATTATTTGTGTCCTAAGAAAATTACACTTTTCTGATTAACAAAGGTATCGAAAGTTCCTCCTTTTTGTTGGAACAATATAATGAAATTTTGCATAATGAAAGCCTTATACAATGGTGTCTTTGGTTTGACGAGCTTCCTGTAAATCATGCATGGATTGGAGTTGTATTATAGAATTATTTTTTTAGTTATGACAACTACTTCGTAATTTGTGGTTTGCGTGAGCCGAGGGTAAATCTGTCATTTCCTGCCTGTAATTTCTTTTCTAAGAATGCAACTCATGACCTTTAAGAAATTGGCAATACTATGCCGCAGCAACGCGCGGGGTATCATCTAGTAACTACAATTAATCCCGTCACCCCTCCTAGCACGGAAGAACTAGTTATCTTCTGGTCCTGTACATGTAAAACAGTAATAGAGAGATGGGTGGGGGTGCTGACCTCGTGGTGGCCAGCAGCAGCAGCGAGTCGATGTGGTGGCCATCATGGTTGGGGTCAACAACGTCTCCCTCGAGCTGGGGCCGGACCGGACGAGGTCGTCGTCGAGCATGTCCTGGTTGTTCCCCTTCTACGAGGACGTGTGATGCCTCCTACTGTATCCAGCGTGGATGAGGAACGAGGAGGAGGAGGAGGAGGAGGGCTAGCCGGCGTCGATGAAGAACAGAGCTTGCAGCCCGGCTGCATCTGCCCCACGTGGTGCAGCCGCTCGACGAGATCCCGGGTAGGGTTTCTGTTGCATGCGGGGTTTGGTGATTCCACGAGGTTGATTGTAAAGAGGGGAAGGAGGGGGTTTCGGAAGGGTTGGTCGGCGCGGCAGGGGTCACCGGAGTTGGCCAAGATCGCCGGCGGCGGAGGAGGGGAAAGGGGTGGGAGTGGGAGTAGGCGCTGGAAGGAGTAGGTCACGATGGTTCTAGACGAGCGGGTGGGGTTCAGGATAGGAGGTGATTTGGTCTCCCGGGCGATGGGCTCGGCCCAATTCCAAAAATATTGCCGCGTTTACGTGAGGCCAAATTCTGCGCGGGATTAGAGACTTCTTTTTCAAGCGTTGGATGGAGGTCGTGTGGACAGCTTAGATCGTCTTCGGTGGCGTGATCCGTGGGTAGGTATTTCGTCGGTTCTGATTGGCTCGAAAAGTTAATTCACACATTGAGGTTAGTTGGCTTTATTTATTTATTTGATGCGACAAAAAACAAAAATTCCTCCAAGAACGTCTCGTGAAGGCATCTTGACAAATGACGCTACGTGAAAGTTTCATTTTTTATTTTTTTTTAAATTACTTATGCTCCATTTGAGACCCACATGCTGGAATCGGGGTGGGTTTGCACTTTAGCGTTAATATGACGAGCTCCATAATTTTTGCAAAAATCATTTTTTAGATCCACAACACGGTATTTCTTCACTAAAGTTTCACCGGTAAAGCAGGACTCCTCACTACCTGGCCACGAGCGGGAATTTTTGGTCGTCGTCATTTCATGCGGGTCCCAAATCAGATCGTAACTAATTCAAAAAAAATGAAAAACAATGCGACACATTCGCGTGCCGTGATTTTATGTCACCTAGATGCAGGAAAAAATTTGAACCTTGATAAAATCAGTTTACGAGAAAGTCCCTTCACATAAATGACCTACCACGTTCGAGGTTGCATGATTTTTAGGTCAAAATGAGCTAGATTCGGCCTTGACCATGGTATAGTTTGTCAGAACAATGCAATATCGGACACGTGTGTGGGCCTTAGGATGGCGAGGAACTCCACAGAGGCCGATTTTCGTTTCGTCCCATAAAAAGTGCCTTTTCTATTTTTGGAGTGCCAAAATCGGGTTTTTTGTGAAGCGGATACTGAAACGCGAAAACAAAAGCTAGAAAAAAATACCCCACATAAATAATAGACCTCCTGGGATACGCATATCAGGTTTCATTTCATTGTGGTAGCCTTTGGAGGTATATTTTAAATTTTGCGCAAGATCCTGCCGATTTCGCTGGAATCAGGGTGGGTTTGCACTTTAGCGTAAAAAAGTAAACCTCCTAAATTTTTGCAAAAATCATTTTTAGATCTGCAACACGTCATTTCTTCACTAAAGTTTGACCTTTAAGGGGAGACTCCGCACCGCTGGCCACGAGCGGGAGTTTTTATGCATTGTAATTTCATGCGGGTCCCGAATCGGGCGTAACTAATTCAAAAAAATAAAATATACGAGACCTTCGTGTGGCGTCTATTTATGTCACCTAGATGCGAGAAAAAAATCAAACCTTGAGAAAAGTAGTTTACCAGAAAGTCCTTTCATAAAATGACCTACCACGTTCGAGGTTGCATGACTTTTAGGTCAAAATGAGCTAGATTCGATTTTGATCATGGCATAGTTTGTCGGAATGAGTCCATATCGGACATGTGCGTGGCCCTTAGGATGCAAGGAACTCCACAGGGGCCGATTTTCATTTCGTCCAATGAAAAGTGCTTTTTCTATTTTCGGAGTGCCGAAATCATGTTCTTTTATGAAGCGGCTACCGAAACGCGAAATCAAAAGCAGGGAAAAACACCCTACATAAATAATAGACCTCCTGGGATATGCATATCAGGTCTCATTTCATTGCGGTAGCCTTTGGAGGTATATTTTAAATTTTGCGCAAAATCCTGCTGATTTTGTTGGAACCGGGGTGGGTTTGCACTTTAGCACAAAGAAGTAAATGATACGTCTCAAACGTATCTATAATTTTTGGTGCCCCATGATTGTTTTTACACTATTTGCCTTGTGTTCCGTTACACTTTGTGGCATTTTTATGCGATTTCCGGAACAAACCTACTAACAAGATGCCACAGTGACAGTTCCCTGTTTTCTGCTGTTTTTGTGTTTCAGAAAAGCTACACAGAAAATATTCTTGGAATTGGACGAAACAAGTTTGCAAACTCCTATTTTACCTGGACAAAGGACGAGGACCAAACGGGAGCCGGAGAGGGCCCAGAGGCTGGCCACACAATAGGGGGGGGCCAGCCCCTGGCCGCGCCCACCCATTGTGAGGCCACCCTGGTCCACCTCTGACGACGCCCCTTCGCCTATAAGAAGCCTCCTGACGGAAAACCCTAAAAGAATGGGCGAAATTTCCTGAAGAGTTCCGCAGCTCCGCCGCCGCCGCCAACGAATTTTGGGGGATAGAAGTCTCTGTTCCAGCACCCTGCCGGGACGGGGAAGTGTCCCCGGAGCTATCTCCATCGGTCTCCATCGCCGTCTCCACCATCTCCATCGACCTCACCGCCATCTCCATCAACCTTGCTGTCTCCTATGATGAGGAGCGAGTAGTTCTCCCTCGGGGCTGAGGGCTCTACCGGTGGCTATGTGGTTTGATACGTCTCCAATGTATCTATAATTTTTGATGCTCCATACTTGTTTTTACACCATTTGCCTACTGTTTCGTTACACTTCGTGGCACTTTTATGCATTTTCCGGAACTAACCTATTAACAAGTTGCCACAGTGCCAGTTCCCTGTTTTCTGCTATTTTTGTGTTTCAGAAGTGATACACAGGAAATATTCTCAGAATTGGATGAAACAAGTTCCTGAAGTCTTATTTTGTCCGGGAGCTTCCAGAGATCCAAAGGAGAGTAGGAGGGGGGCCATAGGGGCCCCACACACCAGGCCGGTGCGGCCAGGGCCTGGGCCGCGCCAGCCAGATGTGAGGCCACCTGGCTCCACCTCTGACATCGCCCCTTCGCCTATAAAGACCCCCCGACGGGAAAAACCTAAGTACCCGATCACTTTTCTAGAACACATCGCGATCCGCCGCCGCCGTCGACCCGAAGATCGGGAGGGTCCAGAAGTTCTTCCCGGTACCCTGCCGGAGAGGGGAATCGCCACCGGAGGTCTTCTTCATCGCCATGCTTACCTCCGGAGCGATGAGTGAGTAGTCTACCTTGGACTATGGGTCCATAGCAGTAGCTAGATGGTTGTCTTCTCCACCATGTGCTTCATGTTTAGATCTCATGACGTGCCCTACATGATTGAGATCACCGTTATGTAATTCTATATGTTTGGTTTGTTGCGATCCGATGAATATTGGTGTTATGATTGAGTTGCTATACTGAAATATATCTTATGTTATCTCTATGTTGTTTATGATCTGGCATGCTCTCCGTTGTTAGTAGCTATCTTGGCCGAGTAGTTGCTAGTGACTCCAAGAGGGGGTATTTATGCTCGATAGTGGGTTCATGCCTCTATTTAACCTGGGGGAGTGACAGAAACCTCTAAGGTTGTAGATATGCTGTTGCTACTAGGAAGAAAACAACATTCATATGCTCAAGGGCATATGCTTTGTTTACATTACACACTTTGCTTAATGCAATTATCTGTTGTTCGCAACTTAATACTCATGGGGTGTTCGGATGATATCCCCGGGAGTGGATTATTAGTCATAGATGCAGTTGGATGGCGGTCTATGTATTTTGTTGTAATGCCCAAAGTAAATCTCATAGTGATCTTCTTGACATATCACGTTTATCTTTATTCTATCAATTGCCCAACTGTAATTTGTTTACCCAGCATGTGTTATTTATCTTATGGAGAGACACCACTAGTGAACTGTGGACCCCGGTCCTATTTCCATCATATTGCTATCACCTGTTTACTTTACTCGCACTGTTTACTTTACTCGCATACTTCTACTGTTACGCTCATAACCTTTGTTTCAAGCAAACCGGTGAGATTGACAACCTCATCGCATGTTGGTAACAAAGTACTTGGTTGTGTGTGTGCAGGTTCCGTGTTGCAGCTAGCAAGCAAAGCTTGGACGAGGCGCCATATATAAATTGTGCGAAGCTGTCACAATCTAGCAAGCATCACCTTCAGTCGCATTGTCTGCTCTTCTCCTGAACAATTAAACCTTAGTTTCTTAACTGAGGGAAAATCTTGCTGCTATATTCATTACACCTTTCTCTTGGGGTTCCCAACAGGCCGGTTATTTACTTCATCAACCCGGTAGCATCAAACTCTTTTCTGGCGCCGTTGCCGGGGAAGAGTGGAAGACTTCTGCAAGGGGAGTTTTCACACACACATCCTTTACTTTGTTATTGCTTTGCTTTACTTTATTTATTTTACCTGCATCGTTTTTATATCAAAAATCAAAAAAAAATTAGAATCCTTGGTAGTTGTTATTTCTTTACTTTTAGTTCATCATGTTGATCCCTAAGTACGTTCTGGAGGACCTCTCAGTAGGTAGTGGTTCTATTATTGGAAAATATAACATTGAGGAGTTCTTTAATCATATTAGTATGCATAAGGAAGTTGAGGAAAAGTCTTTGGTTGAGCTAGCTCCTAGTATTGAAGTTGCTTCTGCTTATTTAATTCACATATTGGAAACTAGGTTTGCTAGTCTTAATCCTTTCATGTAATACATGTTCCTTAAGCTTCATGAAATTGAAGATCCTGAAAAGAAAGCTTTTATCTTGGAAGCTTTGCGCTTAGAATTGAAAGATGTTGTTATTGAAGCTAGAAAAGTTCTTAAACGTTTTAATAAACTCGGTTCACCTATAAAGGTTATTGGTACAAACGATGAAGGAGCCGAAATACCTATACCTAGCAAGCTCTTGGGATTGTGTGAAGCTTTCGAAAACAATTTTGACTGGATCTGTCCCCAAAATCTTTTTAGTGATTTGAGTGAACCAAAGCGTGATCACAAAGGGTCTTCTAAAACTTATGTGGATGAAATACAATGCCTTATTGACAAGACCTCTGCAGTTGATCTTAATGCTTCTTCTGAAAATATTTGATTCACAATTTTCTGCGCCTAGCTCAAAGGCGTTAAAGAAAAGCACTCTTGGGAGATAACCCAATGTTTTATTTTCAGTACTTTTTCTTTTATTTGAGTCTTGGAAGTCATTACTACTGTAATGACCGCTCCTTATCTTGTTTATTTCGTTTTTGTGCCAAGAGAAGCCTCTAATTCGAGTGAGGTAAAGATTTGGGGATGTTGCTGTCCTGAAACTATTTTCGGTGCTGCACCGTAAAAATTTATATAAATTCTCTGTATATCTTTTGGACCTGAGATTTCTTTTGCATATGCTCCAGGTCATATCCAAACTTTCATTAGTTGAACACTTTTTGATTTGAGCAACAAAAAACCCCTCAAAAATTTGGCCTTTGTCAGCTGTTCAGTTTTGACAGATTTCTGCCAATATTTGTGTTTGCCGCTTTATCGCTTTCTTTTGAGTTCTTTTGATCATGGAACTTTTGGGGAAGTTGCTACAGTAGTATTTACTATATATGTGATGGTTTTGAGTTGAAACCTGAAGCAAAAAGAGGTTGATTATATGTTATGCTTGCACTAATGTTGTTAATAGAATTGTGTTTAGTTTTGTATGAAGGAAGTTTTTAAGTGTAGGGATTGGAGTATGATGAGATGAGTTGAAGAATGGACAAAATCTCAAGCTTGGGGATTCCCATGCATCACCCCAATAAATATCTAAGAAGTACAAGCGTCAAAGCTTGGGGATGCCCCCGAGGCACCCCTTCTTCATCGGCAAAAATTAGGTCACCTTTCAAGACACTATATTTTTATTGCTTCATGCACTATGTGTTTTTCTTGGAGCATCAGTTGTTTTAGTTTTCTTAGTTAGTTTGTTTTCTTTTCTGCAATAAATGGTTGGACCCCAATAAATTTCCTTTGGAGGAGATATACTCGTTTTCATTTGCCAAGAACACTCGTTGAAATTATAAGAATGAAAAACGGAGTTGATCGAGTGTTCTTCTTTTTCTGCTACTGCTTTTGGTTTTCGTTTTCGCCTTGATTTGTGTTTAGACCTTGTCATATCTTTTCATCAAGGTGTATTTTGCCTCTGATCTTAATTGGTTTTCATCAAAAGAGGTGTCTATAAAAATTTCAAATGGTGTTGGAAAAGAGAAAAAGCTTTATGCAAAAAAGTGGTACAAGAAGGAGCTTGTGTAGACTGTGGCTTAGGCTTTTTCATGTTATGCTTGATGTATTTTTGATAGTATGCTTAGTGTTTTTGCTGTAGCATGACTTGTCTCAAATAACTGAGATTGCTTAATGAGCCTTTGAAAAAAATCATGCGTTGTTTTTATTGTATGGAAGCATTATTTTGGTTTTCTCCTTGATGCTTTATTTGGGTTGACTTGGCGCATGCTCACACATGTTAGACTCTTACAAAGTCGCCAATAGCCTCTTTGATCATTTAGTTTTTGACTCTTGATGCCATCTTATGCTTCTTTTAATGTCGCTTTGTCGCTTTGCATGATTATGGCCATTATTGCTCTCTTAGTTGGTCGCTCCCAGTCTTTTGCTAGCCCTCGCCTTGTACTGAGTATGAGCTCTACTCATGCATCCAACTCCTAAAAGCCAAAGTTTTCCAAAGTGTCCACCATACATACCTACTAGCAATTTGCTATTCCAAGTAAATTAGACTTGCTTTTATTTTCTCTTCAAATTAAACTCTTACCAGTGTTATGCGAAATTCGGTCAGTAAAGCTCTCACGAACCGGAAGGCACACTTTACTTTTTCCTGTTCTTAAAAATTTGACATTGTGGTCTCTTATGTTGAGTTGTTATGCTTGCAAGTTGTAAGTTGGAGAATAGCCCAGCCATGCAGTCATGGGCAAGCTTTCAACATTGCACTTCTTATTTGAGTTGATATCGTGATCTTTTGTTTATGGATGCCCACGGTGTGAAATGAATTGGGAATCTTGTGGGGATCATGGAGTTTGTATATGTGTTAGGGAAATGCCGGGCCGCTAATCTAAGCCATGCATAATTCATGGTGGAAATTTGCAGCATACCCATGGTGAACATTCGACAATGCATCTCAGAATAAAAAGCTAAACAAATGGCAAATAAAAGAGATGTCGAGGTGTTCATTGTCTGCTTGTCCTGTCATTTTGATGTGGGCTTGTTCCATGTCATCGGGCACGGAGGTACCCCATTGGCGGTTCTCAATGATATGCATATATTTACAATGACAAGAGCCTTGCTTGGGACTCTAAGTAAAGTAGCATGAGGTTTGGGTACTCATATTCACGGGGCATGAGGTTTTCAACTTATGATTTGTCAAGCATATGCATCATAATTGTTCTCGCATTAACTTTAACCATTCAAGATGCTTATGATGGGGGCAATGAGAGCTCAAAGCCGGTAAGTAACATAATTTTTGAAGGTTATAAAACTTGCAATCACGGCTTCCCTCTGCGAAGGGCCTTTCTTCTACTTTTATGTTGTGTCACCACCTTCTATCTGTATGCACCATTAACAGAGCATAGTTGTCATTCTTAGTATAATGTGCATTGTCCCAAAGTTTTCATTGATTGATTTATATTGTTGGTTTCACTTGTTCTCAAATTATTTGTATCTAGTTGCCCTCTTAAACTTGAAGGTGTCCTATGAATTTATGTTTTGCTCTCCATGAAGGACAAGATGAAAACCATTTGTATGTTTTTCCTTATGATTTGAACACACGTTTGACTTTCATTGTTTCATTTTCATGATCTTTTTTTTGTGTTCATTTGCATGTTTACAACATGGTTGCTAAGTTCTTATTGTCAAGATTATATCTTCGTGCCCATGTTTTAAGTTCTAATGATCCCAGCTCACAAATGCTTACATATATGATCAAGATTGTGTAGGTGCATGTCACCTCAAAAATTATTCTTTTGTTATCACTTATCTACTCGTGGACGAGCAGGAGTTAAGCTTGGGGATGCTTGATACATCTCCAACATATCTATAATTTTTGATGCTCTATGCTTGTTTTTACACCATTTGCCTACTGTTTTGTTACACTTCGTGGCACTTTTATGTATTTTCCGGAACTAACCTATTAACAAGTTGCCACAGTGCCAGTTCCCTGTTTTCTGCTATTTTTGTGTTTCAGAAGTGATACACAGGAAATATTCTCGGAATTGGACGAAACAAGTTCCTGAAGTCTTAGTTTGTCCGGGAGTTTCCAGAGATCCGAAGGAGAGTAGGAGGGGGGCCACAGGGGCCCCACACACCAGGCCGGCACGGCCAGGGCCTGGGCCGCGCCAGCTAGGTGTGAGGCCACCTGGCTCCACCTGTGACATCGCCCCTTCGCCTATAAAGACCCCCCGACGGGAAAAACCTAAGTACCCGATCACTTTTCTAGAACACATCACGATCCGCCGCCGCCGTCGACCCGAAGATCGGGAGGGTCCAGAAGCTCTTCCCAGCACCCTGCCAGAGAGGGGAATCACCATCGGAGGTCTTCTTCATCGCCATGCTTGCCTGCGGAGCGATGAGTGAGTAGTCTACCTTGGACTATGGGTCCATAGCAGTAGCTAGATGGTTGTCTTCTCCACCATGTGCTTCATGTTTAGATCTTATGAGCTGCCCTACATGATTAAGATCACCGTTATGTAATTCTACATGTTTGGTTTGTTGGGATCCGATGAATATTGGTGTTATGATTGAGTTGCTATACTGAAATATATCTTATGTTATCTCTATGTTGTTTATGATCTTGCATGCTCTCCGTTGTTTGTAGCTATCTTGGCCGAGTAGTTGCTAGTGAGTCCAAGAGGGGGTATTTATGCTCGATAGTGGGTTCATGCCTCTATTTAACCTGGGGGAGTGACAGAAACCTCAAAGGTTGTAGATGTGCTGTTGCTACTAGGGAGAAAACAACATTCATATGCTCAAGGGCATATGCTTTGTTTACATTATACACTTTGCTTAATGCAATTATTTGTTGTTCGCAACTTAATACTCATGGGGTGTTCAGATGATATCCCCGGGAGTGGATTATTAGTCATAGATGCAGTTGGATGGCAGTCAATGTATTTTGTTGTAATGCCCAGAGTAAATCTCATAGTGATCTCCTTGACATATCATATTTATCTTTATTCTATCAATTGCCCAACTGTAATTTGTTTACCCAGCATGTGTTATTTATTTTATGGAGAGACACCACTAGTGAACTGTGGACACCGGTCCTATTTCCATCATATTGCTATCACCTGTTTACTTTACTCGCACTGTTTACTTTACTCGCATACTTCTACTGTTTTCCACTCGATACGCTGATAACCTTTGTTTCAAGCAAACCGGTGAGATTGACAACCTCATCGCAAGTTGGGAACAAAGTATTTGATTGTGTGTGTGCAGGTTCCACGTTGCAGCTAGCAAGCAAAGCTTGGACGAGGAGCCATATATAAATTGTCCAAAGCTATCGCAATCTAGCAAGCATCACCTTCGGTCGCATTGTCTGCTCGTCTCCTGAACGATTAAACCTTGGTTTCTTAACTGAGGGAAAATCTTGCTGCTATATTCATCACACCTTCCTCTTGGGGTTCCCAACGGGCCGGTTATTTACTTCATCATCCTGGTAGCATCATGGTTCACCTCTCTCTCCCATTATGTGATCTTTATGTGATCGTGAGCTTTGTATCTAGTTGAATTGGTAGATGTTATTATTCAGATATTATGCTACTCCCGTGCTTATATTTGTAATATCCGGAGATACCTTGTATCATGGTGTGAAGGTGACTAGTGTGCGCATCATGTGTATCTTTTTGGTTAATGTCTCCATGAATTGTTGGTGTTTATTGGAACCATCTAGTGCATTCACGGTGATAGTGTGGGATAATCTAGTTTGGGTACATACGAACTTTGAGGAGTGCTTCGTAGCCCTAAGCATGATTAGTGTTCATTTTCCATTGGTGAATTGTTTTGAGTTGCATATTGATGATAGTATCTATTGGTTCAATTATGTTATATTTGTTGAGAGTGTGTCCACTAATGAAAGTATGATCCCTAGGCCTTGTTTCCAAGCATTGCACACCGTTTACACTCAGTTTTGTTACATGTTTGCTCGCAGCGATACTTATTTCAGATTACACTTACTACTTATAATCATCACCACTACTTGTATTTTACTATCTCTTCGCCGAACTAGTGCACCTATACATCTGACAAGTGTATTGGGTGTGTTGGGGACACAAGAGACTTTCTGTATCGTAATTGCAGGGTTGCTTGAGAGGGATAGCTTTGACCTCCTCCTCCCTGAGTTCGATAAACCTTGGGTGATCCACTTAAGGGAAACTTGCTGCTGCTCTACAAACCTCTGGACTTTGAGGCCCAACACTGTCTACAAGAACAGACGCGTGCGTAGACATCAAGCTCTTTTCTGGCGCCGTTTCCGGGAGGTAAGGTAAAAGGTACTCGCATCCTCCTGTGTGAGTGCTCGAAGTTATTTCTTTTAGATTCTGCAATTATATCTTTTTGTTTCTTGTTTTTATTTTCACTAGGTAGGCTTAATGGAAAACAAAGAGTTCTTTAGTATTTTTCCTGAGTTAGGATGTGGAGTGTTTGAAGAGAAAATCAAAAAACCTTTGGAGCTTAATTTGCATGCTAATAGTGTTAGTAGTATGAATGCTTTGAACACCATTATTGCTAATGCTATAGAAAAGTCTAAGCTTGGGGAAGCTAGTTTTGATAAGCATGATATTTTTAGTTCCCCAGCTTTAGTGAAGAAAGTTTGCTCTGATGATATTTTATCTCCCATATGTGATGTTTCTAATGATGCTTGTGCTCCTCATCCTTTTAAAATACCTATGAAAATTGTTGAACGTGCTATGAATAACTGCTATTTAGGAGATGGAACTGTCCATCCTGGTGATCATTTGCTCTTTATACATGAATTATGCGAGTTGTTCAAGTGTGCAGGTATTTCAATGAACCGAGTTAAGAAGAAGCTATTCTCTTTATCATTAAAGGGCAGAGTTGCGGAATGGTATAAGACGCTAAAGGATGGCCGACCTATTGATTGGGAGGAAATTGTACCTCTCTTTTATTCTAAATTCTATCCTTCTAGTGAGGTTTATAAAGATAGGAATTATATTTATAATTTTCATCCGCATGAGAGAGAAAGCATTGCCCAAGCATGGGGAAGATTGAAGTCACTAATGCTCAAATGTCCTATTCATGAGCTTCCCCATAATATTGTTATTAATAATTTTTATGCAAGGCTTTTGAGATATTACAAGGACTATCTAGATGCATGCTTTGATAGGTCTTTCACAAGCAAGGATGTTGACGTCAAGTGGGATCTGCTTGAAACAATTCAAAGCAATAACGAAGATTGGGATTGCAGCAAAGGCAAAGGATCAGGTATAAATTAGGTTATGATTGCATTAAGTCTTTCGCTGAAACTGCTAATTTTCAAGAGCTTAGTGCTAAATATGGGCTTGATCCTCAAATTATGGTTAATTGTTTTATAGCCTTTTCTTCTCATATTAATGTTCCTAAGGGAAATGGGGATGTGTATCATGAACCTTTTAAAGACACTTGCATAGAAAGTGATATTGTTATTGATGATTGCAATGAACATGCTCAAACTTCTGAAAGTCCTATTTCTTATAAGCATGTTAGTTTTTGTGGAGTACATTGACTGTGTGAACAGAGTCACAACAAGGAAGATTATGGTATCCACCACGGGAATAAAGAAACCCGAATGTGGCTCAAGGCTCTAGATAAGCTTGGTGAAAAGGTTTGTGAGCTTTATCCTTTTCTTTGTAAACTTTGCGATGACACGGGTCATTTTAATTTTCAATGCTCAAGCCAATATCATGACTCTTTTAATCGAATGAGTGTCGTAAATTTGTATTGTGATGACAAGATTACTCTCAATCAGCATGATGAGCTTACTTTGTTTTTGGGGTATGAAGAGATATCTAGAAAGACTTCTTTGATAGATATGAGTGTTCCTGATATTAATAGCACCCTTCATCATTGTCATCTCTATTGTGTTAAAGATTGCCTCACAAATACTTACATACAAAATATTATAAAACATGATGTTTTGTCAAGCTATGACAGGACTGATAGATGTTTCTATCTTATTAATAGAGAGGAGGAATCCTCCAAAGTTTCTTCTGTTGTTTCTGTCAGTAAACCAGATTATGTAGAGAAGATGCATTTCAAGTCTCTTTCTCCTAAAGGAGAGAGTAAGAAGAGTAAGTAGAAGAAGAAGAAGAAGAAGAGGAGTAAAAGGCGAGAGGAAATGGTATCTTTCCCTAAGCATGTTGCTCCTATTATAGATTATGATAATTCTGATCTTCCTGATGTTCCTATGCCTGTTACCTATGTTAGTGATCATGATTGGGAAAAGCACTCCACTTTTGATATTGAAAATCTTTTTGGTACCAATTCTAAGGTTAATAATTGTTGTACCATTAGTACTATCCATGTTCCTTCTTATGATGATATGTTTGATGAGTATGCTTTGCAAAATAGCTGTTCTCTTGCTTATGATGATACTAAACCTCTAGTTTATGATGGTTATGATGATGAGTATAATATTTTCATTTCACCTACTTTTGAGGAGAAAATTAGTTATGATTACAATATGCCTCCTATTTTTGATGATTATGGTGATGAATATAATTATTCTCTTGAAACTGCTCCTACTACGATTGTTCATGTGGGGAGTATTAATTCTTTTATGCATGTGGCTCATGATAGGGGTGCTTTATGTGATAGTTATATTATTAATTCTATTCATGATGCTACTAAAAGTTATTATGAGAGAGGGAAACATGGTTTGATGGACCTCAATAATATTGAGTTTCCCCTCTTTTTGTTGGAATTCTTGAAGTTAAACTTGTTTTGTCTTCCTATGCTTTCGCTTTGCGCTTTCATGACTTATCTCTTTACAAGACTATTTTTCATAGGAAGTGGTTTAGATTTAAATGTGCTTCATATTTGCTTTTTGATACTCTCTTTTGCTTCAAGTTCTTATACAGCGCCTTTGCCTTAAGCTCTTTTATGGCGCCTACATGAGCATCTTTGCAAACTACTACGCCTAGCTCAAAGGCGTTAAAGAAAAGCACTTTTGGGAGATAACCCATTGTTTTATTTTCAGTACTTTTTCTGTTATTAGAGTCTTGGAAGTTATTACTACTGTAATGACCTCTCCTTATCATTTTTATATCGTTTTTGTGCCACGAGAAGCCTCTAATTTGAGTGAGGTAAGATTTGGGGAAGTTGCTGTCCTGAAACAGATTTCGGTGCTGCACCATAAAAATTCGTGAAAATTCTCAAAATATCTTTTTGACCTGATATTTCTTGTGCGTATGGCAGGTTATATTCAAACTTTATTAGTTTACACTTTTTGATTTGAGCAACAGAAAACCCTCTAAAAAATTGACCTTTGTCAGCTGTTCTGTTTTGATAGATTTCTGCCACTATTTGTGTTTGCCTCTCGATCGCTTTCTTTTTGAGTTCTTTTGATCACGGAACTTTTGAGGAAGTTGCTACAGTAGTATATGCTTTATATGTGGTGGTTTTGAGTTGAAATCTGAACCAAAAAGGATTGATTCACTATTATACTTACACTAATGTTGCTAATAGAATTGTGTTGAGTTTTGTATGAAGGAAGTTTTCAAGTGTAGCGATTGGAGAATGATGAGATGAGTTGAAGAATGGACAAAAGCTCAAGCTTGGGGATGCCCACGCACCCCAAGAAATATCCAAGAGGTAGAAGCGTCAAAGCTTGGGGATGCCCCCGAGGCACCCCTTCTTCATCGGCAAAAATCAGGTCACCTTTCAAAACACTATATTTTTATTGCTTCATGCACTATGCATTTTTCTTGGAGCGTCAGTTGTTTTTGCTTTCAGTTTTCTTTTGTTTTGTTTGCTGCAATAAATGGTTGGATCACATCATGTTTGTTTTGGAGAGAGTTATGCTCCATTTTTCATTGCCAAGAACACTCTAGTTTTCACTCTTATCGTGCAACGAGTGTTCTCTTTTTCTGCTACTACATTTAGCTTTTGTTTTTCCCTTGATTTGTGTTCAGATCTTGTTATATCTTTATATCAAGGTGTATTTTGACCTCTGGTCCATGTTGGTTTTCCTCAAAAGAGTTGTTTCAAAAAAGTTTGAATGGTGTTGGAAAAGAGAAAAAGTTTTAGCAAAACAAAAAGTGGTACAAAAAGGAGCTTGTTTAGACTGCAGCTTAGGATTTTGCATGTCGTGCTTGATGTCATTTTGATAGTATGCTTAGTGGTTTTGCTGTAGCGTGACTTGTCTCAAATGACTGAGATTGCTTAATGAGCCTTTGAAAAAATCATGTGTTGTCTTTATTGTTTTGAAGCATTAATTTGGTTTTCTCCTTTGATGCTTTATTTGGGTTGACTTGGCACATGCTTACACCATGTTGACTACAAAATAAGTCGCCTATAGCCTCTATGATTATTTGGTTTTTGACTTGTGATACCACTTTATGCTTCTTTCAATGATGTTTTCTCGCTATGCATGATTTTGGCCGTTATTGTTCTCTTAGTTGGTTGCTCCCAGTCTTTTGCTAGCCCTCACTTTGTACTGAGTATGAGCTCTACTCATGCATCCAACTCCCAAAAACCAAGTTATTCCAATGTGTCCACTATAAATTCCTATGCATGGTATTTGCAAGCCATTCCAAGTAAATTTTCATGTGCTACCTTTCAGAAAACCTTCAAAACACTTCTCGTTTTGTGACACTGTTTTTAGCTCATGGGGACGTAGTGGTCGGATTTGCTATCTTCCATATTGTCGTATTCCAAAAAGAAAAGAAAAAAGAAAAAAAAAAGGCACTCCTCCATGGTATGTGAATGTTGGTGGGCACCCGATGGAATCGGTTAGCCATGGTTTGTGAAAGAAAGAAAAAGGTGGGGAGGAGTGCCAAGCTTTATAAAAGAGCACCAAAGTGCCAATCCCTCTCTCAAAAACTTGCTTACTTTTTGTATGGAAGATAGTAAGAACCCCATTGCCAGTCGTTGACAAAGACAACCACCTCTCAAAACCAAATTTTTATCTCTCTGTTTTATAAATGTAAAGCTCTAGCACATGTTTAGTCACTGCTTCCCTCTGCGAAGGGCCTTTCTTTTACTTTTATGTTGAGTCTCCACCTTCTACCTTTATGCACCGTCTAAGAGAGCATAGTTGAAAGGACATATTCATTGCCTTCTGTTTTTGGGTGTTTGATCACAATACAAGGAATTTAACCTTGTGCTGAGCTGTGCAGGAATTCTACAGGTTTTGCACAGGACTGATGGTGAAGAAGTGTGGGAATGGGGACTGCTGTAGAAAGGCTCAAAATCACCCAAAGGAGAGAAATCTGCAGGGCCGGAAATTTTGTTTCAGGGCTAGAAATTCCGCCCCAGGGCTGGAATTTCCGCCCCTGGACAAAATTTCCGGGGGCCGGAAATTATGAAATTTCCGGCCCTTCGAAATATGGCTAAGACCCTTACGAAGCCGGGTGGTGCACCGTGCAGTAAGGGGGCCGGAAATTCTGGATTGGCAGAATTTCCGGGGGCCGGAAATTTCAGAATTTCCGGCCCCCCGAATTTTCGGCTAAGTCTTCTCCTAAAGGCCGTGGTGCATCTTGCAGATAAGGGCCGGAAATTCTAGTAACACAGAATTTCCGGGGGCCAGAATTTCCGCCCCTAGGCCGGAATTTCCGCCCCCCCGTGATTTTTCACTAAGTCCTTATCTCAAGTTGTGGTGCGACTTTCAGGAGAGGGCCGGAATTTCTGGCCGGAAATTCCATTTTGGAATTTCCGGGGGGCCGGAATTTCCGCCCCCAGGCCAGAATTTCCGCCCTTCCCGGACCCCGGAATTTCCGCCCCAGGGCCGGAATTTCCGGGGTAAGTTTTCTCCAACGGCCACATTTCGAGCCAGCCTATAAATAGTTGTCCCCTACCTCAGATCTGGTTACCTCGTCCACACTCTCTCTCCTCCATTGGTGCTGAGCTTCAACTTCGTAGATCTCCTTCCCTAGCCAACCAAATCCTCCAAGACTTGGTAGATTGGGAGAGGATCCATAGATCTACAACCTCACCGAAGTACTTAGTGATTGCTTCACCCCTCCTCCGTGGACCTTGCCTTAGGCAAGAGAGGTCACCTCAAAGCTTCCTCCGTGTAAAAGCTTTGTGGTTGTTCTTGTTGGGAGCCTCCAATTGAGTTGTGGAGTTGTGCCCCAACCTCCGTGTAAGGGTTTCGGTCGGTACCCCCACTACCACCGCTTAGTGGAAACGAGTTAGCCTCCGTGGCTTGCTCACCGGAGAACAAGGTGAGCCTCCGTGGCGTTTGGTGGACTCCGTGTCGCCACACCTCTCCAACGTAGACGTACTTCCCCTCAAAAGGAAGGAACTACGGGAATACATCCTTGTGTCTCCGGCTTCCGCTTTACGGTTCTTTCTTACCCTTACTCGCATCGGTTTTACTCGTTTCACTCTTGTTCTCTTGCTTGCTTGTCACATAGGAAATTCACCTAGTTGCACATCTAGAGAATTTCGTTTGTGTCAAGCCTTAAAATTGAAAAAGGTAAAATTTTGTGTAGCGCCTATTCACCCCCCCCCCCTCTAGTCGCCCGTGAGATCCCTTTCAATTGGTATCAGAGCCTCGTGCTCTTTGATTGGGCTTAACCGCCTAAGAGATCATGGGCGAAGAGGAGCCCGCCACTAAGGCGGATTTTAATAACATAATGACTCGCATGGATGCTATGATGGCAGCCATGGAAAGCCAAAAGTCTCAACTTGATGCTCTCACTAGTGGAACATCAAGTACCACTCCACCAACTCCGGTTGACATCTCGGGTAAGGATAAGCCATCCTTAAGCGAGGAAGATCCGGAGAAGGATGGGAATGAGAACAACGAGGATCCCCCCAAGAAAGATGACACCTCTCGGGGACATAGCACGGAGGTCCCACATCCTACAAGCTATGTCTCCGGAAGGCACCTTCAAATGCCACACCTTGCCTCATGCGGCCCACCGCCACAACTTGATGCTTCTAGCTTTGCCAATTGGCAAGATAACATGCGCTCTCACATCAATTTTGTGTCTATTGAGCTTTGGAGGATCATTGAGCAGGGTTATCATCCAACTTCCAAGGACTTGACCAACTTGCTACCTTGGGAGCAAATCGACAAGCAGCTCAATGCCTCCGCCTTGCACCTCATTCACATGTCACTCTCCGAGAAGGACAAGGCCTTTGTTCGCAACATCTCTTCCGCTAAGGAAGCTTGGGATGCTCTCACCAACCTCTTCATCGGCAATGAGAGCATTCAAGAGTCCAAGTTTGATGAGGCATCTAATGAAGCGGACAACTTTGCTATGCTTGATGGTGAATCACCCGAAGAACTTCATCGGCGTCTCTCGGCACTCCAAGTGAAGCTAGTCAACCTTGGCTCCACTCAATGTGATGGGAGATGGATGAAGAGGAAATTTGTCCAAGCCCTCTTGCCCTTCTTCAAGGATACGATGAACTCAATCAAGGGAGATGCCAACTTTAGGAAGATGACCGCTCATGACATCCTGCAAGAGATTGTGGCAAGGAAGATCTCTAAGAAGAATGCGGATGATGCTCTAGCTCATGCACGTGGTGTGCGTGCACCCAACCTTGCGTTGAAGGCAAAAGTCTCTCTTTATGAAGAAGCAAGTTTGATGGATGAGGAAGAGTCAATGTGTGGAAGTCCCGAAGACATGAAGTATGCTCATGCCGAACACATGGCTCTTGCTCAACGGGCTTTCATGAAGAAGTGGAAGTCATCAAGTCCCTCCAAACCTAAGGCCACAAGTAGAGTGAGAACATGCTACAATTGTGGGAATCAACACCACTTCATCGCGGATTGCCCCTATGAAAGAGTGGAAGATCACAATGGAAGACTCATTCGCAAGGAGATGAAGGCCAAGTCTTACCCTCCAAGAAACTTTGATAAGAAGAAAGCCGTTCCAATACATGCCTTAACGACTCAAGAAGAATACCCATCCGGTGATGATGCAAGTGATGATGAAGAAGTAGGAAGGGCCGCCATCGCCATCGCCAAGCCCATCTCTTCACCATCCCTCTTCGCTTCCGCAAACGAGTCCAAGCGCTCCAACTCCAAGGGAACATGTTTAATGGCTCACGCTACAAAGGTATCACCAACTTTCACACCCATCATACCTAGAAGCTTATCTTTGATGGATTGTGTTGATACTAGTTGTGATAAGGATGAGCCTAATGAATTTGACACCTTCATGACAACCTTGCATGGGGAGACCAAAGCTCAATTTGAGATTCTCCTAAATCAATATAATGAGTCTCTCCAACTTAATGATAAAAATGAGGAACGCATCTTTGAGCTAGAAGGGCATGCTCGTGAGTATGCCGATGAAATTGCAACCCTCAATCAATCTCTTGAGGTTGAGCAAGATCTAAGGATGGCACTTGAGGCATCCAAGTTAGGTCTTGAAGAATCCTATAACTTGGACATTGCTAGGCTTAAGAATGATCGTGATATTGCTCAATCAGTTGCTAATGAACTTAGGTTGCAAAATGAGAAACTAAATCTTATGATTGCTAAAGAAGCAACCAAGTTATCTTCTAGCACCTTTGTTGCAAGTACTTGTTACTCTAACCCTCTTTATGAGAAAGATGCCCCCAAAGGTGACACAAGGCTTGATGAGCTTTTGAGTGCTCAAAAGAAACATGGTGACAAGACCGGGCTTGGTTTCACTTCCAAGTCCAACAAGAAGAGGAACAAGAAAAAGAACAAGAAGAACAACAAGAAGACGCAATTTCTTGTGCCCACTCCTCCTCCCAAGAAGCACATCCCAAATGACATATGCTTTGATGAGGATGGAAATGTTTATGAGGAGGAGGGGGAGCTCGTAAGGGAAGTGATTGGGAATGCCAAGAGGGCAATGCCCAATCACAACGACTTTGCAGGAAAATACAACCCCTCTTATGTTCTTCGTCGTGCTTATGATGGACATGTTTATGCTAAATTTGTTGGTTCACCTAATGAACGCATTGCTTGGTCTATTTGGGTTCCTAAGACCCTTGTTACTAACAAAAGAGGACCCATTGAAAAATGGGTACCTAAAAACAAAGCTTGACTTTTGTAGGGCTTTGCTTCCGGTGCGGGACAATGGATAATTGATAGCGGTGCTACCAATCATATGTCCGGAAGCAAAGAGTTGGTGAAGGAGCTTCGCACCGGTTCATCTAGTGCGGGCTACGTCACCTATGGAGATTCCTCAAGGTCAAAGGTATTGGGTCTTGGTAAAGTTGTTATATCTCAAGATGTTACCGTGGAGAATGTCATGCTTGTTGAGTCTCTCTCTTACAATTTACTTTCCGTAGCTCAACTTGCCGATATGGGCTTTGCAACTTTCTTTGATGTTGGGATTGTAGTTCTTTTGTGGAGCAAGTCTCTTAAAGTAGCTTTTGTTGGGCATGTTGAAAACGGCTTATATGTGATCGACTTCTCGGAGAAGGTCACTAAAGCCGCAACTTGCCTAATGGCTAAAGTTGACGTGGGATGGCTATGGCATCGCCGGCTAGGCCACGTCAATATGAGAACTTTGCAAAGACTCCACAAAGGTAACCACATCCTAGGACTAACCGATCTAACCTTTGCCAAAGATCGTGTGTGTAGAGCTTGCATTGAAGGGAAGATGCATGAAATTCCTCATCCTAGCAAGACCATCATTTCTTCCAAAAGGGTCTTGGAGCTCCTTCACATGGATCTCTTTGGCCCTCCATCTCATGCAAGTCTAGGAGGGAAGAAGTATTGCTTGGTGATTGTTGATGACTACTCAAGATATACTTGGGTCTACTTCTTCAAGCACAAATACGAGACCCAACAAACCGTCAAGGACTTCATCAAGGAAGTGGAACGTCAATGTGGCCAAGATATCTTGATGATTCGGAGTGATAATGGGACGGAATTCAAGAACTACACCGTCAACGAATTCTTGAGTGATGAGGGAATTCAACATCAATACTCCTCTCCCTACACTCCACAACAAAATGGTGTAGCCGAGCGGAAGAACCGAACCTTGATGGACATGGCAAGGACAATGTTAGCGGAGTTTAAGTCTCCGTATAACTTTTGGGCCGAAGCCATCAATACCGCTTGTCATAATTCCAACCGGCTATATCTTCGCAAGGGCTTGAACAAGATTCCTTATGAGATCCTCACCGGCAACAAGCCTAACATCAAATACTTTCAAGTATTCGGTTGTAAGTGCTTCTATCTTAGAAAGGGAGTTCATTTGTCCAAGTTTGATTCTAAAGCTCTTGAGGGTATCTTTGTTGGTTATGCCGCCGAATCTCATGCTTTTAGAATCTTTGACAAAGAGTCCGCTCGTGTTGTTGAAGTTTCTAACATGAGATTCGACGAGAATGACAGCTCCCGTGTGGAGCAAAGTGGTGTTTGTGATGTAGGTGACGAAATACCTCCTCAAGCCATAAGAAGAATGGGTGTGGGTCATCTCATACCCATTGAGGGACACCTTTTGGTGGAAGGAGAAGGACTATGCTCTACTCAAGTGGAGCCTTCACCTTCACAAGCTCCACAAGCTCATCCAGGACCGATTGATGCTAACCAAAGATAAGCATTAGACCCTCTTTCAAGCGAGCAAGGCCAAGATCAAGACCAAGAGGACGATGGTGAATTCTCACCAATGGTAGATCAAGGCCGAGTTCAAGATGTTGAGCATGCTCATGATGTTGATCAAGCTCAAGTTGAAGGTCAAGGCGAGGACCAAAATAGTGGTGATGACCAAGTAGCTTCTCAAGAGTCTTTTGAAGAAGCTCAAGCTCGCCGTGCAAGGAAAGTGGAAGAAGCTCTTCGCAAAGGAAGTCATACCTTGGATAGTGTGATTCGAAGTGTGAGAAAAGGGGTTTCCACAAGGAGACAATTAGCCAACTTTAGTATCCATCATGCCTTCGTCTCTTGTGTGGAACCTCAAAAGGTGTTTGAGGCACTTGAAGACCCGGATTGGGTGGAAGCCATGCACGAAGAACTCAACAACTTCAAGCGCAATGAAGTATGATCTTTGGTGGAGAAGCCCAAGGAGTGCCGCAACGTCATTGGAACTAAGTGGGTGTTCAAGAACAAACAAGATGCCAATGGGATTGTCGTGAGGAACAAGGCTTGCTTGGTTGCTCAAGGATACTCTCAAGTGGAAGGAATCGACTATGGGGAGACCTACGCTCCCATGGCTCGTCTCGAGTCAATTCGTATCCTTCTTGCATATGCTTCTCATTTCAACTTTAAGTTATATCAAATGGATGTGAAGAGTGCCTTTCTAAATGGTCCTCTATATGAATTGGTCTATGTGAAGCAACCCCCGGGGTTTGAAGATCCCCATTTCCCGACCCATGTCTACAAACTCGATAAGGCACTTTATGGCCTTAAACAAGCCCCACGCGCGTGGTACGAGCACCTTAAAGAGTTGTTGTTAGACCGTGGGTTTGAAATTGGGCTCATCGACCCAACTCTTTTTACTAAGAAAGTCAACGGGGAGCTTTTCATATGCCAAATTTATGTAGACGATATTATTTTTGGCTCTTCTAACAAGCTCTTCAATGATGAATTTGCAAAGTTAATGACAGACAAATTCGAGATGTCCATGATGGGAGAGTTGAAATTCTTTCTTGGCTTTGAGATTCGCCAATTGCGAGGAGGGACATTCATCAATCAAGCCAAGTACATCCAAGACATGCTCAAGAAATTTAACATGGAATCCGGAGTTAAGGGAGCCAAAACCCCCATGCCAACAAAGGTTACTCTTGATCTCGATCCTAGTGGTAAGGAAGTGGATCAAAAGCTTTACCGTTCGATGATTGGCTCGCTTCTTTATCTTTGCGCATCTAGACCCGATATCATGCTTAGTGTGGGAATTTGTGCACGTTATCAAGCCGCCCCAAAGGAAAGCCATTTAATGGCCGTGAAAAGAATCTTCCGATATTTGATTCATACTCCAACTTTCGGCCTTTGGTACCCGAAGGGATCAAGCTTCGAGCTTGTTGGGTATACGGACTCGGATTGGGCGGGAGACAAAGTGGACAGGAAGTCAACTTCCGGGACTTGCCAACTTCTTGGTAGGTCCTTGGTTAGTTGGTCTTCTAAGAAGCAAAATTGTGTGTCTCTCTCCACCGCCGAAGCCGAGTATGTGTCCGCGGCAAGTGGTTGTGCTCAACTCCTTTGGATGCGGCAAACGTTGAAGGACTATGGAGTTCATTGCGACAAGGTTCCACTCTTATGCGACAACGAGAGTGCCATCAAGATCGCCCATAATCCGGTTCAACACAACAAGACGAAGCACATTGAGATACGGCATCACTTCATCCGGGACCACGTCAATCGAGGTGATATTAACTTGTCTTATGTAGGTACAAATGATCAACTCGCCGACATCTTCACGAAGCCCCTTGATGAAGCAAGATTCCGAGAGTTGAGGCATGAATTGAATATCATTGATTCTTGCAATGTGGCTTGTTAGTGTGCACTCATTCCCATACGATAGCACGTGTTCTACTCTAGATGTGGGCATGGACATAGGGGGAGTGCGGTCCTAATTCATTGGGCTATCCCTCCCCCCATTATGCCGATAGTAATGCAATCATTCTCTTTATATCATTTTGTGATATATGAGCTTCAATGATGAGTATTGGTTATGAACCCAAGATATATCTTCGCGGTTTAATGCCAAAACACTCATATATGGTGGCTTCGGCCACCGACCTCTTCTTTTGAAGAGTTTATTCCTTGAAATTCTTTTGAAGTTTCTCTTTATATGGGAAGGGACCTTGAGTTTGGTTTTTCGATGATTTCATGCCTTTTTGCAACCTCAAGTCCCGAGAACCACTCCGTGTTTGTTTTCTAGCCTATGCTCTCTCTATCTCTAAAACCTCCGTCTAACACACAAGTCAACCTCTTGTTTTATCTTGGTTCTTGATGAGATGGCCGGATTTTCCGTGTTTAAGTGTTAGATTTTTCCCAATGGGTGGAAACCCTTATTTCCATAGCAAATTTATATGCCCCCATGTACTCCTCAGAAGTGGTGCACTTTGCAGGAAGGGGGCCGGAAATTTGCCCCGAAAATTTGGGCGGAAACGTTAAATTTCCGCCCCCCGGAAATTCTACTACTTACCCCGGAAATTCCGGGGGCCAGAAATTCCGCCCCTAGGGCCGGAATTTCCGCCCCTGCGGTTAGTCTATATAAAGGGGGGGCCGGGGTGGAGTTACCCCTTGGTACCTCTTTTCACCCCCGACCCCCATTACTCCAAACCGCCGCCGCCGCCTCAACAAGGCCCTCTCCGGTGACTCCCTAGCCGCCGGATTCCCCGGATTTCGCCGGTCCTTGCTCCTCTCGGCGTGGGGGTTCTCTTCCTCCACGCGGTTTTCGCCATGGACAGCGGTATTGCCCCAATTCTCTCTTTCTCTAGGTGCCTTTGCCCTAGATCTAGATTCGTTTGGGTTGATCCGTTTTCCATTGAAAGGAGCATGTTTAGAGGTAGTTTTTCGGTCTAGTGAACCTAGCATTGAACTTAGTTGGTGCCGATCCTTTTTCTAGAGGTTTTTGTATCTTTGTTGTGGTGTTCTCACCAGGGGCCGGAATTTCCGCCCCTGGGGCCGGAAATTCCGGGGTAGGCCGGAAATTCCGTCCTTTGGACCGGAATTTCCGCCCCCACCGGAATTTCCGCCCCCAGACCGGAATTTCTGCCCCGTGCTGAGAATAATACAACTAAGATACATCATCTCTAAATTGTTTTTGCCTTACTAGTTCCCTTCTATGTTCTCACTAGCTATCTTATCGACTTGTGTGTTCTTATCTCCGTGCTTTTCCTCCTACTATCTTTCACAGGTGGCTCTAGTTCTCGTCCTAAGCGTGATCAGCGCGGCCGTTCTGCTGTTCACAAACGGAACTTTCGGTATGCTGATGAGGGCACTTTTGAGGAAGAATTTGTATCTCAGCAGGCTGAACAGGAGGCTGCTCAGGAGGCAGCAAGGGAGAAGGAAGCTAGGGCAGCCAAGAGGGCAGCTCGCAACCCCTCACGGGTTCCTCGTGTGAACTATGATACAATGAGCTCAGTGGAGTACAGTGCTTTGAGGCAGTTGGACTGGTATTCTGAGGCAAGAGATGAAGAACTTGAAGATACTCGTTTCTGGTGTGCTGCTCAGAAAGGTATATATGAAGATATCTATCGCCCTATGTCTCAGCGGGTGTGTTACATGCACATTTTGGACCGTACTCATCTCAGGAAGAAGGCTGAATATTTTGGTGAGGCTTTGGGAATCATGAAGAGGCTTGGTCTGTTTCCTCTTATGGATATTCAGTGTCCCTACAATGAGAAGATCATTCAGCAGTTCTATGCCACTCTCGCTTTCAAGGGGAATGAGGCTCTCTCCTTCAGGTGGATGTGTGGAGATACCATGCGGGAATCGGATTTCTATGAGTTTGCTCAGATTTTGAAATATGATTTTTAGGGGTATAGTGTGCCTGTTGGTCACCGTGTGCATCTGCATGGAGTTCAGCCAGACAAGAATCGCTTGGCTCCCCTCTACTCTTCCAAGGGTCAGATTGGCACTATCAAGGGTTTGCTTCCTCTGTACAACATTCTTCTTCGCATGTTCAGGGAGAACATCTCTCCCTCTGGAGGTAATCGGGATGCTATTCGTGCTGCACTTGTTGAGCTCATGTTTCTTTCTCATCGCTGCTTTGTGAGTACGGATCCTAATGAAGACTTCAAGCTGGATGTGATGCACTACATCTTCAATGAAATGCATGATGCCATGGTTTCCAAGCGTACTCCTCCCTATGCTCCATACATTATGCTCCTCATTCTTCAGAAGGCTCAAGACATGGATTTCTCCAAGGGGAACTCAGAACACAAGCTCAAGAGAATGAATGTGATCAAGCCAGCAGAAGAGAAAGAAGCTGCCAAAAGCAAAGGGAAGAAACCAGTTCCTTCAGGTAGTGATGTTGAGATGGGTGACTCTAGCTCTCGTTTGCGCAAGACTTCCTCTACCCGTCCTTCTAGCAACAAGAAGCTTTCTCTGTGGCAACGCACTCTCTTGTGCCTCAACGTTGCTATCCACAAGGAGAACTACTCTGCCTATGAAGAGAGAAGGGATATCATTCACAATCAGCAGGTTCTTTCTCGCGAGGTTCAGCTTCTTCAGGATCCCTCCCTTCAGCTCTCTCCAGTTCCTGCTCCTAAGTACATTCCGTATGAGAGGTGGCAAGATGACAACGGCGTCGATTGGGCTGAAGTGGAGGCTCTCTCCAAGGTTGGAAGTGATGAGGAGTTCTCCGGGAGCGATGAGGATGACGAAGACGCTGCTGATGATGATGAGGACGAGTTCGATGATGAGTGATCTTCGTTTGGGGATTAGCATCGCTCTTCTCCCTTTTTGGTGTCTCGATGCCAAAGGGGGAGAAGTAGTTCTATTAGGATTTGCTTGGGTTGGTTTGGGCTGTTTATTTGCCTTAATTGCTTCGTGAACTTATTTGCTTCGTGAACTGTTCGTGGTTTATTTGTGTGGAACTTTGGTTCCATTATTGTAATAAACTAGTCGTACTCTACTGTGTGCTCCTCGTTTAATATTGTGTTCCTCGTGCAAATTGTTCTTATTGTCTTGCTTATACCTTGCACTTGTCTAGGGGGAGCACTTGCTCTTGCTCTGTATTGCAAATCCGTGTATTGTCATCAAACACCAAAAAGGGGGAGATTGAAAGGACATATTCATTGCCTTCTGTTTTTGGGTGTTCGATCACAATACAAAGAATTTAACCTTGTGCTGAGCTGTGCAGGAATTCTACAGGTTTTGCACAAGACTGATGGTGAAGAAGTGTGGGAATGGGGACTGCTGTAGAAAGGCTCAAAATCACCCAAAGGAGAGAAATCTGCAGGGCCGGAAATTCTATTTCAGGGCCGGAAATTCCGCCCCAGGGCCGGAATTTCCGCCCCTGGGGGGCCGGAAATTTCATAATTTCCGGCCCTTCGAAATATGGCTAAGACCCTTACGAAGCCGGGTGGTGCACCGTGCAGTAAGGGGGCCGGAAATTCTGGATTGGCAGAATTTCCGGGGGCCGGAAATTTCAGAATTTCCGGCCCCCCGAATTTTCGGCTAAGTCTTCTCCTAAAGGCCGTGGTGCATCTTGCAGATAAGGGCCGGAAATTCTGGTAACACAGAATTTCCGGGGGCCGGAATTTCTGCCCCTAGGCCGGAATTTCCGCCCCCCCGTGATTTTTCACTAAGTCCTTATCTCAAGTTGTGGTGCGACTTTCAGGAGAGGGCCGGAATTTCTGGCCGGAAATTCCATTTTGGAATTTCCGGGGGGCCGGAATTTCCGCCCCCAGGCCGGAATTTCCGCCCTTCCCGGACCCCGGAATTTCTGTCCCAGGGCCAGAATTTCCGGGGTAAGTTTTCTCCAACGGCCACATTTCGAGCCAGCCTATAAATAGTTGTCCCCTACCTCAGATCTGGTTACCTCGTCCACACTCTCTCTCCTCCATTGGTGCTGAGCTTCAACTTCGTAGATCTCCTTCCCTAGCCAACCAAATCCTCCAAGACTTGGTAGATTGGGAGAGGATCCATAGATCTACAACCTCACCGAAGTACTTAGTGATTGCTTCACCCCTCCTCCGTGGACCTTGCCTTAGGCAAGAGAGGTTACCTCAAAGCTTCCTCCGTGTAAAAGCTTTGTGGTTGTTCTTGTTGGGAGCCTCCAATTGAGTTGTGGAGTTGTGCCCCAACCTCCGTGTAAGGGTTTCGGTCGGTACTCCCACTACCACCGCTTAGTGGAAACGAGTTAGCCTCCGTGGCTTGCTCACCGGAGAACAAGGTGAGCCTCCATGGCATTTGGTGGACTCCGTGTCGCCACACCTCTCCAACGTAGACGTACTTCCCCTCAAAAGGAAGGAACTACGGTAATACATCCTTGTGTCTCCGGCTTCCGCTTTACGGTTCTTTCTTACCCTTACTCGCATCGGTTTTACTCGTTTCACTCTTGTTCTCTTGCTTGCTTGTCACATAGGAAATTCACCTAGTTGCACATCTAGAGAATTTCGTTTGTGTCAAGCCTTAAAATTGAAAAAGGTAAAATTTTGTGTAGCGCCTATTCACCCCCCCCTCTAGTCGCCCGTGAGATCCCTTTCAATAGTTGTCATTCTGAGTATAGTGTGCATTGTCCCAAAGTTATCATTGATTGATTCATGATTATGGTTTCACTTGTTCTTAAATTATTTGTATCTAGTCGCCCTCTTAAACTTAAAGGTGTCCTATGCATTTATGTTTTGCTATTCCATGAGGGACAAGCTGAAATCCATTTGCTATGTTTTCCATATTATTTGAACACACGTTTGACTTTCATTGTTTCATTATTCATGATCTTTCGTTTGTGTTCTTCTTCATGTTATAACATGGTTGCTAAGTTTCTTATTGTCAAGATTATATCTTCGTGTCCATGTTTTAAGTTCTTTTGATCCCAGCGCTCAATGCTTACTTAGATGATCAAGATTGTGATGGTGCATATCACCTCAAAAATTATTCTTTTGTTATCACTTACCTACTCGAGGACAAGCAGGAGTTAAGCTTGGGGATGCTTGGTACGTCTCAAACGTATCTATAATTTTTGATGCTCCATGCTTGTTTTTAGACCATTTGCCTTGTGTTTCGTTACACTTTGTGGCATTTTTATGCGATTTGCGGAACTAACCTACTAACAAGATGCCACAGTGCCATTTCCCTATTTTTGCTATTTTTGTGTTTCATAAAAGCTACACAGAAAATATTCTCGGAATTGGACAAAATAAGTTTGGAAACTCCTATTTTACCCGGACAAAGGACGAGGACCAAACGGGAGCCGGAGAGGGGCCAGAGGCTGGCCACACAACAGGGGGGCGCGGCCTAGCCCCTGGCCGCGCCCACCCATTGTGAGGCCATCCTGGTCCACCTCTGACGACGCCCCTTCGCCTATAAGAAGCCTCCCGATGGAAAACCCTAAAAGAATGGGCAAAATTTCTAGAAGAGTTCCGCAGCTCCGCCGCCACCGCTGACAAATTTCAGGGGACAGAAGTCTCTGTTCCGATACCCTACCGGGACGAGGAAGTGCCCCCGGAGCCATCTCTATCGGTGACAAGGGTATAGTTAATAGATCCCGTTAGTTGAGTACCCCTGAGGCCCGTTAAGCTAGGCCCAATCGTAATGATAGTCGAATATGAGTTCTTACCGTATGTCGATATTGTAATCTGTATCAGATCCTACCCGATCCTCGAGACCTAGCCACCTATATATAGGGGCCAGGAGGGGATGGTGTAGGGCAGATTGAAAGCAAGCCAGGTTGAACACCCACGTTTACTTTCGATATACACTTATTTCGACTAACCTTTACCTTCGAGTTCATTCGACGCCCTCTTCCCCTGATCCTAAGTCCTTCATCTAGGACATTTGTCGAGTTAACCCTCGTCAATCGGTCTCCATCGCCGTCTCTACCATCTCCATCGACCTCACCGCCATCTCCATCAACCTTGCTGTCTCCTATGATGAGGAGGGAGTAGTTCTCCCCCGGGGCTGAGGGCTCTACCAGTTGCTATGTGATTCACCTTTCTCTCCCATGATGTGATCTTTATGTGATCGTGAGCTTTGTATCTAGTTGAATTAGTAGATGTTATTATTCAGATATTATGCTACTCCCGTGCTTATATTTGTAATCTTCGGAGATACCTTGTATCATGGTGTGAAGGTGACTAGTATGCGCATCATGTGTATCTTTTTGGTTAATGTCTCTATGAATTGTTGGTGTTTGTTGGAACCATCTAGTGCGTTCACGGTGATAGTGTGGGACAATCTAGTTTGGGTACATACGGACTTTGAGGAGTACTTCGTAGCCCTACGCATGATTAGTGTTCGTTTTCCATTAGAAAATTGTTTTGAGTTGTATATTGATGATAGTATCTATTGGTTCAATTATGTTATATTTGTTGAGAGTGTGTCCACTAGTGAAAGTATGATCCCTAGGTCTTGTTTCCAAGCATTGCACACTGTTTATATTCAGTTTTGTTACATGTTTGCTCGCAGCGATACTTATTTCAGATTACAATTACTACTTATAATCATCACTACTACTTGTATTTCACTATCTCTTCGCCGAACTAGTGCACCTATACATCTGACAAGTGTATTGGGTGTGTTAGGGACACAAGAGACTTTCTGTATCATAATTGCAGGGTTGCTTGAGAGGGATAGCTTTGACCTCCTCCTCCCTGAGTTCGATAAACCTTGGGTGATCCACTTAAGGGAAACTTGTTGCTGCTCTACAAACCTCTGCACTTGGAGGCCCAACACTGTCTACAAGAACAGACGCGTACGTAGACATCAGTAAACCTCCTGAATTTTTATAAAAATCATTTTTGGATCAGCAACACATCATTTCTTCACTAAACTTCGACCTTTGAGGGGAGACTCCACACAGCCTGGCCGCGAGCGGGAGTTTTCGTTCGTTGTAATTTCATGCAGGTCCCGAATCGGGTATAACTAATTAAAAAAATCAAAAATATGCGAGACCTTTGTGTGGCGTCTATTTATGTCACCTAGATGCGGGAAAAAAATTCAAACCTTAAGAAAAGCAGTTACCAGAAAGTCTCTTCACAGAAATGACCTACCACGTTCGAGGTTACATCACTTTTAGGTCAAAATAAGCTAGATTCGGCCTTGATCATGGCATAGTTTGTCGGAACGAGGCCATCTCGTACATGCACGTGGCCCAGCGAGGCCGATTTTCGTTTCATCACACGAAAAGTTTTTTCCATTTTCGGAGTGCCAAAATCAGATTTTTTTTTATGAAGCGGCTACCAAAACGTGAAACCGAAAGCTGGGAAAACTACCCCACATAAATAATAGACCTCCTAGGATACGTATATCAGGTCTCTTTTTGTTGCGGCAACCTTCTGAGATATATTTTAAATTTTGCACAACCTCCTGCCGATTTCGCTAGAACCGGGATGGGTTTGCACTTTAGCACAAAAAAGTAAACCTCCTAAATTTTTACAAAAATCATTTTTGGATCCGCAACGCATCATTTCTTCACTAAATTTTCAGCTTTAAGGGGAGACTCCGCACCGCCTGCCGCGAGCGGGAGTTTTTGTGCGTTGTCATCAAACCTTAGGAAAAATAGTTTATCAGAAAGTCCCTTCATAAAAATGACCTACCACGTTCGAGGTTGATGACTTTTATGTCAAAATGAGCTAGATTCGGCCTTGACCATGGCATAGTTTGTCGGAACGAGTCCATATCAGACACGTGCGTGGCCCTTGGGATGTCAAGGAACTCCACAGAGGCCGATTTTCATTTTGTCCCATGAAAAGTGCTTTTTCTATTTTCGAAGTGCCAAAATCGGGTTTTTTTTTGTGAAGCGGCTACCGAAACGCAAAATCAAAAGGTGAAAAAAACACCCCACATAAATAATAGACCTCCTGGGATACGCATATTTAGGTCTCGTTTTGCTGCGGCAGCCGTCGGAGGTTTATTTTAAATTTTGCGCAAGCTCCTACCGATTTCGATGAAACCGGGGCGGGTTTGCACTTTAGCGCAAAAAAGTAAACCTCTTGAATTTTTGCAAAAATTATTTTTGGATCCGCAACACGTCATTTCTTCACTAAACTTTGACCTTTAAGGAGAGACTCCGCACTGCCTGGCCGTGAGCAGGAGTTTTCATGCGTTGTCATTTCATGTGGGTCCCGAATCGAGCGTAAATAATTCAAAAAAAAATGAAAAAAGCGAGACCTTCATGTTGACCGATGGAATTTTTTACTTTATTTTATTTGATTAGGCTATCGGAGCACAGAACAACACCGTGGAGTCCAAGAGCTTCATAGACCCGTGGTGCGAATTTCCTATCGCGTCATTTCATACGATCCCATATATCATTTTGAGAAATATTGAAACGTGAAAACATCTATATTTTGTTATTTTTATCTTATATTTTAGTGGTAAATAAATTATTATGAAAAGAAACGCGATAAAAAAATTGAAAAATATCTATGCCGACGACAATGCCGTCAGCATAGATAGGACCGACGACCCTCCGTTATGGCTGTCGGCGTAGTGCTGGCGCCGTTAGGCTTCTAGTTTGTGGGCCCACCTTGAGCTGACCGCGCGGCTATGCCGACGGCTTTGCCGTCGGCGTACCTTCGCAGGCTGACGGCCTACCTATGACGACGGCAAAGCCGTCGGTGTATCTAGCTATGCCGACGGCTTTCCTACGCCGACGATCTTTTTTCTGAGATGCCCATCCAACAAGCTATGCTGATGGCCTCGACAAAAAGCCGTCGGCATAGCTATGAGCCGTCAGCGTAGCCTTTTGTTCCCGTAGTGCGGGTATTGGGCCAGCTAAGATATGTGAGGTGTTTTAACTTCTTTAGTCTACGTAGTGTACTAGGCAGGGATCATTTAATTTCGGAAAGAAATTGTGAGAGAGATCGATGGAGGTTAGTCATTGGAGTTTGGCAAGAGCACAAATGTTTGATGGGATCCGGCTTGAGACTCACGGCCGGAGCGCTAGCGCCTGAAGTACGGCCTAGATGGACGTGCATACGCGCGAGATGCACGCTAGTGTCGTACTACGTCCGACGACCGCGCGCGTGAGACAAACCCGCAGGAGGTCCCCAATTCCGAAACCGAGTCTGGTTCATACCCTGGATGGGCCTGTTATGCCGACTGTGGTCCGTCTCCGACTCAGGGACGCACTTCTCTAGCTAATTCGGAGGTGCTACATAAGGCCGGCCGAGGCTGGCTGCTGGGACAGGAAGATCCACTCGATTTTACTGGGAACAAAAACAACGGAGATCAACACCGAGAATATGATTGCTCAACTCGGATCAATGGGCAGAACACTGTTGATGGCTGCCGGCGGTGGCCGGCGGAAGACCAAAACGAAGAAGAGGGCGGCTGAGGATACGCTGGGGGACGAATATGCGGAGAAGAGGGTGAAGAAAAGCTGCTGGGAGCGCTTCGACGACGAGGAGCTGGAAGCCATCCAGGAAAGCGGACGTGTCCAGTCCATCCAGCACCAGAGACTCATGGCCTCATCCGAGAGGGTCTTAAAGGATGCCGAGGATTTCCTCGAGTATCATAGAATCAAAGGAGAACAATCATCATCGTGCTGGTCTCGCATCTCGCGGCGGGCTCTACTTGCGGCTATCATTAACATACTAGAAGGACCAGGCGTGCGTTGCCGCACCCATTTTATTCACGGATGTGCAATAACGTTATTATTGAAAAAAGAGAAGGATCATACATAACAAAGTGTTGAGACACCTCTACCCTGATGCTTGCCTAATTTATGACATGGATGAACACTAAGGAAGATAGGAAGCAACATATGATAGATTACCTTTGCAATGCTGCCCGCTGACAGGAATAATAACCAATAAAAAATCGGAAATAAACCATGAGATGGATGTCCCAAATTCAGATCCGAATGGAACTGCAGGGAATACACATAGTGAAACCAAAGAATTTTCCCTAATTCTCATGTTAATGGCTTCCAAAGCTTGAAGCAAAAATGCTGATAAGATAAATGCTATTGGCACTCCACCAGAACATATCAATATGGGGAGAGCAATTGCTGATTGTAATACAGTACATATTATGCAGTCCAATTCTGCAATGAGATAAACACGATGATAATGCATACTACCTTTCAGAGCTTGACACTTGCAGGCTTACTATGCCATGAAAGTGATCAGCAATAACATACATTTATCTCTTTAGCAATACACATACATGATAAACCGAACCTGAAGAAAATAGCTAAAAAGAGAAACGGAAAGAAAGAAGTTGAGAATTAAAAAGTAGAATGTCATTGCACAAACTCGAGTAGATATAAGTATCTAAGAAATTACAGGGACTCATGAAGCCAGCTCGCTTACTCGCATTCAGCCGCAGTTTCTTATTTCCGCTGAGAAGGCATTCACCACCTATTATATATGCATGTATGCTCACTGTCGGATTTAGAGCAGAAAATGAGGTGCATGTGAAGTCTGAAAATAAATAACGCTACAGTGTACACTTGTTTGGTCTGAAGTAAAGAAATACTAAGAAATAGAGAAGAAGACATTTGCATATGGTTTACTTGTTTCTCCCTTTTTACAGGATATAAAGTCTCCTGCACCAACCTGCAAGTGCGTAAATAGGTTAATAAGTAAATTTAAGCAATGCACAAAAACTGACAGGAAACATATTTAGTATGAAAAGGTCAATACTTGACCCTAAGATTCAGGTCAGTCACCGCATCATCCCTCCAATAGAATGTTTGGACTGTCAACCTAGACCGTTAAACAAAAATATTCCTTCACTGAATTAAATAACCAAGCAGGAGCTTATACCTGATCTTGTGCTTGCAATCCTGGATCGTTGTTGTTTGTATTCAGAACAAAGAAAATGGTGCTACTGATTTTTTTGCTTGGCCTTGGCATCTAAATCCGATCGCTTGGCCAGAAACACACTACTATAGTTTACTTTCTCCATTGCAGATTCCAGGAAGCAAAGAGAGCACAGAGCAGTGCACCGCTTTGTGGTGCCTCGCACCCGGCTGGTCATCGTTCTTCTCTAGCGAGCTCGGGGCCTCCGGCAAGGCTAGAGGCGGACAATGGTGGACGAAGAAGACCGGGCCATATTGCGGTTGTTAACAAACGGTAAATCTGCTAAAAGAGGGAATTAACAGTAGGAACCTTTGCAATCCCAGGTGTGCTTTCCGGTTGTGCCACTCTTTCAGAATTTTTGTTAAAAAAGATAGGAGAGATGTAGAAGAGAGAATCGCAATCCCATGGTTGCTAGTTAGGATCCCCATTTCCCTAGCTTTGGGCGTTAATCCCATAAGCTTCGAGCCACGATTTTGGCACAAAGGTAGATTAAAATGTTTTTTTTTTGAAAAAGGGGAGCATAGAATTGGCCTCTACATCAAATAATGCACAGCCTATTTATTGCAAAGTTATGTATATAAAAGTTTATAACTTCAAATTTTGCACACAGAGATAAGAAGGATGTGTCATGGCAGATAGATCAAGGAATTCCTACATGGATAACATGACATTAAAAAGTTACAGGGATAAAATTCTATCTTTCATACATAAGTTGATTCATTGCCATATTTTGATCCAATCTTTTAATGTGTGCATATTGATTACTCTCTTCCAGTATCTAGTTCTCCATACACAAGCTGGTTCACGAAGACGACGACTTCTATACATGGAGCCAAGTTCACTAAAACTGCATGATCTTCTATGTGTTTCAATCAAATAATCAGCAGATTACAATCTGCAAATACAAAAAATAAAAACAGAGCCCATAACAGAAATAATATGGGTTTGGAAAATTAGGCAGGGAAATTAAGCATAATGTATAAGGGGTTAGAATTTGCAGATCGGAATGATCCTTAAAATGATCCAACTAAAAATCTCCACACAATTTTCATGGATTATTAGGCTTCTACGACCTCGGTTATGTTATGAAATTACTTTTGAAGTCAATCCAAGCCATCCCTAACAACTAAACAAAGGTCAAACTTCAGACGGTAGGGCCAAGGAAAGCTTGCAGCACTCGTGGGTGCTCTGCATGCTGCAGCACATGTTGTTTGACCAAACTTGTATGAGCAAAGGAAAGGGGAATACAGAGAAGGAGCTTGAGCTTTCTTCGTAGGTGGATTTGGGAGAAGGAGGATGGGGATTAGGGGAGAAGGAGGCTCAGCCAATACCTACAGATCTGACAAGAACACAGATGCGGCATCCTTGGCTGGATGGTACACACCGGAGGTGGAGTCAGAGGAGGGCGGTAGGGGCAAGGAGATGTGCCGCCGCCTCAGCCCTACAACCATGGCGCACAACATCCTCCGGAGTACAGGCCAATGATGTGTCGCTGCTTGCATCGCATCCCACCATCAGCCCCTGCTCTGTGACGCGGAGACCAACTGGTCATGCCTCCTCTGCCCCTCTCAGGTGTGGACTCAAGCTTGACGATGCAGCGCTCATCTCGCCACTTCACCAAAATCCTTTCTCGCCAAGTTGACCAGCGCAAAGCATCGGCGGCGATTCTAATTGAAGACGACGGCATGCTGGTGGGTGGACGGAGGAAAGTGGTCCAGCAACGGCGTTTGCAATTAGCGTACTGGAGGAGAGGAAATATATGAGGTAGGAGATTATTTTCATCAGAACCGACCTGACCCGAACCGATATTCCTCTGTTTTGCTGGGCGCTCTAGACTGCACCATACCCAGCAAATGGACCTAATGATAGCGACCCGTTGCTTAACCTGAAGCCTCGAAAACCAGGGAGCTTGGAGCTCCTTAGGTAGACGACCGCATGGTGCTTTTGATGTACAAAGCTCTCTTCCCTCCACCCTGGTTCTTGAGTAAAAGAATCTTATGAGCATTTCATCAAGAACCAATTGAGATAATAGAATAAAATTTGAGCACACATCCATTAGATAGCAGAAACCTCCCTATCAATTTATGTGGAGCACTAAGAAAACATTGCACATCTCCGAAAAGCCAACGCAGCATGAACCCCCACTTTAAACATCACAGGGAAGAAAAGGCACCAAGAAGAAAATGTATCTACCTCGTGTATAGGTCTGAATTGCAATGTCTAAGATCCAGGTTCAAAACTGATTTGATATGATCATCAAAAGAATCACCCAAGATCGTTAAAATGAATGCTTCATTGACTCCATGTAATCCCAAATGCACAATCTAAATATACAATTAGGAAAAACAGTTTGAATCGGAGCACACCTCAATACCTTGAAAATACTCTTGTAATTATCTATAGCGAAGGGCAGGCCGTATGAACTGTGCAGCTCGCAGCGCCGACCGGTTGACCTCTCTTGTCAAGCAACTTTACCTGGCTTGCGTGGGTCTGCGAGCAGTGGCAGCAGGGTAGGCGGAGGCACCCTGCGTGAGAAAGAGGCAGAGGCCGAGGAACTAACAGAGGAAGGGAGTCACAGTAGTGTGGACATGGACAGCGACGTGTGGGAGGCGGCGATGCCCGATCCTCCACCCCCTCCTTCCTCTTCAGTTCTGCACATCAAAATATATAGTTGTCAATGCTTATCTAGATGATAAAGAATTTAAATACTGTTGAGAAGCACATATGTGACTACATAATCCTTTTTATGTGTGAATTACTTGCAATTTACATAAAGTCTTGACTTATAGCTGAGTAATATAAATGTGAGCTGTGGCAAAACATTTGATGTCTGAAAAATCTAGCACTATATATGTATGGCACATTACATGGCTTAGAGGAACAAATTCAGAGCTGAATTCAAGGAGACAAATCGATTGCAAGCCTACTGAGGTGTTCCTGGATATTGATTGCAACTTCAGAGCACCAGAACATAAATAATAGGCCACAACATCGCACAAGATAACAGGAAATTACATGAACATAGAAGGATATATGGGGACAACAAATCTGCTTTACATCTAGCGACAATACATTAGACCAGGAAGTCTAGAAAAATCGAATCAGCAGTGCTGAGGCCTGAGGCAAGGATTGGGAGAAGATGGAATGAGTGGCCACATCCCGCAAAATCATCTCGCAGATTCATCCCCCGAGCAAATTAGATCGACCTGAATTAGGACAAAATAAGAAGAGAGGAAGGATGCATACCTAGTAGAGAGCGGCAGTGGCCGCCGCCGTTTGCTAGTTCAGGCTCGAGCGCGTCGCCATCGCCCGCCACTGCCTCGTCGCATCGCAGGAGAAAGCGGTGGGGATCTGGTAGGGCGGTGGGCTGGGCTCGTGCATAGTTTTGTCGTGCTTGTCTAGCCTCCTCTGAACCGACCCTGTTTCGATCTACGCGTTGTAACTCGATTGGATTGGGCTCGGGAGGTAGCCGACAGGTAGGCCCAAACCGAGCGCCACGTTGCAATTAACCACAGGCCACCCACACCAGGGAGCAGCCTGTTTGGTTCAGAGGAATCGAAACGAGGGAATGGGAGTTTGGAGGGCTGAGGCTATTTAGTCTCTTGTTTGTTTCACGGGCTTGGGAATTTAACTAGGATTGGGAAGGGGAGTTAGGCTCTTTAATTCCCACCAATCTCTTCCCTGGGGGTACCCTGTTAATTCGTGAGATTGACTAAAAAATGTTTCGGTTTGAAGTCCCAACGAGAATTCTCATCTCGTGGCAAACAGAGGACTGGGAGTAAAGGCGATTTAGACAGAATTAACCCAAACTGTAAACTATTTCAAAGAATAAACCATTTCTGAAAATATTTCACAGAAATAACCCCTTTTGGCCGCGCCAGTGAGAGTGGCGTGGCAGAAGGGTGTGCGACGCCACTGGCGGTGGCGAGGCAGAGTTTGCGGCGCCACTCTGAGTGGCGTGGCAGATGTGTGTGCGGCGCCACTCCTAGTGGCGTTGCACTTTAGGGTTAGAGATACCCGCCCAGCCCGCCCTCCTCTCCTCCCCCCTCACTTCTCCCTCCCTCCCCACCTCTCTCTCCCTCACCAAGGCGGCGCCGGCGGCTCCTCTTCCCCCCCTTCCCTTCCTCAAGATCTTCACCAAGAAGAAGACTCCCCTTCCTCAAGATCTTCACCAAGGTATTCTCCCTCTAATCACCTTGCTCTTCTCCCTCTTCCCCTTCTCTAATCCCCTAGTTTGAGGGTTGAATCATTGATTGATATGGTTGATGCATTGATTGATATGGTTGATTGAAATCAATGTTTTTGATGGATAGATTTGAGAACCCTTCTCTAATACTCCCACTTGATGGATGAAATTTGGTAGATTGTATATGGAGATGAAATTTGGTATTGTATATGGAGATGAAATTTGGTATTTTGATATGGAGTGTGTATGGTCCCCTATGTAGTGATTTGATGAGTGAAACCCTAGTTATATGTATATGTATGGAGAGGAGATTTGCTATTTTGTATGAATGCCTTGTAGATGATTTATGGAGTTATAATTTGGTAATTAGTATGGATGACATGTAGAGATGAAATTAGGCCATTTTTATGGATGACATGTAGACATGTAGAATTATTATTTGCATATTATATGATTTTTTTTTTTACATTAATTGTTTGATTATGTGCATAGATGCTCACATATATGTTAATTGGATGAGTTGTAGATAAATTTTATAGTTGAAGTCAATTTTAGTTGAATTGTATAGTTTTAGATGAAATGTTGTAGATAAATTATTATAGAAGAATTTTATGAGTTATGTGCATATATGCTCACATTATAGTCGGATTATTTAGGATGGAGGAGTTAACCAATGAAAGCATTCTCGATGATGAAGTTGATGTTCGTCACCGTGCCTTTATGATGACGGAGAAGAAGAAGGTGATTTTAAAACCAATTACTCAATGTAATATAGGTATGGTTGATTTGATATGTGACAATGAAGCTCGTGTGTTTGCAGGTTCTTGGAACATTGCGAGTTAGGTACTCGCAGATGTCGTCAACGCCGATGAACTACGATGAGCGGTACACCCCCTACATCCGCAATCTAGGGCTTCTACCGTTCATCCATATGATCACCCGGACCACACTCAACGTGAATACTCCCGCGATCACCGCGCTTGTGGATCGGTGGAGGCCGGAGACCCACACCTTTCACCTCCGGACCGGCGAGATGACGGTCACGCTTGAGGACATGGCGATGATACTTGCGCTCCCCATCGAGGGGGCTCCTCTTTGTATCGATACAGCCTGTGATGATTGGCGCGGGAAGATGCTAGATCTTATTGGGGCGTGCCCCGGGGATACTTACAACGATAAAGGAGTAAAGTTGAGGGTCACCGCCGGGGCTACTTTCACATGGATCTCAGATAACTTCAATACGTGCCCTGAGGATGCCGATGAGGATATCGTGAAGATCTACGCCCGTGTGTACGTGTGGTATGTTATCACACGGACTCTGTTCAATGACGCTAGTGGGAAGACCGCGCACTGGCATTGGTTGAAGGCGCTCACCGTCATGGATAAGAAGTGGAGCTGGGGCACTGCTGCTTTGGCTTGGTTGTATCGTCAGGTAATGAGTTGTTTTCATACATTGGCTACATTCTTGTTATATGTGCATCTCAGATTCAGCTACTTCAGAAATTAGGTTGCTCTATAAATTCTAATGATGTTTGCTTTCATACCTTCTGCAGCTTGACGATGCTTGTTGTAGGACAGAGCCACGGGACTCTTGTATTGCTGGTTCCCTCCTCCTTCTTTCGGTGTGGAGTTGGGAACGCTTGCCTGTTGGACGGCCGAAATATGGCCCTCGTAGAGACTGGGCCGATGGTGACGACCGCCTCCGGTATCCCACGTTTGCGTACTTTTGGGACCAGCATTCAGAGTTCACTTCTGACCCAGAACAAGCATATCGACAATACACCAACGAGTTTGACAACCTAACCCCTGAGCAGGTAAAATAACTCTATTCCATCACTCTCTCGTCTCGGGTATTTAGGATCTTCATTATTGGGCATGTTGTAGGTGATATGGCAACCATATGGCAAAGGATATGCTTACGGGGGGCCTTCTTACGGTGACGCTGCCTGGGAGCTTAACCCTGCTTGCATAGCTGAAAGAGTTCTGTTTCATATGCGTTGCCCGTTGATATGCATGTGGGCTGTTGAGCATCACTTGACGCAGCGGGTTATGCGGCAGTTTGGGCTATATCAAGAGTGCCCGCCGATGTATGAGGACACGGATCGTATGCTTCACCGGTATGAAACCTTTTTCCGCCGTTCCGCCATTGTGTAATGTAATTCTTATTTGTTGACAGTGTGCTATCTTATTATGCAGCTATGACAGGATCAAATGTCGGAAGACAGATTGGCCCAATATTCACAAGATGCATATCAAGACGTTTCAACAACGTTTGACGGAGGCTAAGCGGGCAAAAGGAAGTAATGCAGCGGACCATGATGATGAGGGTTTCAACAACTATCTCCATTGGTTTCAACCTCGGACTCGTTTGCAGCTTCTTCCGGATGCCTACACGGATGCCAATTTGGAAGAACCTTTGCCGTTCGACCAGCTTGGCAATCTTGCTTACAATAAGCTTGTCAGAGAGGGGCGCCAAGTCCCTTTTGCTTCATCGATGAACTTTGTGGTAAGCTTGTTCTTCTTTTTGGAATCTCACTACTATCTCTACTTTCCACTTGTGTCTTTACATATTCATATACATGCTAGCGCTCGGAGATCCAGAAGCAAGCTGCTGAATTCGAGGAGGCTTTGGAAATTCCGGAGCACAAAGATGGCTATTCAAGATTGCGAGAATTTGTGAAGGTATGAATTTGCTGGATAATGCACTAGCCATTGCTAAATGCCTTGCTGTCGAGTTCTTATAAATTTGTGATAGCCATTGCTAGTTCCTTTTGAAACTTTAAGACCATTGCCTAGCCATTGCTAAATGCCTTGCTTTTTAGTTCTTATAAATTTGTGATAGCCATTGCTAGTTTTTTTTCAAACTTTAAGACCATGAGACCATTACAATGCATGTGACTACTTGCGGTGCTTTTCCTTTTTACCCTATTCCGCTTTCATTGTTTTATACTTTTGACTACTGCACTCACAATTATTTTCTTCTTATAGCGTCAGGGCCAGAAGTTACGGAGACTAGGAAACCTTCTTGGTTGCCGTGATCCTGAGATTGCATCACCGCCGTCGCCGTCCCAGTCTCAGGCCATATCGTCCTCCGCGGACGAGGAATCCACGCCGGAACAAGAGGATGAAGAGGAACAAGAGGATCCCCTACCATCAAAGAGAAAGAACAAAGGTGTGCATAGGGACAAGTTTACACCACATGATTTCAAGGAGAAGAGAAAGAAGAAGGTGGTCACGGAAGAAGTCTCCGATTCCGACGATAATAATTTCGTGTTGGAGCCACGGAAGAAGATTGCTCCGCGTAGGGGAGGGAAACGTGGAAGAAAGTAGTGCTTGTGTTTTGGCGCGCTGCTTGTCTTGCCATGTCTAGTAATCTCGATTTGAACTTGCTTTATGCTATCTAGCTGTATGAAATTATGTTTGATGCTATCTACTTAGGTTGTGCCCGAATATATGATCTAGCTGTTTGATTGATATATGATCTCGTGTTCCAATATGATGCTTGGATATGATGTTTGTGATATATGTCAATTTTGGAGCATGACCTTTGTGGTATTTACTTGCTATTGAGATTGTATGCCGACAAATTTACGAATTTCATGTTGAGGTGGCATTATAGCAAGGGTTTCAGCATGATTTTCGAATGCCAGGCCTGCGGCGCCACTGCCAGTGGCGCGGCAGAGAAGGCAGCGGCGCCACTGCCAGTGGCGTGGCAAGGCTGCGGCGCCACTGACAGTGGCGCGGCAGAGAAGGCTGCGGCGCCACTGGTAGTGGCGTGGCAAGCCTGGAGGTCGAAAAACATCTAAGACTTATGCTAAAAATTATGCTAAAGCTGGAAATCACTAATATATCAGAAAACAAGCTCAATTTCAAGTGATACACAAGGTTCACACATAGTTTCAAATAATAATATTCATACGTAGTTTCAAATAATAATGTTCACGCATAATTCGAAAATGACAAGGTTCAAAGATCATATATCAAAGATCATACAAATTCAGCAACAACAACTAGTGCACAAGCATAACACATAGATCGAAATGAGACAGATCACACAAGGTTCACACAATATTTTGAAATAGTTCTAAATGACATGGTTCACAAGGTTCACACGAATGCTCTACTCGCTCAAACATGGTCCCTTTGCCTTCGCCTTCGCCATGGCCTTCCTCTTCTTCTCTTCTTCTTCCTTCTCCTCCCTAATGGCCCGCGCCTCGGCAGCCACCCTCTCAAATAGTTCCTTCTTCTCCCTTTTCTTCTCTTCTTCTTCCTTCTCCCTCCTTGCTAGGTACGCCGCCCAAACAGCCTGGCGCTGCTTCAATTCACGCGCTTCTCGTTCTCTCTTCTCTTTAAGTGCTTTGGCGCGCTGCTTGTCCTCCCACATCATACGTTCCCACCGCATTCTCTTTTCATCCGCCCACCTCGCTTCCTCTTTCTCAGCTTCCTCTTTCAGCTTCCTCTTTCTTTCTTCCACTTTCTTGGCCGCATCTTGTTCCTTCACTCTCCTCAAAGCCTCATTTAGAACATCTTCGTCCTCCTTGTGACCTTGAGTTGAGCTATGTCCCGTCCCACTCACCTTTCTCTCCCTCTCCATCTCTACTTCCATGTTGCTTATCTTATCGAAGGCTCTCTTCATTATCTCGTCGTACTCACGAATGCTCTTTATTACCCCCTCCGCAAGCTCCTTCTGACGTTGCTCTTCTCTTTCTCTCCTCATTCTTTCCTCACGAATCCTCAATTGTTGATCTTCTTCCATCCTCATTTGTGTTGCCTCTTTCTTCTTCCTCTCGGCCGCATCCATCTCCATCACCTTCCTCCATGACTCATTGAAGGTCTGATCCCCCTCCTTGTTGGCTTGACTCCCCGCCATATCTACAATAAGAGTGGAGATAAATGTTAGTAAACACAATATGCAAAATGTTATCTCAAATTTAAAAATTGTAGAGCACAAAATAAAAGTACATACGGAAATGGTCCGTGTAGATATCCTATCATACTAGTTCGATTTACACCACGGACTCCTCTAAGACCTAGTTGTCTTCCTCTTTGTTGCCTAGGATTACGATAGCTTGGACCACCTCCGGGGCTTCGACCACCTCGGTGACTATGACCACTTTGATGGCTTGGACCACTTTGTTGGGTACTCCGTTGTTGGCTTGGACCACTTTGTTGGGTACTCCTATGTTGGCTTGGACCACTTTGTTGGGTACTCCTATGTTGGCTTGGACCACTTTGTTGGGTACTCCTATGTTGGCTTGGGCTTGGAACATCTCGGTGGCTTGGACCACTTTGTTGGGTACTCCTTTGTTGGCTTGGACCACCTTGTTGGCTTGAATCACCTTGTTGACTACTCATGGGTTGGCTTGCGTTTGAGTCATTTCTCTTTGTTCTTTTCCTTTGGGTACATGTCCTAGCATTGTGTCCATGACCATTACACTTTCCACAACGAGCTCTATCACATGGCTCTTGAAATTGGTCATTTCCTGATTCTCTCGCACCACCACGACCCCATCCATCCATATCACCCCTAAAACGCTTTGTCTGACGTCTTCCACGTTTAACAACCTTCCATGACGGATGGGGCCAGAGTTGGATTCCATGATACTCGGGCCACTGTGATTGGTCTAGGTATGGGTTAAACCTAGGAGCCCATGTTTTCTTGGTCGCCGTGATGGAGAACTCTGACTCTCTCACGGTGAGAGGGTGATTGTAGTCCAAATGACGCACCCGAGCCGCCGTTAGCAAATGCGAGCAAGCGAGATGGACCAAAGATGGCCTCGCACATGTGCACTCGCAAGTCCTTAGTGAGACCTTGAAAGCTCGGCCTCCGTGTTGGACACCGTCGGCCGTGGTTCCTCCGGGCTCGTTCACTTGATAAATGAGCTCTTCGTTATCATAAACGGTGGCAACTTCAGAATCCGCCTTACGAGACTGAAATGTCCTCCACTCGTCAACTTTGGGTGGGTACTCGTATTTGTGGTTTTGCGTATTGTCTCCCGCAATCTGCCTTTCTGTTTCATCTGAGTACTTCAAAAAATACTCATTCAACTTGTCGAATGTGTATCGCACAATTGCCGTCACGGGCAATGCACGGACACCCTTGAGCACCTTGTTGAAGCACTCTGCCATATTGCTTGTCATTTGACCGTACCTCCGACCATTTTCATCGTAGGCTCTTGCCCACTTTGTTCTATCTTGGATGTGCCTAGTGAGAAATGCTTGACCCTTAGCATCGAGCTTTCTGTTTGAGGTCAATTTAATGTACAAGTTTGCGAAACGCCGGTCAGTGAAAGCGAGACAACAATCTTGAAGATCATCGGTCAACTCCTTGCTACCACATGCCCTATAGAAGTTTGAACAGAAATGCCTCATGCACCATCTATGGTGCAAAGGAGCATGTCCTGGTATTTCAATATTTACCGCTGCGAGAATTCCTTGATGCCGATCTGAGATGACACAAATTTCCCTTTGTGGCGGTAATACCTTGGTCCTCAAAAGGTGAAAAAACCACTGCCAGTTATTATTGTTCTCCGCCTCAATGAAAGCAAATGCCAAAGGAACCAAACGGTTGTTGGCATCATTTGCTATTGCAACCAAGAGAGTCCCCCTATATTGCCCGGTCAGAAATGTCCCATCAACGGAGATTACCGGTCTACAATGCTCAAAAGCTTTCATGCATTGCTGGAAAGCCCAAAATGCACGGCCAAATACTCGGACAGTTCTTTCATTGTAAATCCTTGTTTCCTGTCCATAAGGCTCTACCACATGAACCATGCCCGGGTTTGCATCGGCCATTGCTAACAACAACCGAGGAATTCGGTTGTATGCTTCTTCCCAATCACCATACAACATCCTGAATGCAGCTTGCTTCGCTTTCCATGCCTTGCCGTATTTCACATCGTAGTGAAAGAGAGCTTTCACAAGCTCCATAACTGTCTTGATGCTCATTGTTGGAAGTGACGAGATTTGGTTGGAAAGTCTATATGCGATGAACTCGGAGGTGAGTTGTCGGTGATCGTGCTTTACTGCTTTGCCATCCACCCTCTTTCCGCGACACATGTGAGTTGGCACACAACTTGTTATGCGCCAATCGGGTCATCCCTTCCATGGTCTTGCACGCACAATCCAAGGACATCGATCCTCCTCGCACTTAACAGTGTAACGCTTCTTCACGTCTGAGTGAAGCACCGTATAGGGACGATGATACTTAACCGAGAAGTCTTTGATCCATTGTTTAAATTCCAGCAAGGTTTTGAACATCAAGCCTTTTGATATACCATAACTCTCATGACTGCCATCCCGGTAAGAAGTAGGCCTTGGTCCAAGCACTATACCCTCACCGCCATCAACCGTGGCTTCATCCGCGAGACTAAGATCACGGAACAATGGTATCCGATGATCTCGTCCCAATACCTTCTCGTGGACTTCGGCCTCCTTGGCCGTGAACCCTTCCTCATCAACTTCTTCTTCGGGACCATCGTCATCCGAGTCCGATGCATAGCATCGCGAGTACGGGATGTCATGGTCCATGTTTTCTTGCGTGTAGTACATATCCAAATCTCCAACATTGTGGTCATGAAGCTCAATATCATTGTCATCATCCCCCCACTCATCATCCTCCTCTTCCAACGATAGTGCCTCATTTGAAATTGGCCTTCCATCCGTCATTTCATCTTGGTGGTTCGGTGGAGAATTCCTAGCATCAACCCGGGAGGCACTCCGGTTCAAGTCCACATGCAAAGTACCACCAACCTTTTTGGTGGCAAATAACTCAAGAGCCTTGTCGAGAGATTCGGCCACCACCTCCTTGTATGCACCCCAACGTTGCTCGGAGTTGATACGCATTATCTTCCAACGGAAGTGCATGCCAAATCCGGCGTTGTGCCTACCCTCCAACTCAACAACATCACTAGGGTCCATCCATTTCAACTCTATCCTAACTTGTTCCAAGACCTCGGCGTACGTAGGAGTACGCTCGAACACCAAGTCAAGCTCATCCGGGTCGGGCTCTATATTGCCTTTCAAATATGCTTCCTTGTCAACATGATGAACATGAACAATTCTCGCCATACCTATTTTTGGTATAACAACAATAAGGTAAAAAAATTAATAAGTACCTATGCAAATATTTACTAACACATCATACTTCATAACAAGAAAACCCTAACCCTAACCCTAACATAACAAGAAAACCCTAACCCTAACCCTAACCCTACCATAACAACAAATCCTAACCTCACAAACCCTTACCCTAACCTACCAATCTACACTCAACTACTTCATACACATCATACAAGCCAACATTGACCAAATTAACAAGATTCAATATTGCAATTTGGGTGAATCAATATTTCTAGGGTTTTCAAGATTTGGGGATTCAAAACCAAATATGCAAATTCCAATTGGTCAATTGAATGGGAAATGATGGAGACTACCTTAGGAGACTTCGGGAAGGAGAAATCCACGGAGAAAAGCTTCGATTTGGGTGGTTTTGGGGGGGAGGATTGAGAGGGGGAGAGAGAGCAGCCGCCTATGCTGTGAAGAGATGAGGAAGTGAGGGAAGAGCCCAGCTCGGGGCTGGGAGAAAACCCTAACCCTAAAGTGCGGCGCCACTGGTAGTGGCGCCGCAAGAACTTGTGTCACGCCACTGTGAGTGGCGCCGCAAGCTCTTGTGCCACGCCACTAAGAGTGGCGCCGCACTTGCAGAACGGGACCCACTTCGCTGACGTGTCAGCACCTGCCTCGCCACTGGGAGTGGCGTGGCAGAAACCTCTGTGGCGCCACCGTGACTGGCGCGGCCAAAAAGGGTTATTTCCGTGAAATATTTTCAAAAGTGGTTTATTATTTGAAATAGATTCATGTTTAGGTTAATTCTGTCTAAATCGCCGGGAGTAAACAGCAAAGTCCCACGCCCAATCCCTCCACTAATGGCATCCTCTGAACTCCCATTCCTCTTCCCATTAGATGCCAAACAGGCTCCTCTTCTGAGATTGCACATCTTACATGTCTTCTCTAGGGATCATAGTGGACGAAGAACTCGGCGATTCTTCTCTTCTCAAGCTGGTTCCGGCAACGGAAAGAAGAGAGTAGCAAAGAGTTAATGACATCGCTTAGGGTTATGGGTTGTGTGCTTGTATTCTTGTTTCAAATTAGTGTGTTGTTAATTCATATGTGTGTCTTAAATAAAATAAATAAAGAGAACACTACCTGATCAAGTCCCCAGCTAGCTCCGATAGACTTTACAAGACTGGACCGATCCTTTGGTTCATTTCTAAAGAAGCCATATACGCCATCATATATGGGTTCGGCTCAAAGCTGCATGCTTTAGGCTGAAAAGCTATTGTTTTTCAACATTTCGACAGTTAAACATCCAAGAAATGTGTTTCCCAGAAAAAGCCATGAACAAACTCAGTTCTAACAATTACAATTTTATAAATATGACCATCCGGAAAAATGTCGCCCATTCCACCTGCTTTAACTGAATGAAGAGACTAACATACGGGGACTTTATATTTTTATCAAGGAATTTAGGCAAACTTTGCAATTTTGTAAGGAAATCACAGGTGGAAAATTTATTGAATCATCGTTCAAAGGAGATCTTTTCATTAGTGTTCATCCTTCTCTATACAAAATCTGGACACAAGATACAAATTCAGAGGCCAAATGTGTAACTGCCAACCCCGGAGAGCAGGTAGATAGGTTCATATATTATTTATAGTGACACCATAATCTTCTATATTTAAATACGAGACCCTCATTATCCTATTTTTCTCTACCTTATTAAGCATCCTTGAGCAATCCTAGCATGCCACTTCAGCATAACTGCCTTGAGAACGTAAATAGAACTTCCCATCAAGCATATTCTCATCCGTTCAACAAATTATTAAGGTGGTTCCGGCAACAGAGTGAAGAAAACAACAAAGCTTTAATGACATCGCTCAAGATTATGGATTGTGTGCTTTTGTATTCTTGTTTCATATTAGTACGGTTTTAATTCATCTATAGCAAAAAAAATCCTTACTATTTTTACGGTGTAATCTTTTTCTTGCTTAACTCAAGAGTGTCTCATGTCATCCTTGTTAAAAGAAAATATCAATACAAGACCTCTCGCCATGGTTGTAAATGCCTGAAAACACCATGCGAAATCTACACTGTCTAGTCTAGTCCCAAAAAAGAAATTGACACCCACACAAGAGCTCTCGCTGCAAGTCTTGACAGCCACTCTGTCTATTCCCATCACTATCTTCTTCCATCGGCTGCTTCTATCCCACCTTCCAATCCCCTACCTCCCCGATCCCCTGTTCTCGCCGATCGCCGCACTACCTCTTGCTCGCCGCCAGCTACAGGCGCCGCCGGCGACACTTCGGTCCCCCTGCGCCACCGCCGGTTCCCCAGATTCCCTTTCGCCGGCCGCCGCTCCCCGTTCCCACGCGCCGGACCGGTTCTCCCCAGCACCGACGCTGGAGGACCTCACCGCACCTCCATGACGCTGGTTGTCCACACCCGCCCCACATAGCGTCTCTCACCTCCGGCTTCCCACGCCCCGCTGGCTGCTCTCCACATCTCCCCTCTCGCTGCTGTCCACATAGCTCCTCTCGCGCCTCACCCTGTTGCTCGCTCCCCCACCCACGCTGCAGCGGCAGCTGCGTATCCCATGCGTCGCATCACACTGCAGCGGCAGCTACGTATCCCCAGTGCCGCGTCACGCTGCAGCGGCAGCTGACGATATCCCCTGGTTCCGAAACGGATTTGATGGAGCCGCGTCACGGGCGATGTATTTGGCGGTGCACTTCTTCCCCTAGGCCGATGTTTGTCTTCGCCTTTAGAAAAATGCTCGGGAGCAGTGTTGTGTGGCCTCAGATCGTACCTTTTTCCCGACGAGGATTTCTCCTGGTGTTGGATTGACTCCGCTGGTGAAGGTTGATCTGCGTGGAAAATAATAGGCAATCTCTCTTCCATCTCTCTTCATATTAATATACACTAGCAGAAAACCCGTGCGTTGCCACGACACCACATTAAATCAAATAATTATAACCTTTTATTTATATCATTTCCTGGCGCCAAAAAACAAACTCTCTGACAAGCAATAACGCCTAGTTGTCGGTGATCACCGTTAAAGACCGTGCGTCACCGTGGCTGACAGTATCATCCGTGAAGTCGGCGTATCGCCGATGACTGTCTGAGCTCGGTACTTACCAATGCTTAGCCCACTCAGAAGTTCGGACTATCGGCCAGCTCTCCCGATTTATCGTATATCGCAAGCACCCCCCCCCCCCCCGCGTCGCCTTACCCTAGGGCGACTTGGGGGCGATCTCTGCCGCCGGGCGCCTGCCCTTCCCCTTGCCCCCTCCTTCCTCGCCGTCGCTGGAGGACCCGCCGGGCAAAGCCCAGGTGGCGACAGCGATGGCCGGGACCTCTTCCCTGCGCGGTGGTGGCGGCTCACCAGCCGGCAGTAGCGCATTTTTCCGCGGTGGCTCTGGCGGTGTTGCCGCGGGAGCTCGCGGCGAGCGCGGCAAGGCGGTGCTGGTGGAGGCCTCCTGCGTGGTGGACTCGCCCCTGCTAGCGGTGGATCTTCGGTCTGCCGGTGGTGAGGGCTTGATCTTGGCTAGGGTTTCAGGAGATGTCGTCGGGATGGCGGAGGCGGCGTCGCGTCAGAATAAGGGTGCTGGAGCTTGATCCCCATCTCGGTAAGGCCACTTGTGGTGGCGTTGGCGAGCTGCTCGCCTAGTATCCTCTCAGATCTGCGGATTTGGAGAGGGTGGTCTCTCCGGGCGCAGTCGTCTTTCGACTCTGCCATGGAGCTTCGGGAGTCTATTCGGGTGGAAGGACCATATGTTATTGTGGAAGTGTACAGCTCAAGGGCGATAAAGATTGCTTCGTTGAAAGATGACACTACACAAGTGGTGAATGGGCAAAGACTCAAACATTATATTGCTGGAGATTCTTATAATGAAGATGTTGATGTTATACAAACCATTTCTCCGAAAGAATTCATCAAGGACAATATGCAGGAACCTGCAGAGTTTGTTTTCGAATAGGTAACAGTTCTAGTTAGAGAAGGTTTGCATTAAACTTTTTCAGTTATATTTTTATTGTTTTTGTTAAATATGAAAAATCACAAGACAAAAACGGGAAGGAGAAGGAGTCCGGTGTGATCTCACACATAGGGGGCGCGGGCCCACCCCAGGCCGCGCCCACCTATTGTGTGAGCACCTCGGAGCTCGTTTCCATCCCGGTTTCCTCCTGTGACTTGATTTTGATGTTTAATTTTTGCCTATATAACCCCCCGGATTACCCAAGGTCTGTATCGTTTTCTCGTCGTATTTTTATTTCGAGCTGTTTCTGTCAGGAGTTGATCTTAGTTTTGAGAGCACCATGGCTCCTTCAAGCGACGACAAAGGCAAGAGGCCTAGGGAAGAATACCCCAAGCTGAAAGAGGAACAGGAGGCTGGAAAATCAAGGGCGAGAAACTCTACTTTTGTAGGATCAATGAACGCCGGACGTGCCTTTTCTCATGATATGCGAGGACCAATGTTTCTAGTCTTGGATCTAAATTTCATGCCAGTAATAAAAGAGGGTATGCTAGTCACTGACGAGCTTTGTGTCCAATATCGAGTTCTGGAGAGGGAGATACAGATACTTCAAGAAGAGAATCTCAGGCTTCGCAGGATGCTGGAATATTTCATTAACCCAAGGATGATCCCATCACCGCTGAAGGAGTAATTCGTCATTGGTATTGGCATCCCCTTGGCTTGTTCAAAGCTTGGGGGAGTGCCGCGGTATCACATCATTATCTTTTACTCATTCACTTTTCAAGTAGAGTCATATCATGAATAGAGAAGTTATCTTATAGAATAGTTTGCAGTGTGGAAGTATCCTCCTTAGTTGGTTATCTATGTATCCCTTGGTGTGAGTTGCGGTAATGAAAATATTAATGAGAAGTTTTATCATTTACTTTCCGCACACTTTATTTTAGTTTGCAATCTTTCTTATATGATTAGTCTTGTTGATTAGTATTGGTATCACTTTGGGAGCATGAGTAAATTTAGTTGGTTTTGGCAAACTTAGCTTGGTCAGTAGCAACATTACCTTGAGGTTTGAGTAGAAAAGAAGAAAGAAGTGCTTGTAGTTACATCACTTCAGTTTTCCTTCATGTTTGGCTTATAAGTATTATTATTCTCAAAGTTAAAATCATTGTACCTTCAAGGAAGTTTGCATGATTGTTCCTATTATATGTATGTTTGTTTGTTTCATGCAACTCTTATGCTTGCTACCCAGCCTTGCTAGCCAAAAACCTGTACTGAGAGGGAATACTTCTCGTGCATCCAATTCCCAAAAAGCTAAGTTACTTCCAAAGAGTCCACTATAAATTCCTATGCATGGTATTTGAAGCCATTCCAAGTAAATTTTCATGTGCTACCTTTCAGAAACCTTCAAATACTTCTCATTTTGTGCCACTGTTTTTAGCTCATAAGGACATAGTGGATGGGTTTGTTATCTTCCATACTAAATTAAGTACCCCTCGACTAGGCAGCTTCATCCCGCGGCTCGATCTCGCCCGCCCCCTGGTCGATCCTGCCGCCCGCCAGAAGGAGCCTACCCCTGGTTCATCTCACCAGCCATCTCGCCAGCCGTCCGCCCGCCAGAAGGAGCCCGCCCCTGGATCTGCTCGCCAGCCGTCCCGCCCCTGGTCGATTCTGCTGGAAATCGTGACTTCTGTCAGTTCTTCGTGATCCAGATCGAGAGGTAAAAAAAGGGAGAGAGAGAAAAATATGTCTTCCTCATCGGGCTATGTTGCGATTCCTCGCTGCCCGGTGATTTTTGATGGTGCAAATTACCCTGATTTCGCCGCCTTAATGCGCGTTCACATGCGCGGTCTACGTTTATGGGGTGTGCTCTCCGGCGAGGTCTCCTGTCCGCCATATCCCACTGCTCCTGTGGCTCCTATTCCGCCGACGCCGGTTATTCTCGGCGATGGTGCTTCTCAGGAGGCCAAGGATGCTGCTAAGAGTGCCGATGATAGTGCTGTTGCTGCCTATGAGCTGAAGCTCAAACAGTACTCTGATGATCTCGAGACCTATCGGCTGGATCTGGCCGCCTACACTCAGTGGATGGATGAGGATGCTCGTGCTGCTGCTGTTCTCACTTCCAGTGTTCTACCACAGTTTGCCTCTGAGTTTATGGGTCTTCCTACTGTTGCTGACATGTGGGCTCATCTTTGTCAGCGCTATCAGCCATCCGGAGATGCTCTTTATCTGTCTGTGGTTCGTCAGGAGCATGCTCTTCAGCAGGGTGATTCTACTATTGATGAGATCTACACCCAGAGTGCTGCTATCTAGCGTCAGCTTGACTCTCTTCGCGCTGTAGTTTGTGGCACCTGCCCGTGTTGCCGGATGGTACGCTCTGACTTGGAGTTTCAATGCGTCTATGAGTTCTTATCTCGACTCCGCAAGGAGTTCGAGCCCCGCCGTGCGCAGCTGCTTGCTCGTGGTCGTGTTCCACTTTCTGAGGTGCTGTCTAAGCTTCGCGCTGAGGAGACTCGCCTCCGTGGTGTTGGTCTTCTTGAGGTTCCTTCTGTGCTTGCTGCTCGTGGTGCTCCACCATCGCCTGCTCCCTTGCCTCGGTTGCGGTTGCCTGCTCCGCCTGTTTTACCCACTCATCAGGGACAACACCAGACTCAGCACCAGCAGCCTCGTGGTTAGGATTGTCGCCCTCTTTGCCACTGCACCTACTGTAACAGGGATGGACACACTGTGTCTAACTGTTATACAAGGGATCCCAGTCTGCGTCGCCAGCACCAGGCTCGTGCGGTTTCTGGTTCATCAGGCTCCTCTGCAGTTGCCCTCACTGATTAGGATATTATCAGTCGTCTTCGTGGTCTGCTCGTCACTCTAGGTTCTCCTTCGATGGGCACTACTGGCTCTGTGACTGGTTCTCCTGGCACTACGCGACCACCACCTCCTACACAGTCAGGTATGTCCCCGTGGTATTGTCACATCCCAAAATTTTCCAAATTTTGGAATGTGAAAATAAATAAAAATAGGAACCTTGTTTGCTTGTCTTGATTTAAAAATTTCACAAAGAATTGAAACTTTTTGGTCTTACTTAAAAATACTCTCCTAAAATAAAACTTTCATATATATTTTCAATCCAAAGGATTCTAAAAGTTTTTTTAAAAAAAATATAAATTGTTGCTATTTAAGAAATAAAGCCCTATCTTTAAAACAATTTGCATAAAGGTGTCTTATAGCCCTATGGGCACTATTCATAATTTTCAAATTCATTTTGATTTATAAACAATACCAAAGTGTTCTCATTTGAATTGTTTGCACTCATATTTTCATTTTAACTTACCTTAATTGTTTGGATAATTTTTGAATCAGTTTAGGATTTGAGAATCAATTCAAATAAAGGAAACAAAAAAAAAATCCAAAACGACCCAAACCAACCGGCCAGTCTATCCCCACCATGACCTATCTCTCCCCCATGTTTTTTTTTCCTCTTTCCTTCTATCTTGTGCTGACCTAGTCAGATATGGCCCATTTGGACCGAAGCGACCAGCCCAATCCAACGGGCCATCGTCTTCCTTCTGGTTCACGCTTAGGAACAATAATAACAACAGCTCCTGCATTGGCCATAGTCAAACTCTCTCATTTATCTTTCCTTAAATCTAGCGGTTAATTTCTTATTGACTTCAACACGAAAATTTCTTCTCACTTAACCATGTTACCATTCAGGGATTTTATTTTCCAAATTGGATATATCATCATTCTCAAGCTCCAGCCGAAAATCAGGCGAGGAGACTTGACGCGCTGATTTCTCCCGGCGTTCAATTCCTTTGATTCCGGCCATCACTCGACGTATTGTTTGATTCTATTTAAAGCCCCGGCCTCCCTCTCCATTCCCCCAACCCCCGCCCCCTATCGCCACAAGGCTGCCGCTCGCCCAAGTCCCGCGTTACTGCAGCCGCGCGAGCAAGATTTCGGCGCGGTAAGGTAACCTCGACGCCCGTTTTTGGTCTTCGTCGACTCCTTGTAACCTTGCGTATCTTCTGAATCCCTTCTTGTATTATCTTACGTAGCCAATCGACGGCGCCGTCCTGAACTGCAAGTCACCGTCGCCCTTACCTGCTCCGGCCGTATCCATCGTATCTTCGGGGAAACAATCGAACACGCCACCGTTGTCATCGTCTTCGTCGGGACCTCCTGGACGCTTTCGACCACTCCGCCGTCTCCAAAAGCCCTGCTTCACCATCGTCGGCAAACACCACAGCGCTGCCGTCCTCGTCTTCGAACACCGCTACCGCTCGGTAATGGCTTCCTGCCTTAGTCTGAAACATACAGCTGAAATCCATCCTTAACCGTTAGATCTGAATCTAAGCATCCCTGTTTGGCCACTCAACTGAACCGGTTAGACTATTTTTTTCTGATCGATCTGTGCGTTTTGGTGCTAGCTTGTTCACGTTACAAAATTTGTAAATTTTATATCCCTCAATTTAGAGATCGGTTTTCGATGGTTGTTCTTGCATTAAGTTAGTAATTAAATCCTCTAAAACTTTCGTGTAGAAAGTTTTTCCATCCGAGCAACTTTTTCGGATGACTTTTTTTTGGACGTATACATCGATCGGTGATCATATGCTAGCTGAAGTAAAACTTTGAAAAATCATAACTCTAGATCTATATCTCCGATTTGGACGGTTCTTTTTGCATTGGATTCGTAATTAAATTCTCTATTCGGTGATACCAAATTTTTACATTTTAGAATTTCTAAATCTGTCACTTAAATTTTGACCACATCCAATACGCCATCAGCCGAACCACTGCCTAAATTATTATAGCAAGTTTCCAAATATTCAAGTCTAAAAGTGAGGATTTGAGTATATTCACTATAGAATTATTTCTATATTTAATTGGGCATAATTCCTTACCAGAACGTTTTTAGGTATTTTCTATGCTATCCATATCATGCCTTTGTAGCCTACATATTCTTTCCGATATATCTTAGTTGAACTTTATCCTTCTAAGTTTTTGACCATACCATTCAACCTCTCAAGCCGTATCTTGCAAGCCATGCCTCATGTCATATCTCTGTTGCGCCAAAAGATTTAAGAAAACTAAAATAAAAGGGATACCAAAATCTCTACAATTATTTGTCTTGCTTGATTTCGTTGCTATGAATGGTGTAAAAAAAATCCTAAGTTTTCACGACCATCAAAATCTACGCATGACCTCCTCTCTATCCATACCTAAGTGTAAAACTATCAAACTCCATCTCATCCAAATTCTTCTAAGTGTTGACTACTCCAACACTTGGCATAGAAGTTTTCCATACCAAGACCTTAGAGAAGAAGTTGAAGAAGAAGACAAGAGATGAAGTCAAACAAGAAGATCAAGATCAAGAGCCAAGTCAAGAAGATGGAAGAGATGACCTCAAGACTTAGAAATATATTCATCCAACTCCTCCACCAAGCCTAAGAATTCCTTTGAACTATTTTGCTAAGTACTAGACAATTCTTAGCAACTTAGAAAACTCCCATCATTTCCTATAAGTCTTTGACTTAGCCATTTTACCCATCCATATCAAGCCAACATCATGCCAAATCTTGTGTCCAAATATCACTAAGGCAAATCAAGACTATGCTAAAATTAATAAACACCTTTGTTGTCTTGTTTGATTTTGTTACCTTGGATGGTATGTTTATTTGGTGTTATCTTTTATCTTATAGTTACATGAAGAGCTACGTGTGTTGACTAAGAGAAGTTCAAACTTCGGAAAACTTACTAAGGCAAGTGTCATCATCTCCTTGTCCTACTAAAGAATTATCACTAGTAGCTTTCTTGTAGAAGCATGTGTAGGTGAAAATAGTCTTAGTAGCTATGATTTTATGCTAAGTCTTTTGTCTAGTTTATATCTAGCTTTTGCATCTCCTAGTAGAACTGCTACTGCTATAGGTTGCCTTACACTTGTGTGGGAAGGGATTATCACATGTTTTGGCTAAGTGTTGAAAACCATTGTTTTACAAAAACCAAGAAAACAACAAAATTTCAATGAACCACCTGGGTGGAATGTGGCTTGTATGGTTTTTGTTGAGTGGTTCCCTGGGGTCATGTCGTCGAACCTCTGAACCACCAGGTGTATCTCACTTGTGGACGGCCACCCAGGAAGAAAGAGATTGGAGACGCTCAGGTCGTGAAGCTTCCAGTGCAACCACAAGACAATATGGGCTCTGTCTTGACTAACTAAGTTGTGAGAACTCAGCCAGACGGACAGAGGGTGGTTTTTGGGAATGCGTCCGGGTTGGTCTGAGGGATTGTCTCTGAAAGGTCTCGTCTTAGTCTTCACTTGGCCATTTGAGCAAAATGAGCATCATGGCAAAAGAGGTTGACTAAGTCTTGTGGGAAAAGTGCACCACCTCTGCAGAGGGTTAAAAACTAAGTACTTAGCCGTGTCCCCGGTTATGGACAATTTTGAGCGACATGATTTTAAAGATGTTCAAGGATCTCATCATGCCAACTTCTTTAAACTAAAACTTGATGGGACAACAAGGGATTTGTTGTGTGATCATAATTATGTACACCTGGTGGATTCCTGTGTGTGCATAATTTATTAGGAGCACCTGGTGGATTCCAGTGTGTCCAATAGTGTTTTAAAAGAAAATTGAGGTTTTGACATTTGATGTAGGTATCTATCGACCAGTGTGTCCCGTACGATAACTACGGCCTGTGGCTACAGGGGTAGATCACCCAAGTCAAGTTGTCCAGCTAAAAGTTTTGCTACAAGAAAATGATAGGATTAAATTGCTTAGTGCAAATAGGTCTGAAGCTCCACCTAGCCAAATATTCATTTAAGTGTTAGGTTCCATTTGTGTCCACCAAACAATGACATCTTGCCAATACAATTCAAGTGTATTGACCCTTTGTGGCTGCAACGTTTCATGTTGCAGGTTTTTGACGATAAGAAAGGTACGACAGGGTTACGAGTCTATCCGCAACATGTTCGCCTGTGGCACATGAAGAAGAAGGACTCCATGCTAGTTTTGATTTCGTTGTAAACTCTGAAAGCTCTATGTTATGAGCATTGTAAGTTCTTTATGTAATTGATGGATCGTGCGATGTAATAAAATGACCCTTGTTTCTTGATATTACATCTCAAACTGTGTGTGCTAGCGTTGATCCAGGGACTAGCACTGAAAAGCACAGGGATCATCATCTTTAAAAGATGAGGTCACTACAGATGGTATCAGAGCATTGTGTTGCCCTTAGGATCGTGACCCTAGGATTGGACAAAAACCCCATAGAAATATAGGAGTTGCTTTTATTTCTAAGTTAAAAATTTACACACTCATTATCTCGTAAACTCTCCCCTTAGTCATTTTTGTCTCTACTTCACTTCATTCCAACTCAAAGACGAAGAGCTTCCACATCAACACCTCAAAGAATTTCAAGGTTCACCCACCTCTATCATCAAAGGAAGCAAATTGAAGAAGTCTAGAAGAAAGAGTCTATGCATCAATAGTTGTAGGACTTAGAAATTCTTACGAAGGATCTTGATAACAATAGGACCAATGAACTGTTTTGCAAACGATGAGCTACTTGCCCAACTCAAGGAGAAGGAGAAGGTATCCTGAGAACAAGAAGAGAAGGTCATGTTCAAAATGAGCAAAAGAAGATGAGAAAGAGATTAGGAAGGCCCTAGGATGAAAAATCTATCTAATTTGGTATTTATTACAAAGGTTCTTGCAATTTTAACTTCTTCTATTCTCATCTACTTCACGTTAAAAAAAATACTTTCTCATTCTTTAGAGATCTTATTCCATGAAGACTATCAAGAAGAGATTGATGCTCCATATATCATTCCTCAACTCTACAAGAAGTACTACATGGATGCTATCGAAGAGCTTGGAGGAAGACTCAAGTATAGACTGCACAACACCTAGAAGGACCCCAAAGATGAAAGGAGTAGACTACTAACTGGAAGACATCCAAGAAGCTCTAGTTGGACCCCCATTTAAGATCTATGTAAGAACGACATCGTAATACGCTATGATCATATCAAATTGTGGTATGACCATACTAGTTTGTTTGTGGTTGAACCATGTTGCTTGATGTGACAAATGCTTCTTAGATCTTGTTTGTAAGGTGAATTGCCTTCGCACTTTTGTGTATGGGTAGGGTTCCTCTTTAGACTCTTTCTATCTATTCTCATCTTTATTCAAACCCAAACAAGTGTTTTCTCGACAAGCCTCCATGAAGACAACAACATTATCAGCTCCAGCTAAGATGCTCAGTATCAAGAATAAGAAGCATAGAACAAGAGATGGAAACCGAAGGATCTGCAACTAAGAGATTTTGCCATATGAGAGTTTACGCAAACCACTAGCCAAGGGAGCGATAGATTTATTTTCTAAAATTCTTAACAGGAATTGAAACATGGATTCAATATCCGTATAATCTTTTGTCAAACTAGTGAGGTTGACCAAGAGTTAGTGTACGAGATATACCAAACTGAATTACAAGTAACGATTGGGTGCGTTATGGATTGGCCCCCATGATGACTACTCAATTGTTCGCTCTTGATATGAGGAATGGTAAATCTAGAGAGACATACCTACAGGAGAGACGACGCTGTTAAACCTAAACCCTAGGAGGGTAAGAAATTGTACCCCTTATAATAGGCAAGTGTTGCCAAAATGTAGGAACACGGTGAGGATGAGCCACAAACTTACCGTTGAAGATGACTTGCAAGTCTATGAAGACAAAATAAAGGATATGAAATGAGACTATGAGAACACTCCAACTTGGTCTTCTGATTGACCCAAAGAGTGACTCTTCCGTGTCCAAAGTAGTTCAAACAACTACCATGATGGACAGAAGCTCTACAATGGAGGAAGCTATACTCACACCATATTGAGCAAGATTTGATGCTATGGAGTACAAAAGATGACCCAGTGCCAAGTCTTATCCAAGATGTGCCTACCATAAACCCAAAAACCTAGACTACCCACAAAAGTTTCTTTTAAGGGTGGTAGCCCACCTAGGTATCACAAACCCATCTTTCTTTCTAGCCTCCCGAATCTCGGGGACGAGATTCCTTTTAAGGGTGGTAGTCTGTCACATCCCAAAATTTTCCAAATTTTGGAATGTGAAAATAAATAAAAATCGGAACCTTGTTTGCTTGTCTTGATTTAAAAATTTCACAAAGAATTGAAACTTTTTGGTCTTACTTAAAAATACTCTCCTAAAATAAAACTTTCATATATATTTTCAATCCAAAGGATTCTAAAAGTTTTTTTTAAAAAAAATATAAATTGTTGCTATTTAAGAAATAAAGCCCTATCTTTAAAACAATTTGCATAAAGGTGTCTTATAGCCCTATGGGCACTATTCATAATTTTCAAATTCATTTTGATTTATAAACAATACCAAAGTGTTCTCATTTGAATTGTTTGCACTCATATTTTCATTTTAACTTACCTTAATTGTTTGGATAATTTTTGAATCAGTTTAGGATTTGAGAATCAATTCAAATAAAGGAAACAAAAAAAAATCCAAAACGACCCAAACCAACCGGCCAGTCTATCCCCACCATGACCTATCTCTCCCCCATGTTTTTTTTTCCTCTTTCCTTCTATCTTGTGCTGACCTAGTCAGATATGGCCCATTTGGACCGAAGCGACCAGCCCAATCCAACGGGTCATCGTCTTCCTTCTGGTTCACGCTTAGGAACAATAATAACAACATCTCCTGCATTGGCCATAGTCAAACTCTCTCATTTATCTTTCCTTAAATCTAGCGGTTAATTTCTTATTGACTTCAACACGAAAATTTCTTCTCACTTAACCATGTTACCATTCAGGGATTTTATTTTCCAAATTGGATATATCATCATTCTCAAGCTCCAGCCGAAAATCAGGCGAGGAGACTTGACGCGCTGATTTCTCCCGGCGTTCAATTCCTTTGATTCCGGCCATCACTCGACGTATTGTTTGATTCTATTTAAAGCCCCGGCCTCCCTCTCCATTCCCCCAACCCCCGCCCCCTATCGCCACAAGGCTGCCGCTCGCCCAAGTCCCGCGTTACTGCAGCCGCGCGAGCAAGATTTCGGCGCGGTAAGGTAACCTCGACGCCCGTTTTTGGTCTTCGTCGACTCCTTGTAACCTTGCGTATCTTCTGAATCCCTTCTTGTATTATCTTACGTAGCCAATCGACGGCGCCGTCCTGAACTGCAAGTCACCGTCGCCCTTACCTGCTCCGGCCGTATCCATCGTATCTTCGGGGAAACAATCGAACACGCCACCGTTGTCATCGTCTTCGTCGGGACCTCCTGGACGCTTTCGACCACTCCGCCGTCTCCAAAAGCCCTGCTTCACCATCGTCGGCAAACACCACAGCGCTGCCGTCCTCGTCTTCGAACACCGCTACCGCTCGGTAATGGCTTCCTGCCTTAGTCTGAAACATACAGCTGAAATCCATCCTTAACCGTTAGATCTGAATCTAAGCATCCCTGTTTGGCCACTCAACTGAACCGGTTAGACTATTTTTTTCTGATCGATCTGTGCGTTTTGGTGCTAGCTTGTTCACGTTACAAAATTTGTAAATTTTATATCCCTCAATTTAGAGATCGGTTTTCGATGGTTGTTCTTGCATTAAGTTAGTAATTAAATCTTCTAAAACTTTCGTGTAGAAAGTTTTTCTATCCGAGCAACTTTTTCGGATGACTTTTTTTTGGACGTATACATCGATCGGTGATCATATGCTAGCTGAAGTAAAACTTTGAAAAATCATAACTCTAGATCTATATCTCTGATTTGGACGGTTCTTTTTGCATTGGATTCGTAATTAAATTCTCTATTCGGTGATACCAAATTTTTACATTTTAGAATTTCTAAATCTGTCACTTAAATTTTGACCACATCCAATACGCCATCAGCCGAACCACTGCCTAAATTATTATAGCAAGTTTCCAAATATTCAAATCTATAAGTGAGGATTTGAGTATATTCACTATAGAATTATTTCTATATTTAATTGGGCATAATTCCTTACCAGAACGTTTTTAGGTATTTTCTATGCTATCCATATCATGCCTTTGTAGCCTACATATTCTTTCCGATATATCTTAGTTGAACTTTATCCTTCTAAGTTTTTGACCATACCATTCAACCTCTCAAGCCGTATCTTGCAAGCCATGCCTCATGTCATATCTCTGTTGCGCCAAAAGATTTAAGAAAACTAAAATAAAAGGGATACCAAAATCTCTACAATTATTTGTCTTGCTTGATTTCGTTGCTATGAATGGTGTAAAAAAAAATCCTAAGTTTTCACGACCATCAAAATCTACGCATGACCTCCTCTCTATCCATACCTAAGTGTAAAACTATCAAACTCCATCTCATCCAAATTCTTCTAAGTGTTGACTACTCCAACACTTGGCATAGAAGTTTTCCATACCAAGACCTTAGAGAAGAAGTTGAAGAAGAAGACAAGAGATGAAGTCAAACAAGAAGATCAAGATCAAGAGCCAAGTCAAGAAGATGGAAGAGATGACCTCAAGACTTAGAAATATATTCATCCAACTCCTCCACCAAGCCTAAGAATTCCTTTGAACTATTTTGCTAAGTACTAGACAATTCTTAGCAACTTAGAAAACTCCCATCATTTCCTATAAGTCTTTGACTTAGCCATTTTACCCATCCATATCAAGCCAACATCATGCCAAATCTTGTGTCCAAATATCACTAAGGCAAATCAAGACTATGCTAAAATGAATAAACACCTTTGTTGTCTTGTTTGATTTTGTTACCTTGGATGGTATGTTTATTTGGTGTTATCTTTTATCTTATAGTTACATGAAGAGCTACGTGTGTTGACTAAGAGAAGTTCAAACTTCGGAAAACTTACTAAGGCAAGTGTCATCATCTCCTTGTCCTACTAAAGAATTATCACTAGTAGCTTTCTTGTAGAAGCATGTGTAGGTGAAAATGGTCTTAGTAGCTATGATTTTATGCTAAGTCTTTTGTCTAGTTTATATCTAGCTTTTGCATCTCCTAGTAGAACTGCTACTGCTATAGGTTGCCTTACACTTGTGTGGGAAGGGATTATCACATGTTTTGGCTAAGTGTTGAAAACCATTGTTTTACAAAAACCAAGAAAACAACAAAATTTCAATGAACCACCTGGGTGGAATGTGGCTTGTATGGTTTTTGTTGAGTGGTTCCCTGGGGTCATGTCGTCGAACCTCTGAACCACCAGGTGTATCTCACTTGTGGACGGCCACCCAGGAACAAAGAGATTGGAGACGCTCAGGTCGTGAAGCTTCCAGTGCAACCACAAGACAATATGGGCTCTGTCTTGACTAACTAAGTTGCGAGAACTCAGCCAGACGGACAGAGGGTGGTTTTTGGGAACGCGTCCGGGTTGGTCTGAGGGATTGTCTCTGAAAGGTCTCGTCTTAGTCTTCACTTGGCCATTTGAGCAAAATGAGCATCATGGCAAAAGAGGTTGACTAAGTCTTGTGGGAAAAGTGCACCACCTCTGCAGAGGGTTAAAAACTAAGTACTTAGCCGTGTCCCCGGTTATGGACAATTTTGAGCGACATGATTTTGAAGATGTTCAAGGATCTCATCATGCCAACTTCTTTAAACTAAAACTTGATGGGACAACAAGGGATTTGTTGTGTGATCATAATTATGTACACCTGGTGGATTCCTGTGTGTGCATAATTTATTAGGAGCACCTGGTGGATTCCAGTGTGTCCAATAGTGTTTTAAAAGAAAATTGAGGTTTTGACATTTGATGTAGGTATCTATCGACCAGTGTGTCCCGTACGATAACTACGGCCTGTGGCTACAGGGGTAGATCACCCAAGTCAAGTTGTCCAGCTAAAAGTTTTGCTACAAGAAAATGATAGGATTAAATTTCTTAGTGCAAATAGGTCTGAAGCTCCACCTAGCCAAATATTCATTTAAGTGTTAGGTTCCATTTGTGTCCACCAAACAATGACATCTTGCCAATACAATTCAAGTGTATTGACCCTTTGTGGCTGCAACGTTTCATGTTGCAGGTTTTTGACGATAAGAAAGGTACGACAGGGTTACGAGTCTATCCGCAACATGTTCGCCTGTGGCACATGAAGAAGAAGGACTCCATGCTAGTTTTGATTTCGTTGTAAACTCTGAAAGCTCTATGTTATGAGCATTGTAAGTTCTTTATGTAATTGATGGATCGTGCGATGTAATAAAATGACCCTTGTTTCTTGATATTACATCTCAAACTGTGTGTGCTAGCGTTGATCCAGGGACTAGCACTGAAAAGCACAGGGATCATCATCTTTAAAAGATGAGGTCACTACAGGTATCTGGATTCTGGAGCTTCTTTTCATATGACCTCCGATTCTTCTCTTATGTCCGCTATTCGCTATCTCATTTCTCCTATCCGTGTTCTCACGGCTGATGGTACCTCTCTTCCTGTCTCTAGTCAGGGCACTCTTTCTACTTCTTCTTTTTCTGTTCCTAATATTTCTCATGTTCCTCATCTTAAGATGAACCTGTTCTCTGCTAGTCAGCTCACTGACTCTGGTTGTCGCATCATTCTTGACGCTAATTCTTGTGCTGTTCAGGATCATCGCACACAGGCCCTGGTTGGAGCTGGCCCTCGCAGCCGTGATGCTCTAGGGCTTTGGGAGTTAGACTGGCTTCGTGTTCCTTCCGCTGCCACTTCACCTGCCAGTTCTCCTGCAGTTGTCGCCTCCGCAGCCAGCTCTTTTCAGCAGTGGCATCATCGTCTTGGTCACCTTTGTGGCTCTCACCTGTCGTCATTAGTTCATTGTAGTCTTCTGGGGTCTGTCTCAGGAGATGTGTCTTTACATTGTCAGGGCTGTAGGTTAGGCAAACAGATTCAGCTACCCTATCCTACTAGTGCGTCTGTATCTCAGCGACCTTTTGATTTGGTTCATTCAGATGTTTGGGGTCCGGCTCCTTTCGCTTCGAAAGGGGGCCATCGATATTATATTTTATTCATAGATGATTTTTCCCGGTACACTTGGTTGTATTTTATGCGCACTCGCAGCGAGGTGCTCTCCATATATCAGCGTTTTGCGGCCATGGTCCGCACTCAGTATTCTACACCCATTCGTGTGTTTCGTGCTGACTCTGCTGGTGAGTATATCTCCCAGCTGTTGCGTGGTGTTCTTGCTGAGCAGGGCACTCTCGCTCAGTTCTCCTGTCCCGATGTGCATGCCCAGAATGGCGTTGCTGAGCGTAAGCATCGCCATCTTCTTGAGACCACCCATGCCATGATGATTGCTTCTTCCCTACTGCCGCATTTCTGGGCTGAGGCTGTCGCTACATCGGCTTACCTCATTAATATTCAGCCTTCTGCCGCTCTGCAGGGTGGTATACCTCTCGAGCGTCTATCTGGTCATTCTCCAGACTACTCGATGCTTCGCTTGTTTGGTTGTGTTTGCTATGTTCTCCTTCCCCCTCGCGAACGCACCAAACTGACCGCTCAGTCGGTTGAGTGTGTTTTTCTTGGATACAGTGATGAGCATAAGGGCTATCGCTATTGGGACCCTGTTGGTCATCGGATGCGCATCTCTCATGATGTCACTTTTGATGAGACGCGTCCTTTCTATCCTCGTCCCATCGTAGGTACCTACCCGGTGGAAGATATATCTTTTCTTCTTTTTCCTAACACACCTCCTTCTGCTCCTATTGCTTCTTCTTCAGGACCCACTCTCGCTGATGTCTCTTCTTCGATATCATCATCCTCTGCTCTGCCTAGTTCCCCTAGTTCTCCTCGTTCTCCAGTTTCAGAGCCTTCCTCTGCTATTCCTTCGTCCTCTTCTTTTGATGAGTTGTCTTCCGCTGATGAGCTTCCCTCTACTCGTTCTGTTCATCAGTGTTGTGCCCCAGACCATTACTCTCCTAGTCAGTACGGTCTTTCTGTTGCCTCCGAGCCGACTTCTTATCGGGATGCTGAGCGTCATCCTGAATGGCAGCTTGCCATGGCTGAGGAGATTGCTGCGCTTGAGCGCACTGGCACCTGGGATCTTGTTTCTCCTCCTCCCGGTGTTCGTCCTATCACATGTAAGTGGGTCTATAAAATGAAGACCCGCTCTGATGGATCTCTTGAGCGCTATAAAGCGCGTCTTGTGGCTCGTGGCTTTCAGCAGGAGCACGACCGTGACTATGATGAGACATTTGCCCCTGTGGCTCATATGACCACTGTGCGCACTCTTCTTGCTATCGCTTCTGTTCGACACTGGTCTGTATCTCAGCTTGATGTTCAGAACGCATTCCTCAATATAGAGTTGAGTGAGGAGGTTTACATGCAGCCTCCTCCTGGGTATTCTGTTCCCGATGGGATGGTTTGTCGTCTTCGACGTTCTCTTTATGGCCTAAAACAGGCCCCTCGTGCCTGGTTTGAGTGCTTTGCCTCTGTGGTGACTGCTGCTGGTTTCTCTCCCAGCGCTCATGATCCAGCGCTGTTTGTTCACACTTCTCCTTGTAGACGCACTCTTCTCCTTCTCTATGTTGATGATATGATCATTACTGGTGATGATCCCAAGTATATTGCCTTTGTTAAGGCTCGTCTTCGTGATCAGTTTCTTATGAATGATCTTGGTCCTCTCCCCTACTTTCTTGGAATTGAGGTTTCCTCCACTTCTGATGGCTTTTCTATCTCCCAGGAAAAGTATATTCAGGATCTTCTTGCTAGTGCTGCTCTTGGGGATGAGCGCACTGTTGAGACTCCTATGGAGCTTAATGTTAAGCTTTGTCCTACTGATGGTGATCCTCTTCCTGACCCGACACGTTATCGCTATCTTGTTGGAAGTCTTGTTTATCTTGCTATCACTCGTCCTGACATATCTTATCCTGTTCATATTTTGAGCCAGTTTATTTCTGCTCCTACCACTGTTCACTATAGTCATCTCCTCCGCGTTCTTTGCTATCTTCATCGCACGATCACTCGTTGCCTTTTCTTTCCTCGTTCCAGCTCCTTCCAGCTCCAGTGCTACTCGGATGCTACGTGGGCAAGTGATCCTACAGATCATCGTTCGCTTTCTGCTTACTGTGTGTTTCTTGGTGGTTCGCTCATTGCTTGGAAGATGAAGAAACAGACAGCGGTTTCCCGTTCAAGTGTTGAGGCTGAGTTGCGAGCTATGGCCTTGTTGACTGCTGAGGTGACCTGGTTACGGTGGTTGCTTGCGGATTTTGGGGTCTCTGTTACGACACCCACTCCAGTTTTATCTAACAGTATAGGTGCTATCAGTATTGCACGTGATCCGATAAAGCATGAGCTTACCAAGCATATTGGTGTTGATGCTTTTTATACACGTGCTCAGGTGCAGGCTCATGTTATTACACTTCAGTATGTGCCTTCAGAGTTACAGTTGGCGGACTTGTTTACAAAGGCACAGACTAGAGCGCAGCATGATTTCTTACTCTCCAAACTCAGTGTTGTGAATCCACCATGAGTTTGAGGGGGGGTGTTAGATATATATATTTGTATATTGTAGTTTTCCCATATGTTAGGAGGCTTCCTGCATATTTGCACCTGTACCTGTACTATATATTGTGGCCTTTGGCCCCCAGATAATACATGTTGTCTATTGACCTAACAGTGCCAATTAATCAACATCTCGGAACTACTCTCACTTGTTTAGTATGGAAGATATCAAGAACTCCGTTGCTAGTCGTTGACAAAAGCAACCACCTCTCAAAATAACTTTTTACCTCTGTTTTACAAATGAAAAGCTCTAGCACATGTTTAATCCCTGCTTCCCTCTGCGAAGGGCCCATCTTTTACTTTTATGTTGAGTCAACCTATTCCCCTCTATCTCAAGCAAGTATTTGAGTTGTTATGTTTCACTCATCCATATGTTGATCAATTTAATCATGTTTACTAATTTCTTTTATTAGTACAATGCTTTTATCTGAAGGAATATATCTTTGAAAGCTTTCTATGAATGCAAAAGTTTGTTTCATTGAGCATATGGTTTTTGCTATATTAGCTCTATTTTAAAAAGGCTCCGTTCAAAAGCAAGTATAGTTTATTCATTGTTCTCTGACCAAGAACTAAGGTTTGCCACCACCAATTCTAGTTTACCTTGTGCATATTTGTTTGTGATTCCCTTTTACTTATTGCAACTCTATATCATATAAAGGAAAGTTGTTGTCTATTATACTTTGTGCTTTGGTAAATGTGATGCTTCTTGTCCGTATTTTGATTATCGACACTTCACTCCATAAACCTGTGGTCATGTTTACCGAGTTCAGTTTTCGCTTGGGGACAAGCAAGGTCTAAGCTTGGGGGGTTGATACGTCCAATTTGCATCACTATTTTGTATCATAATTTACTGTTATTCATTGACATATTTCAATTTTAGAGATAAAACTTATGTTGTTTTCTCTGTTTTTACATGTTTGATGATCATTGGAGGATTTGCTGCCGGAGTCAGGATTCTGCTGGAAAAAGGACTATCAAGACACCATATTTTGGAAGATCAGGAAATTCCAGAAAAATACCAGAAAATTATATTTTACCAGAAGACTGAAGAAGCTAGAAGGAGGAGTCAAGAGGAGCCATGGGGCAGGCACACACACAGGGGGAGCAGCCTAACCCCTGGCCGCGCCGGCCTGTTGTGTAGCCACCCTGGCCCACTTCTGCCATCGCCCCTTCGCGTATTTCATCATCCCCAAAAACCTAAGTCAAGGGGGGGCTCAGAGATAGACACCGCCGCCTCTGCGGGGCGGAAAACACCAGAGAGAGAAAAGCTCTCTGGCAGGCAGGAATCTGCCGAGGAAATTCCTTCCCAGAGAGAGGAGATCGTCGCCATCGTCATCACCATCGCACCGGACTTCATCGGGATCATCATCATTATCTCCATCACCAGCACCTTCATCTCCACCATCACCATGCCATTCCGCTGTAACATCTTGAGTTGAATCTTGTTAAATTCTTAGGGGAAACTTTTTCGGTGTTGATTACTCTTGTGGTTGATGCTATTGAGTGGAACTGTTGAATTAAGGTTTATGTTCAGATTGTTATTTACCATTATCTCACCTCTGATTATGATCCATATGATGTCTTGTGAGTAGTTCGTTTAGTTCTTGAGGACATGGGAGAAGTCAAGTCGTTAGTAGTGGAATTATGTTGAGTAATATTTAATGGTTTGATATTTATTTGTTGTGGTGCTATTTCACTAGTGGTGTCATGTGAACGTCGACTACATGATACTTCACCATTTATGGGCCTAGTGAGATGCATTGTGTATTTGGCTACCAATTGTGGGGTTGCTGGAGTGACAGAAACCTAAACCTCCATTAGGAAACCATTACACCAGGGAGCGTAGGATCTTAGAGTTTAAGGCTATGGTTAGATTTATCTTAATTCCTTTCTTGTATTTGCGGATGCTTGCAAGGGGTATAATCATAAGTGTGTATTTATCCTAGTAAGGGTAGTGCGCTAGCACAGGTTCACCCCAATAACACTTATCAAACCAATAAAGATTATTTAGCGGCATGAAGCGAAAGCACTTGACAAAAACTCCCGTGTGTCCTCGAGAATGTTTGGTTATCATAAGTTACACAATCAGCTTGTCCTTTGCTAAAGAAAGGATTGGGCCACTTGCTACAATTATTACTACTGTCTTTTATTTACTCACACTTTATTTATTTGCATTACCAAATACCCCTGAAAACCCGTTTGCTAGTATTTATAGTGAATCCTTGATCAAAACCACTTGTCAACACCTTCTGCTTCTCGTTGGATTCGTATTTATCGAAAGTACTACGATACACCCCCTATACTTGTGGGTCATCATGGATCCACCATGAGTTTGAGGGGGGGGGGGGGGTGTTAGGTGTATATTTGTATATTGTAGTTTCCCCACTTGTTAGGGGGTTTCCTGCATATTTGCACACCTATACATGTACTATATCTTTGGTTAGGGTTTTTCTCACTTTATATTTCCAAATTTTAAATTTTATTAAACTTTTATATTTGTTCTATTTTCAAATTTCTTGAATTTTTGGATTTTTATAAAGTCATGCCAACCTAGAGTGGAGGAAAAACGTGAATATAAAGTCTTTATTTAACCATCGTTTGTCAAACCAGTCTTTTGAGAGTGAACGGAATAAGAAAATAAATCAATTATAACAGATACGACTGACATGCAGAACTCGTAGGCGTTGCAATACATGGAGAAGGGCATGCAGGAAATCCTTTACACCATAATGCTGGATCATGTATGGTCATGAGGAGCTCATACCACATGTGGTCCATCTATTGAGTGAAAAGGTCTGCCCCCGCGTCGCTCCTCCTGGAGCGGCTCGGGCGGAACCTAGAAACCAGGGCCGCCGCCGCCACCCCCATCCACCTCCTCCCCTCGCCACCGTCGGCTCACGTCGTCGGGCAAAGCTCACTAGCGGCCGGTGGCGGCGGGATCTTCTTCTTGCAGCCCACAGAGGCTGTGGCCATGGCGGGAAGGCGGCTCGGAGATGCGGCGGATGGTCCCATCTGCGGACGCGGCGAGGCTCTCTCCGCAGTGAACGCTGATGTGGAGGAGGGCGAGGCGGAGGAGTCGGGCAGCACGGCGCGGGAGGTGCTCAGCCGTGGCGGCACCGTGGGCTTGATCTGGGCCCGCACAGGGCTCAATCTGGGCCATGGCCAGCTCGTGCAGGCTCCGCTCGGGGCTGGTGTGAGCTCTGCTCGCGGCAGAGGCTGAGGATGGAGGAAGGCGGAGGTTCAGTGTTGCTGCCGGCTACTAGGGCATGGGCGCGATTGGAGGCTAGGGTTCGATTTGGACCCTGTGGGCAGCCACCGTGGTGCCTTCAGCCTGCTCGGGTCTGCAAACTGCGGGAGACGAATGGCACCACTGTAGGGTGTTGCATCCTCCCGTTGAATGCGAGGAAGAGGAGGAAGAAGACCTGCGCAGGGGTCTGCAAGATGCAGGAGAGGAATGGCACCACTCCGGGGTGTTGCATCCTCCCGCCGAGAGTGGGGAAGAGGAGGGTGGACGGCCGGCAGCACACCAGGCTTGGAGGCAGGGGCACCTTGACGTTGCATCCTCTCCGGAGATGAATGGTGTCAAGCTGTCCAGGAAGGTGTGGTTGGCCGTGGAGGCAGGGCAGCGGAGCGGTTGTGGTGGCTGATCGGTTTTTCCGGGTTTGGGGGTGAGAATGCCGGCGAAGGCCGCACTCTGGCTATGCCAGAGTTGTTGACGGCGGTGCCTACGGGCGTCGTGACCTTGTTGGAGGCGTCAATGGAGCATTCTTCACCTACCTTCCCGGCATCCTCTGGGGGAAACCCTAGATCCGGTCTTTTGGGTCGGCGATGGCGGCGCTACGGTGTCATGTTCCCTCTTGGAGGCTTTGCTTTTTGAGGTGGAACCGGTCACGGAGACTTGTGGTCCGTGGAGGTGGGCGGCGTTGGGCGGCAGTTGGAGCATTCTCCACATGCTAGGAGCGACGGATGAGCCACTTTGGTCTTGCTTGTGCACTTGGAGAGGCACTTGCCCTCCTCTTTCGGGCATGTCGTTCCTCTTCGGCGTTGACGAGGTCGGCGAAAAGGTTCATGGCAGATCAGGTCGATGCAACGGTTTTTGGTGACCACTGCGAGCGGTGTCGTTCGAGTAGCCCGGCTTTGTGCCTCGTGTGTTCCGCCTTCTGGCATCTTGTATGTGTTGATGTGCTTTAGGTGTGGCTTTGCCGTTGTTTAGGGTTTCGCCCGGTTTCCCTACAAACCGAGCAGTGTGGGTCTCTTGACCATTTTCTTTCTTATCAATGAATTTAGCAGCTCTCCTGCTAACATTCAAAAAAAAAGTATGGTCATGAAGTTGTGCGCGTCAGGTGTGGAGTAGAGGTGCCAGTTTTGAATCAAAATTAGTCGAGGGTAAGTACTTACAGGAGGGTATTCAGAGTCGGTGGTCCTCAACCAGGGTCAAGGAAGGAAAGGGACCTTCATTGGTAGGCATCGGAGTTGGCCTCGCTTCGTCGATCTGTACAGCAGAGCTGGGGCGGCTGCACTGTGATATTGGCAGTGGTCGATTGGTCTTGGATGAAATGTTGGCGGTGATATCCTGGAGGTGAGGCGGACGTCGTTAGGGGTGACTAATGGTGATATTATGGAGAAGATGGAGAATTTGGCAACTGAGATTTGCCGATTGGACGGGTCAGCATTAATTAGATCTAATTTGATTTGTTGCTAAATTAGTGGACGGGTCAACATTAATTAGCCCAATCTGATTGTAACTATTGCTTAATTAGTGGGCAGGTGGAGAGGTTATTTTGTATCATAAATCTTGACCGTGGATATAGATTAGATAGTTCAAATACTCTGAATGATGGATGTCAAATGTGTTTTACCGACAAACCACAATCACCAACTGCCATTTAATAGTAAAAGTAAAGAGAAAAATTAAGACTCAAAAGATTGAAATTGGCATAAATGAAATCTAAGACTAACTCAAATCTGACATAACTCAAAGGAAAATGCTTCACTTCCTCTGGAGGATTCGTCGCAGACATCCTCCGCCTCCAACGCTTGCGACACACCCCTTCGCGTTAGGTGAGATAGCGACGAGCGAGCCCACACATTTACCTTATCACTTCGGGTTAACTCTCCTTCACCTTGTTCCCTTCCGTCTCCCTTCCTGTTCCCCTTTCCCCAGTCCCTTTCTTCTTTCTCTCGATAACACGGATCCACAAAATAAATTCGCTGCCCATTGGCATGACAAGCTAGAGACTATGCACCACCGTGAGAAGCTCTCTATTACTCTCCCTCCAAAAAAATGGGTTGGGAGGTGCTGAGGAGCACCGCCGGTGCTACTACAAGCGGTGGACACGAAGACCATGGCGCTCATGCTGCAAGCAGTGCGTGAAGGAGCTACGTGCATTTGCTGACAGTGCTGCCATGGTGGCCGCCTGCAGCTGCAGAGGAGTGCGGCAGTGCTTCAAGCGGCTGCTACAAGGGGCTTTGGTTCCTGCTACAAGGGGCGGCAGCAGCTTCTACAGTGGGCAGCGGCATCTGCTACAAGTTGCATCCCTAGCTGCTATTAGCGGTGGTAGATTTTGCTAGAAGCAACATCGGTGGTTGCTACAAACTGGCACCGCCGTGCTGCAAGGAGGCCGGTGATGCTATGCTACCAGCGGCCAGCGAGGCCGGTGGTGGTGCTACTACAGGATGGCAACGGTGCTACATGCGGTTGGCAGTGATGCTGCGTACAGAGAACAATGGTGCTACCAACGATGCCCGCTTGTGCTTCAAGCGAGATGTCTGTTGGTGCTGCCGCCATCGATGATGGTGCTACCAGCGGTGGCTGCCGCTTCTACGTATAGAGGACGGTGGTGCTACAAGCGTTGATCTGCGATACTGCCACGACCTGCAAGCGGTTTCGCCGGAGCTGCAAGAGGCGTGTGCTGGAGGTGCGATCTCGTGACGGTCGATGAAGCTGCCAGCGAGATGCGAGTACCTTCTAAGTATTATGACATGGACTTGGAAACATCATGACTGACTAAGTAGAAGGACCAGGGACTGATAAAATAGACTGAGAGTGATCTACTGACAAAAATACATCTTCTCAATGCAAGCTTTGCATTATCTATGCAGCAGACACATGCATAAACTTACCCTAGCTAACCAAACCTTGATGGATGTTCAACACATAGCATGTGGAGCTAAATGCACCAACATAACCACCAAAAATATGGCCAATGGAAAAGTAGGAAACACCACTAGTACAAATAAAAACTGAATATACAACATGGGAAGGACTGTGCCATAGTTTATACAGTAATCCAAAAAATGCAGCAGAACTTGTGCTACTGGCGATGGATAAAAATAAAATATTCTGAATTAAATACTGGAGTCATATGATTATTACGACAGATCAGTGCATTTACTATCTTAATAGCTAAAACGATGAAATTGCACTCAATTAAACGCCAGATTGGACAGAGTGTCTGTCTGAAAGTGCTTGATGCAACAATTTGTTGACCCTGAATCTGACCTTCAAAGACGACCAAACTTAATTTCGCACTAGGGGTTGTTAGGGACAGCGGCTTGATGCCATCATATATGACCTTCAAAGATGACCAAACTTAATCAGACTTTCCTACTATTTGTTGCTGGTCACTCTGGAGCAGGAGGTCTCCGAATTCCGAAACCACTTCGATTCCTGAATCATGTGCCCGCCCATTACCAGGCCGGTCAAACCGAGCCTGGTTCATACCCACTACCAAGGATGGGCCCGTTATGCCGACTGGTCCGTCTCTGACGGCAATTCCTATGCTCCGCCCGTTAGCGGGCCAGAACTCTGCTCCGCCCGCGTGGGCGTGATGCTGGGCCGGCCCGTTAACGTGGTGATAGGTAGGTTTTTTTTTGCGTGCTTTTTTTTTGTTTTTCTCTGGTTTTCTGGTTTGATTCTGATTTTTCGTTTTCTTTTATTTTTTCGTTCTTTTTCTTTCTTAAAAATTCTAAATATTTTTAAAATTTGAACATTTTTTTTAAAATTTGAACATTTTTCAAAATGTGAATATTTTTTAAAATTTAAACATTTTTTAAAATTTGAACATTTTTTTTGTTTGAACATTTTTTCTTTTAAATAATTTTCAAATTTGAACATTCTTAATATTTGAACATTTTTTATGTTTAAACATTTTTTAAATTTGAACAAATTTCGGATTTGAACAAATTTCGTATTTGGATAAGCTTGAAATTTGTTCATATCTTAATTCAAATTCGAATTTTGTTCAAAATTAAAGTTTGTTCAAATTCGAAATCTGAGCAAATTTTGAAATTTAAATTGTTTAAATTTCAGAAAAGAAAACAGGAAAAAAACAGAGAAGAACCACTACCTGGGCCGGCCCAATACCAGCATCACGTAGGCGGAGCGGAGTAAGTCGCGCTAACGTGCGGTGAGTAGGAGCCCCCGTCTCTGACTCAGGGACGGTTTGTAAAATCGGAATTGCTAAGTATACTACATAAGGCTGGCCAAGGCGGGCTGCTGGGTCAAAAAGATCCACTCGATGTTACTGGGAACAAAAATTACGGAGATCACCACCGAGAATATGATTGCTCAACTCGGATCAATGGGTAGAACGCTGTTGATGGCTGCTGGCGGTAACCAGCGGAAGACTAAAACGAAGAAGAGGGCGGCTGAGGATACGCTGGGGGACCAATACACGGAGAAGAGGGTGAAGAAAAGCTGCTGGGAGCGGTTCGACGACGGGGAGCTGGAAGCCATCCAGGAAAGCCGACGTGTCCACTCGATCCAGCACCAAAGACTCATGGCCGCATCTAACAGGGTCTTAAAGGATACCGAGGATTTCCTCGAGTATCACAGCAGCTTACGCGCCAAAGAAGAACAATTGTCATGCTTGTCTCGCATCTCGCGGCGGGCTGTGCTTGAGGCTATCAACGTACTCTGGCGGATCCTACATGGCTTGTCTAGGAATCGTAGTGGACCAAGAACTCGACGACGATTCCTCTCTTCTCAAGCTGGTTCCGCCAACAGAGTGAAGAAAACAGCAAAGAGTTAATGTCATCGCTTAGGGTTATGGGTTGTGTGCTTTTGTATTGTTGTTTCAGATTAGTGCGTTGTTAATTCATCTGTAATTTTTTCTTTAGTATTATGATGGTATAACCTTTTCCTTGCTTAACTCAAGAGCGCCGCATGCCCTCCTTGTCAAAAGAAAAATAGTACCAATACTACCAGCTAGATCATTCGTGTTAAGATAAGATAAATAAAGAGGATACGCCGGGGGACGAATACGCGGAGAAGAGGGCGAAGACCGACTCCTGGAGCGCTTCGACGACGAGGAGCTGGAAGCCATCCAGGAAAGCGGACGTGTCCAGTCCATCCAGCACCAGAGACTCATGGCCTCATCCGACAGGATCTTAAAGGATGCCGAGGATTTCCTCGAGTATCATAGAATCAAAGAAGAACAATCATCATCGTGCTGGTCTCGCATCTCGCGGCGGGCTCTACTTGCGGCTATCATTAACATATTGCACATCTTACATGTCTTCTCTAGGGATCATAGTGGACGAAGAACTCGGCGATTCTTCTCTTCTCAAGCTGGTTCCGGCAACGGAAAGAAGAGAGTAGCAAAGAGTTAATGACATCGCTTAGGGTTTTTTTTTTTGAAATGGAGGCAAAACTTTTGCCTCGATCTATTAATTAAGAAGAAAAGAACTGCCCAGTTAATTTACGAAAAACCGGGCAAAAACCGACATCTTAATTTATAGGTCGTGTGTTATGTGGATCTTCTTTGTATCGTGTTGGCATCTGGGTTATCTTCCGTGGTTGTAGGTTGTGAGTGCTGGTTGGTTTGAATTTTTGACACATTGGACCACCTGCACCAACAAAATGTCAAAAAGGACCACCTTTGAAAATATTTGTCAAAAAAGACCACCTCTCGGTGGCGGCACGTCTGGCCAGGCGACACGTGGCACGTGCCGCCTGGGCCGACGCCGGCATGGGGATGCCGCCACAGCCAACGCCGGCATGTGGCCTGGCAGTTAACTCCATCGACTGCCGTTAGGGCATGTGGGCCCTGCCGTCTGCCCCGTTTTCGGCATGCTGATGTGGCGCCCTGCCGCCATCCCAATCGCCGGCACGCTGCCGTCCTCTGCACCGACAGCCGATCGGCCCTCACTTCTATGCAAGAAAAGGAATGGAGCTGATTTCCATGCCCGGGAATACAATACTTTTGAGCGGGAGATTCGTTTGCTGTTGTGTAACAGTTATTAGACCACCGACGATTAATTATGTCGCTTAGCTGCAGCACTCGATGTCTATATAAGCAAGGTATTCGTTATTCATTCGACCAGTCTTCTGCACTGCTATCTTTGCTGTGTCATTCGATTTAGTAGCTACGAGTTTGCCTTGCTCCGACCAGGGCCTAAGGCCGAAGAAAATGAAGTACGCTAGTTTACCGGAGGGAATGGAAGCCGCACGATGCTGGTGCGGCGACATAGCGAAGGTTAGGGAGTCGACTGATTTTTCGGACAGGATGGGCATGAAATTTTTCATGTGTGCCAATCATGCACATGATCCTCCGGAGTCTTCACTGCTATTTTACCGCGCTTCGGTAAGATTTAAGTTTCATGAGATGACATATTTGCTCGTGTTATATTTGATGTATTAGTAAGATTATTTTTGTTGCAGTCGCCGCCACCGCTCTGCCAATAGTATCATTGGATCGACACGGAGCAGCCGGCTTGGGCGTTGCGTGAGATTGAAGAAAGGCAGCGTAGGGCTTGGGAATGCTTCCAGGAGGAGGAGCGACAAGAGGAGGAGGCTGCCCAAAGGAAAGTGGTGCAAGAAGCTTAGAATGAGGAGAAGCGCCAGAGAATCGCAGAAGGTAAACGCCGTAGGAAGGCGGAGGAAGAGCGACGCAAGCAGATTCGTGAGGCGGAGAGGGAGAGAAAGAAGGAAAGGGCTGCTCAGGCAGAAGCAGCAGAAAAGCATGGTGATACCACCGGAAAATGGCCACGGTGGACTCATGACTAAAATGCGTTGTTGTTTATTGTACCAGTTTGTATCTTAATTTCTGTTGTATTTTTATTTCCGCATCCAGATATATCTTACTTTAAAATATTGTTTTTATTCATCACCTATCATGTTATATTTTATTGCCTGCAAGACCAATGTATTTTAATTAAAGCTGGTACAAAAATTTCCGCGCATTTTTCCCGCCAATTTTTCGCGCTCTTTTTTCCCGCCATTTTTTCCCGCTCTTTTTTCCCGCCATATGTTCCCGCCATTTGTAGGTTTCGCTAGGCTATAAAACCCCCCTCTCACATGTGTTGGGGCCAAGAGTGACAGCATGCTTTCGTGCTCCCCTGTGGTGGCCGTGAATAAACTTTGCTCGAACATTGATCAACCATTTATTCCTAAGGGCATCGACCAGAGTACATCCATGACTTCTGGATTTTTCTGCTTTCTCATCCAGATACCTCTGCATTTTTTCACACCATGGCTTGTTCATACCGACTAGTGCATTGGCAACCTGGACTCTGTCTGCAAAGTACGACAGAGTATGGTTCCAAGTTTCAGTAATGAGGGCTGTAAGAGGGAGGGCTCGAACCCCTTTGAGGACGCCATTATAGACCTCTGACATGTTGCTGGTCATTATACCGTACCGAGCCCCTGAGTCATGAGCGAGTGCCCACTTGTATAAGTCGGGGCAATTCTCTGTTATCCACTGTGTCAGATTGACAGGTGGTGGTCGACCCCTCCGGCCTTCTCGAGATGGCACGGCAGCACGCTCGATTTCTGCATTGATTCCCGTCCAAATTGCATTCATCTTTGACTCGGTGTTCTGCATGCACATCCTCTTGAAAAGCTTGAACCAATCCTTGTTCTTGAACTTTGTGTAGAAATTTGCTGCTAGGTGCCGCATGCACCACCGTGTCTCCAGATCAGGCCACCCCCAATCAGCATCCGTAGCCTGCTTCATTGTGTTCAGCGCGTTCAGCAGACCCGAGTTGCGATCAGAGATGATGCATACATCAGGACGCTGCTTCACGACACCATTCTTCAAACAGCTTAGAAACCATAACCAGCTATCCTTGTTCTCACCCTCCACCAAACCATATGCAATAGGAAGAAGCTGGTTATTTGCGTCTACTGCAATTGCCACCAGGAGTGTGCCCTTGTACTTTCCAGTGAGAAATATACCATCAATTGATAACACCGGACGACAATGATGGAATGCCTGTATAGTCTGGGGGAATGCCCAGAATACACGGTCAAGAATTCTTTTGTTCTCCTCGCGAGGGTGCGGCCGATATTTCAAGAACACTACAGTCCCCTGGTTACTTACACATATCTGATTAAGCAATCTAGGGGCGTAGTTATATGCATCCTCATATGTGCCATACAACCTCTAAAAAATGTCCTTCTTGGCACGCCGAGCCTTGCCGTAGCTGACGTTGTAGCCAATTCGGTCTTCCGCAGCTTTTTGCAGCTTCTTAATACCCATATTAATATCTTCTTCCAGTGCCGCTGACATTATATGTGACACATACTTCGCGGTCACATTGCAATGATCTGCAAGAGTTCCAACCTGCTCGCAGCTATGGGGTACAATTTTCCTGATCACCCATGGCTGACATATACCACAGCTCTGACGAGCGATCACTCTACCCTGGCAACCCTCGGGCAAGAAAAGGCAGACGACTTTCAGCTCAGTCTTATCAGACTGTTTAACTCTGTGCTGCCGAGATATGGACAATGCATATCTTTTTATTGCCTGGTCAGCAGAGTCTTTGTTTGGGAAACTATGCCCAACCTTCAGACTAGCCTCACCGAGGCCCGCAACAGAGTGATATTCGTTGCGGATGGTCATAGTCTGCAAAAAGTCTTCGGGCATCGGTCCTGCAACCGCCCTCTGAGATGGACCAACACCTTCCTCCTCTGACGATGATGACCCAGAAGAATGATTGTCATCGTCATCATCTAGGTCCTCCGGTAATCCCTCCATACGTTCATGATACGTTGCAAACGTATCTATAATTTTTGATGCTCCATGCTTGTTTTACACCAATTGCTATATGTTTTGTCTATACTTTGTGGCACTTTTATGATTTATTTGGACTAACCTACTAATAGTTGCAAAAATGCACAATGTTTCTGTTTTACACTTTGATGTGTAGGAATTACCAAGAATACAAGTGGAAACCTTGTTGGAGTCAAATTGGGACTTTCCAAAAATCTGTGCCAGAATGTTTTTCGAAGATGGTCACGTTACGGGTCGAAGACGGCGTCAAACAGAAAACTCTTCAATTACAAAGTTGTAGGGAATTTCACGGTGAACGTTCTGGACATAAAATTCACCTGATTCTGAGTACAAACGACCGAGATAAGTCCACTCCATTGCGGCCCAAGATGGGGAGATGGGAATCCGAGAGACTATATAAAGAGAGGAACCCTAGCTCATGGGAGACACCTCCACCCACAAATTTGTAGCCACCAGAGCCACGTTTTAGCCTCCCCCATGGATCCTATCTCCATGGGGGGGGGGGGAGGGGGCTCCCATGAAGCCATGAAGGAAGGGGGCTAAGGGGCGGCGCTCCCCCATGATGCCGGCGGCAGGGAAGGAGTCCCCCGCGCCGCCCACGCCGCTACCGCCCGTGCCCTCGCTGCTCCTCTTCACCATCTTCACCGCTATCTCCATCACATATGCAGTGGTTCATCCTCCCACACATCTCTGTACCATCCTATGTAAACATGGTGTTTGATGCTATAATATTTATCCTATGATCTATGTCATGTTTCCATAGTTTATTTGTTCTTAGATTAATTTGTTGAATGTCTTTGGTTCATTAGAGTTGTATGTTGATATGGTACTGTCCTTTGGTGTCCATTATATTTATGCACGCTTGGATTAAATATCTTGGGGTTAGTAGTACGTGCAAAAGGAAGGGGGTAGTTCTGCCAGAGTGACAGAAACCGGAGGACGCGAACCAGAACGTTGCACGTATGGGAGTAAGAGGACCATTAACTTAAGGCTATGGTTGGGGAAACCTTAATGCATTGTTAGTATTTGCGGATGCTTGCTAACAATCCAATCAGATAGTACTTGTATTTCCAAGTAGTGAAGTGCTTGTATATTTAGCCTCTCCCACATAGAAAATGCATCGAAGACAATGAACCCGATTTATTCACTAATTGAACTTAGACAAAGCCACCACTATTACCACCACTTTTCCACACTCATGGTACTATTAGTTTATGGTTACTTAGTATATCTTATTGCTGCAGCACTAACAATTACTTTCTTGTATTTATTATCCTGCAAAGCTAATTGATGAGGGTTAACTCGACAAATGTCCTAAATGAAGGACTTAGGATCGGGGAGATAGGGCGTCGGATGAACTCGAAGGTAAAGTTAGTCGAAATAGGTGTGCGTCGAAAGTAAACTTGGGTGTTCAACCTGGCTTGCTTTCAATCTGCCCTACACCGTCCCCTCCTGGCCCCTATACATAGATGGCCAGGTCTCGAAGATCGGGTAGGGTCCAATACAGATTACAATATCAACATATGGTAAAGACTCGTATTCGACTATTATTACAATTGGGCCTAGCTTAACGGGCCTCAGGGGTACTCAACATACGGGCTCTATTAACTATACCATTGTCAGTAGCCCCTGAGATTCTACCAGAATTGCAGATTCGGGTTGAATCTCTAATCATTATATCTTCGACTTGATCAATTCTTTGACTTCTTCTTATCTTCAAATCTTTGACTTGGTCTTTCGACTTATTTTTCATGGTAATATTTTGCAAGGGGTTTTGATGAACAAGCCTAACATCTCTGACGGATCAAGAGGTCAGTTAACTGCCAGAACAGATACTTGTCACCTACTTCAAATTCAATCCCCTTGGACTTGAATTCGGGATACCGGTCAAACCCATTCTTTTGCCGCATTTAGGACTTACAAAGAATGAATCCCAGTGATTCTCAGGGTACCCAGTGCGTCCACCAGGATTTTCTTCGCGTCGTAGACACGGATACATACCAGCAGAGCGCATCCATGTGCGTATACCAGGCCACACAGGACGGATCCTGGGGTCTTACCTTCGTGACAAGTCACGGCATTCGAGTTGCGTTGCGATAACATAACTCGAGAATCTTATGTCGCAGTCAAATTTTGACTAAAAATATTCGGGTTTCAACAACCATAGAACTCGCTCCCGATGGGAGTAACACTTCTGCACGATGCTTTACCTAGAAATATCGTCGGGTGCGCGCTCAGCGCTCCCGATGGGAGTAGCCCCCGAGGCTATAGTCGAAAAAAGTCTTTTTCGAGTATAGGCTCAAAATGTGGTCCATCATACTTAAACTCGAGATACTTTCAATATCTTTGATAATAGTAGCCCCTAAGGCTATAATCAAAAATCCTTCACATATAATCTTGTCTATAAATTTTGTACCTGTCGGCGCCATCCTTCTTCTTTCTCATACCATCTTTTTTATGACGTCACTAGCCAATTTTAGCTATACGTCACTTATGATTTGAGCGTGAACCATCTTATGGGTAGCACGGTAATTTCTATTTTTTCCTGCCCATTAGTGGACTGCCGCTTCCGCTCCGCTTGTCACGTCTCAACCCCTGTTCCTTCGTCTAGAAGGTATATATGGGGAAAGTGGAGGGCTTTTACTATTTACCAACTCCTCTTCTTCTCCGCTGCCGCCATTGCCGATCTGCACATCTGTGTTCTTTGCACAAAAAGCCCCCAGACCGAGATTGTAGATGCGCGTGAAGCACTGCGCATCCAAGGACATCATTATGGCCAAGGGCAAGAGTGCGAACTCTGCAACCGATTGGGTGCGCTCTTCTATCAAGGAGAAAGAGGTGAAGAAGGCTCGGGAGGATGGCTTTCTCTCTTTCGAAGACTCCATCAAATTTCCCAGCACCGAGCGGATCCCAAAGCCCCCGAGCGGCTATCGAGTAATGTTTCTCTCCTTCCTTCTCCGCGGTTTATCTCTTCCTGCCCACGAATTCCTTCATGGGCTTCTTTTTGTTTACGGCGTACAGCTTCACCAGCTTACCCCAAATTCCATCCTTCACATTGCCTGCTTTGTGACTCTTTGCGAGTCCTTCTTGGGGATAGAACCCCGCTTCCTTCTCTGGCGTTCAATTTTTCGACTTCGTCCCAGTGTCTCACTGTCTAATAAACCTGAATTGGGCGGCGCCGTTGTCTCTGTACGCGCTGAAGCCCAATATCTTGAATTCGCCATGTCTGCATCAGTCCAAGGTTGGAGGACAAAATGGTTTTACATAAAGGACCGCGAGGCCTCCTTTGAAGACCAATATGGCTTAGCTCCTTTTGATCCGACTAAGGAACTTAAAAAATTAGCCTCATGGGACTCGCCTCCCTTAGATTCTGAGATGGAACAAGTTACCCCTCTGCTGAATCGTATCCAAACTCTGAAGGGAGGTAAAGGAGGTGCTTTATCGGGTATTCAGCTCATGGCGTTCTTCGTGCAACGTCGAGTCCAGCCCTTGCAGCATCGTCTTTCCAAACTTTGGAGCTATTCTAGTTCAGCAGATCCTTCTCGCATCTCTGACGATCTTATAGAGAAAAAGGACGTCGACAAGCGAGTTAGGAGCCTTACCAAGCTCACTAAGGAGCACGCAGTCGCAGATTTGACTGCTAGCTTCTTTGACTCCACACACCCCCTACCTGAGGTATGCATTTGTTTTGTATGCTTGCTATCTAATTTTATCGACCTTTGCTTTTACTTGTGCGGAATGCTTTTCTGATTTATTCCTCTTCAGGACCATGTATTCCTTGTCTCACTCCCTCCTCTTCCCGAGGGAGGACCACTGCCGACTGATCTGGCTGCTGCTGCATCTGAAGCCCCCGAGGCTGAAGAAACCCAGGACGGGGATGAAACCGAAGATTCGGAAGAAGGCACCAACTCGACGGCGTCGCCTCCTGCTGCACTATTTGAAGACACTGGTGCCAATAAGAAGAGGAAGCGTGTCGACGAGGTGGCTTCTTTGAGTACCTCTGCACAAAAAACTTCTGCTGCTGTAGCCCCTTGTCTAGAAGAGGGTGTCGAGATGTTCGACCTCATGGATTTGTAAGTGTTTCTTTGAGTTCCACTATTTGTTGTTTTTGTTTTTTACTTCTTTTCTTTTTCAAGCTGTGTGAAACCCGTTTTTCATTTATAGTGAGGACGAGGAAACACAACTAGACGCCCCGGCTTCTCCTTCTCGACAAACTGCAATTCCAGATAAAGCTTCTGTGCCAGAAACTGAACTTCCTGCTGAAGTGCCTCGGGTTACCAGATCTGCCATCAAGAAGGTTCCTGTCTCTCGGAGCACAAAAAGGTCAAAGAAATCCAAAGAAGCCGACGTCTCTCTCGAGGTGCATGAGCCTTCGAGTTCTTCAGATAATGTAAGTGATCGTATTCTTAAAGATTTTTCCTTCCTCTTCGCATGTGCTTATTTGTTCTTGTTTTACCAGGCGCTGATGAAGAAATTCGTCACCTTAGGCACTGAGTGTACTCAGTACTGGAGAGTTGCGAAAGCTTCTGAAGGTTAATTCATTGCCTCTTTTCTGCTTTTCTTGATATGCTCTTTCCCTTGCTTCTTTATTGACTTTCCTTTTCTTCACTTCTTGACTTGCAGATGCTTTAGCATCAGCGAACGCACGCATTGCATCTCTGGAAGCTGAGCTTTCTGCTTCTCAGAAAGCCTATGACTCCGCGACTAAGGCCAAGGGGAACGCTAAAAAATTGCACAATACTGCAATTGCCAGGGCTAAGAAGGCAGAGTCATCTTTATCCGATGCTACCAAGGAGCGCCTCCAGCGGGAACAAGTCGTGGCTGAACGACTCAACAAGATTTCTGCCGCTGCTGGCGGTACACATTTGCTTCATATTCTTTTTCTTGCTGATGGTACTTTCTTTATACTCTATTGATAATGCTTTTCCTTTTTACTTACCTTCCCTTGCTTATCCATTCAGAGCGTACCAAGGCTCTTTTGCCAATTCCGCAATCTACCGATGATCCTCTTCTGGCAGAGGTCAACTTGCTCGAGGCAAACTGGATATCTGTCTAGGATGTTTTCGAGTTGGTTAGCCACGTTCTATCGCGGATGTTTGTCGGGTTATGGCCGAAGAAATGGTCGGAGGTTCCAGTCAGCGACTTAGGACAGCTTGCCAAGGCCTTCGATACTCAGGATGATCCTCTTCTCCAGCTGAAAGGTTTATCTGTGAAGCGAGGTGTCGAAGGTGCCATCGCGCTTTCCTATGCGCATGGGACAGATCTCGACTGGGAGAAAATTGGTTCTCCTCGTGGTCGCACCCGATCAGAGTTGAAGCCTTTCTTTGAGAAAGCGAAGAAATTGTCGGCTGCCATAGTGTCCATGATTTCTCCTTCAGCGGCCTCGGCGGCTTCTTTGGCGCCAACCTCCACAATTCCATTCACGACTGCTTCCGCGCCTCCTCCAGCTACTGCAGACGACGCCACCATTCCTCTTACTACCACGGAGCAAGATGCTGAGGTGGCGTAGATTTTAGCCTCTCTGCTGTAATTTCCTCTTTTGAATGTAGAAGCTTGTATTCAACCCGAGAACTTTAGCCAAAGGGTTTTACACATTATGTAAATATGTCTATTCGGTATGATATGCTATGTTAGCTTCTGAAGTGTTTCTTTTGTTTTTGACTCTTGACTTCTAGTTTGTCGATGACCCCTTGATTTATGCTCGTGCTTCTCCATTTGATGTGCCTGGTTCCCGAGTTGAGTCGTCTGCTTCCCGCTGCTCTCAATGCGCGGAGTATTCTTCGAGCATTTTAGATCTAGAGACTCGCTTAACTTTGGCCAAGCGCCAAGCGCAGATGGCTGTTGACAAGGCTAGCAAAGCTTGCGGTTTTATGAAGCGGATTTCTGCTCATGATGACCAGGTGTCCAGTCTGACGGCCAGGGTTGTTCATCATGAAGAGTGCGAATCTTTTATCCTTGGCATTATCGAATCTGCTTGCGAGATGCTACGATGTAAGACTCTTTTTTGACTTCTTCTTTTGCTCTTGAATTGCTTATCTCAATGCTTTTTGCGATATGTCTTGCCATCGCAGGCACCTGTTTGGATTTCGCAGCTGAGGATCGTCGAGTTACTGAACGAAGTGCGGCTCTTGAAAAAATGTCTGTGAATGTTGAGACTCTGTGGTCTGATCCTCGACGTCGAAATGCTATCGTGTTACTTCAAGATCGCGCCCAGCATGTTGGCGAATCAGTTGATGGTTGCCAAAGAGCTCTCACAGCGATGCATTCTGTTATGCTTCCTCGCAATCCTTTGCCTGCAACTTTCCCACTTCTTCTTGATACGTTTAGATTCAGCCACCGTATGTACAGATTGATAGAGCTGAACTTAGTGGTAGGTGCCAATTTTGCTCTCGGGTGGATACGCAAGTGGCACCCGAGGCTGAATTATTGCTCTATGTCCCTGAGTTTGGCTTCGGGTGGAGCTAGCCTTCGGGTACATATGGAAAACATGCTGCAACCTGCCCGAAGACTCGTAGCTAGGCTGCTGGAAGCGGATGCTGCGTTTTTTCGCGAGTACCATTATTTGGATCCTTTAGGCGTAGATGATTCCGATAACCCGTTATTGTAATATTTGTGTATATGTGGAACGCGAGAGTGTCCTGTTTTGCGACATTTATGTCGAAAAAACATGTCCTCAAAGCGTTACTGTATGAATCGTGCATTTACCGCATTTTCCCTTTGAAAGACTCGTAAACTCGAATATGAGGAACGCTTCGTCTTTATTGTACTTGTAATGTAAGATACATGAGGTGACCTGATAGATCTGATGACGAGGGTATAGTTAATAGAGCCCGTATGTTGAGTACCCCTGAGGCCCGTTAAGCTAGGCCCAATTGTAATAATAGTCGAATACGAGTCTTTACCGTATGTCGATATTGTAATCTGTATTGGACCCTACCCGATCTTTGAGACCTGGCTATCTATATATAGGGGCCAGGAGGGGACGGTGTAGGGTAGATTGAAAGCAAGCCAGGTTGAACACCCAAGTTTACTTTCGACGCACACCTATTTCGATTAACTTTACCTTCGAGTTCATCCGACGCCCTATCTCCCCGATCCTAAGTCCTTCATTTAGTTCATTTGTCGAGTTAACCCTCGTCAATTGGTGCCGACCGTGGGGAACTTGGGCGTTGGAATCATGAATTCGATGGCTTTTTCGCTTTTAGCCAACAGCAGTACAGAAGTCGACGAAAATCAAGAGATAGAGTTGACAATCGGAAGTTTAAGCATCCTCATCGGGCCATCGGGTTCATCTCGCCTTTCAGATCCGACGAAACAAGATCCGTCGGCAAGTGAGCCCGAAATAATAGCAATGATGGAATATTCGGAAGGCTCTTCTAGCGAGGTAAACTCGCCGGTCAGCCTAGAAGAAGTGCAAAAAGGAAAGATCGCAGAAGACAACGAAGAAAAGGAAAATTCGACGCAGGAGTCCAACTCGACAATCTCATGAACTGCCTCGACGATATTTCAGACAAGTCAATAAATACATGGAAGATAGGATTAGAGCTTTCTGAGGATAGTAACTCGATCTTCTCAAGCTTCCAGGGTAACATCGGCAAACAATGCCAGATGCTCGCCATTGTAGGAGATAACTCAGAAGAATTTGACGAAAACGATAATCCAGTGCTAAACCCAGCAAATATCGACAGAGGAGCAAATCACCTAGCAGAAGGGCAAACACCAGAATCCCTCACAACCAGGGAAAAAATTCGACTATCAGTCGACGAATGGAGGATAATAAGAGAAGCCGTAGAACACGGCACACTAATACCATCAAATTCTAGCAAAGACATGCTTTTGGGGTATCATTACGCCCTAAGGCAGCAGGCAAAGCAATTAGCAAAGGAGAAAATAGAGATACAAAGAAGAAAAGATTCAGCCATTGTAGCTAGCGAAGCTGCTCGTAAAGCACGAAGCGACACATCATATAGTAACGCAAGGAAAAATCGTCGACACGGCACAAGGTACGACAACCTCGAGTACTCCGACAGGCAAAGTATTTCCAAAAACCTTGTCTTGTCCTTCCTATCGGTCGACGAGCAGGGGAATATCCTACGAAAAACCCTTGAAGCAGCATTAGTAGCAGCGCAAGCATATCTGCTTACAACTCGACCAAGTCCAGGAGATCCCAGGGAACATATGCATAGAGCAGCATTGAACGGACTCAACATGGTGGGCCACAAGCTATCAGCAAAAGGAGAAGAAACATATCATCACAAGGAAGTGCATAAAGCAAGGTCACCTCGCCGCCACAATAGTCCTAGGCGCAGAAGCATCAAGCACCGATCTCGATCGCCATCACCAAAATAGCACAGTGGAACTCGAAGATCATGATCCCCAAATGAAAAATGCGACTATGAAGACGACAAAAAAGAGATGGGGGCATCGTGCTTTACCCGCAGGGTTTGCACCACTCCAGTTCCCAAGGGATTCAAGCTACCTCATGATCAGCAAAAGTATAACGGATCATAGGAACCACAATCATGGCTCACAGATTACTTACAAGCAGTTCAAATATTAGGAGGAACCAAAGAAACAGCAATGCAAAGTTTGCAACTACACCTCACCGGCGTAGCAAGGTCATGGTTGAGCAAACTAGAGAAAGAATCTATTGGAAGCTGGGAAGACCTCACAAAGCAATTTACAAGCAACTTCAGGTCGACTTACAAACGGCTAGCATCAATAGAAGAAGTCAAAGCATGTGTGCAACAACGCGATGAAACACTGCGGGCATACATCCAAAGATGGAGTCTTATTAAAAATTCTGCAGTCGAAGTTTCAGACGAAAGAGCAATAGATGTGTTCATCATTGGATTAAGGCGAAGAGACCTAGTCGAAGAGATGGGTAGAATCAAGCCGAAAACAGTGTCAGACCTCATGGATGTAGCAAACAGATTTGCAGATGGAGAAGACGCATGCAACAACAAGCGGACGCGATCCCCAGAGGACGATAGAAGAAATAGATATGGAAGTCAAAGGAGATGGTCAAGAAATTACGACAACTACGGCTCCCATAGCCAAATTGCCGCAGGATACAAAGACAACAACAACTATCAAGGAAGTGATCACAGAAGCTTGGGATATCAAAGCTACGGAAAAGAGGAATACAAAAAATTTCCCACAAGATAATCCAGAGAATACAACCCTTCGCCAGAAGATATGCTCAACGGACCTTGTTATATACACTCAGCATTCGTCGATGGGAAGCGAGTATCAATGCATGCAATGAAAGATTGCACAATATTCTTAAAGCTATAAGAGGCAGCACTAAACAAGCAAACCAAAGCAAGGCGACAAGGATTTGAAGGAAGCAGCAATCCTCCGACAAAACAATAAGGAAACAATGGAGCTCCTCATGGACAAGACCAGCAGAATCAGGGGCACAATGACGACGAAGGGTATGTTCCATCCAAAGGACACATCACAGCAATGATACAACCTGTTCCCAAGTCGAACAAAGAAGAAAAGAGTATCACTCAACAAGTCAACTTAGCAGTCATCTCACCGCCAGCCGCAATGGAGTATCTGCATTGGTCAGAACAACCAATCGAGTTCAACAGAGAAGACCACCCTATAACAGTACCTCGGCCAGGAAACGCGCCTTTGGTACTTAAAGCTCAAATTGGCACGTACAATGTTGACAGAATATTTATGGACGTAGGAAGCGGAATCAATCTAATAAATGCAAAAACACTCAGAGCAATGCATATATCACTAGAGTTCTTGAAGCCAACATACTGTTCCTTCCATGGGATAGTACCAGGAAGCGCTAACTATCCATTAGGTCGAATAGCACTCAACGTTTGCTTCGGCAACCGGCAAAACTACAGAAGAGAAAAGCTCGACTTCGAAGTCATGGACTGGCCATCTCAGTATCATGCGATCCTCGGGCGACCCGCGTTTTCGCGATTCATGGTAGTGCCTCACTATACATATCTGGTACTCAAAATGCCAGGACCAAGAGGAGTAATCACAGTAAAAGGAAGTTTCAAAATCTCAGATCTCTGCGACAGGGAGTTCCACAAGATGGCGCAAAACTTTGGCACGACAGCCAACTATGCAGAGAAAGCGAAAAACATGACCACAGAAGGCATCAAGTTACTCGAAGGACGTGCTGTGGAGCCAGAGATAAAGAAACCACGAGTAGAAGCATCAGGAGAAGACAAAGAAGACAAATATACAGGAGGAGAAGAGAAAGCCACGATGGCATAAGCATCAAAGAACAATAAAATAGAGTAAAAGAATAAGGCTGTAAAAGCCACGAGTTATACCACGGGCAACGCCCTCTAGATCCAGAACATAGGTCATAGGCCAGATCTATCGGGTCACCTCATGTATCTTACATTACAATTATAATAAAGACGAAGCGTTCCTCATATTCGAGTTTACGAGTCTTTCAAAGGGAAAATGCGGTAAACGCATGATTCATACAGTAACGCTTTGAGGACAAGTTTTTTCGACATAAAAGTCACAAAACAGGACACTCTCATGTTCCACATATACACAAATATTACAATAACGGGTTATCGGAATCATCTACGCCTAAAGGATCCAAATAATGGTACTCGCAAAAAAACGCAGCATCCGCTTCCAGCAGCCTAGCTACGAGTCTTCGGGCAAGTTGCAGCATATTTTCCATATGTACCCGAAGGCTAGCTCCACCCGGAGCCAAACTCAGGGACATAGAGCTATAATTCAGCCTCGTGTGCCACTTGCGTATCCACCCGAGAGCAAAATTGGCACCTGCCACTAAGTTCAGCTATATCAATCTGTACATACGGTGGCTGGATCTAAACGTATCAAGAAGAAGTGGGAAAGTTGCAGGCAAAGGATTGCGAGGAAGCATAACAGAATGCATCGCTGTGAGAGCTCTTCGGCAACCATCAACTGATTCGCCAACATGCTGGGCGCGATCTTGAAGTAACACGATATCATTTCAACGTCGAGGATCAGACCACAGAGTCTCAACATTCGCAGACATTTTTTCAAGAGCCGCACTTCGTTTAGTAACTCGACGATCCTCAGCTACGAAATCCAAACAGGTGCCTGCGATGGCAAGACATATAGCAAAAAGCGTTGAGATAAGCAATTCAAGAGGAAAAGAAGAAGTCAAAAAAGGGTCTTACATCATAGCATCTCGCAAGCAGATTCGATAATGCCAAGGATAAAAGATTCGCACTCTTCATGATGAACAACCCTGGCCGTCAGACTAGACACCTGGTCATCAAGAGCAGAAATCCACTTCATAAAACCGCAAGCTTTGCTAGCCTTGTCAACAGCCATCTGCGCTTGGCGCTTGGCCAAAGTTAAGCGAGTCTCTAGATCTGAAATCCTCGAAGAATACTCCGCGCATTGAGAGCAGCGGGAAGCAGATGACTCAACTCGGGAACCAGGCACATTAAATGGAGAAGCACGAGCATAACTCAAGGGGTCATCGACAAACTGGAAGTCAAGAGTCAAAAACAAAAGAAACACTTTAGAAGCTAACATAGCATATCATACCGAATAGACATATTTACATAATGTGCAAAACCCTTTGGCTAAAGTTCTCGGGTTGAATACAAGTTTCTACATTCAAAAGAGGAAATTACAGCAGAGAGGCTAAAATCTACGCCATCTCAGCATCTTGCTCCGTGGCCGTAAGAGGAATGGTGGCGTCGTCTGCAGTAGCTGGAGGAGGTGCAGAAGCAATCGTGAATGGAATTGCGGAGGTTGGCGCCAAAGAAGCCGTCGAGGCCGCTGAAGGAGAAATCATGGACACTATGGCAGGCGAAAATTTATTCGCTTTCTCAAAGAAAGGCTTCAACTCTGATCGGGTGCGACCATGAGGAGAACCGATTTTCTCCCAGTCGAGATCTGCCCCTATGCACGTAGGAAAGCGCGATGGCACCTTCGACACCTTGCTTCACAGATAAACCTTTCAGCTGGAGAAGAGGATCATCCTGAGTATCGAAGGCCTTGGCAAGCTGTCCTAAGTCACTGACTGGAACCTCCGACCGTTTCTTCGGCCATAACCCGACAAACATCCGCGATAGAACGCGGCTAACCAACTCGAAAACATCCTGGACAGATATCCAGTTTGCCTCGAGCAAGTTGACCGCTGCCAGAACAGGATCATCGGCAGATTGCGGAATTGGCAAAAGAGCCTTGGTACGCTCTGAATGGATAAGCAAGGGAAGGTAAGTAAAAAGGAAAAGGCATTATCTATAGAGTATAAAGAAAGTACCATCAGCAAGAAAAAGAATACGAAGCAAATGTGTACCGCCAGCAGCGGCAGAAATCTTGTTGAGTCATTCAGCCACGACTTGTTCCCGCTGGAGGCGCTCCTTGGTAGCATCGGATAAAGATGACTCTGCCTTCTTAGCCCTGGCAATTGCAGTATTGTGCAATTTTTCAGCGTTCGCCTTGGCCTTAGTCGCGGAGTCATAGGCTTTCTGAGAAGCAGAAAGCTCAGCTTCCAGAGATGCAATGCGTGCGTTCACTGATGCTAAAGCATCTGCAAGTCAAGAAGTGAAGAAAAGGAAAGTCAATAAAGAAGCAAGGGAAAGAGCATATCAAGAAAAGCAGAAAAGAGGCAATGAATTAACCTTCAGAAGCTTTTGCAACTCTCCAGTACTGAGTACACTCAGTGCCTAAGGCGACGAATTTCTTCATCAGTGCCTGGTAAAACAAGAACAAATAAGCACATGCAAAGAGGAAGGAAAAATCTTCAAGAATATGATCACTTACATTATCTGAAGAACTCGAAGGCTCATGCACCTCGAGAGAGACGTCGGCTTCTTTGGATTTCTTTGACCTTTTTATGCTCCGAGAGACAGGAACCTTCTTGATGGCAGATCTGGTAACCCGAGGCACTTCAGCAGGAAGTTCAGTTTCTGGCACAGAAGCTTTATCTGGAATTGCAGTTTGTCGAGAAGGAGAAGCCGGGGCGTCTAGTTGTGTTTCCTCATCCTCACTATAAATGAAAAACGGGTTTCACACAGCTTGAAAAAGAAAAGAAGTAAAAAACAAAAACAACAAATAGTGGAACTTGAAGAAACACTTACGAATCCATGAGGTCAAACATCTCGACACCCTCTTCTAGACAAGGGGCTGCAGCAGTAGAAGTTTTTTGTGCAGAGGTACTCGAAGAAGCTACCTCGTCGACACGCTTCCTCTTCTTATTGGCACCAGTGTCTTCAAACAATGCTGCAGGAGGCGATGCCGTCAAGTTGGTGCCTTCTTCTGAATCTTCGGTTTCATCCCCGTCCTGGGTTTCTTCAGCCTCGGGGGCTTCAGATGCAGCAGCAGCCAGATCAGCCGGCAGTGGTCCTCCCTCGGGAAGAGGAGGGAGTGAGACAAGAAATACATGGTCCTGAAGAGGAATAAATCAGAAAAGCATTCCGCACAAGTAAAAGCAAAGGTCGATAAAATTAGACAGTAATCATACAAAACAAATGCATACCTCAGGTAGGGGGTGTGTGGAGTCGAAGAAGCTAGCAGTCAAATCTGCGACTGCATGCTCCTTAGTGAGCTTGGTAAGGCTCCTAACTCGCTTGTCGACGTCCTTTTTCTCTATAAGATCGTCAGAGATGCGAGAAGGATCCGCTGAACCAGAATAGCTCCAAAGTTTGGAAAGACGATGCTGCAAGGGCTGGACTCGATGTTGCACGAAGAATGCCATGAGCTGAATACCCGATAAAGCACCTCCTTTACCTCCCTTCAGAGTTTGGATACAATTCAGCAGAGGGGTAACTTGTTCCATCTCAGAATCTGAGGGAGGCGAGTCCCATGAGGCTAATTTTTTAAGTTCCTTAGTCGGATCAAAAGGAGCTAAGCCATATTGGTCTTCAGAGGAGGCCTCGTGGTCCTTTATGTAAAACCATTTTGTCCTCCAACCTTGGACTGATGCAGATATGGCGAATTCAAGATATTGGGCTTCAGCGTGTACAGAGACAACGGCGCCGCCCAATTCAGGTTTATTAGATAGTGAGACACTGGGATGAAGTCGAAAAATTGAACGCCAGAGAAGGAAGTGGGGTTCTATCCCCAAGAAGGACTCGCAAAGAGTCACAAAGCAGGCAATGTGAAGGATGGAATTTGGGGTAAGCTGGTGAAGCGGTACGCCGTAAACAAAAAGAAGCCCACGAAGGAATTCATGGGCAGGAAGAGATAAACCGCGGAGAAGGAAGGAGAGAAACATTACTCGATAGCCGCTCGGGGGCTTTGGGATCCGCTCGGTGCTGGGAAATTTGATGGAGTCTTCGGAAGAGAGAAAGCCGTCCTCCCGAGCCTTCTTCATCTCTTTCTCCTTGATAGAAGAGCGCACCCAATCGGTTGCAGAGTTCGCACTCTTGCCCTTAGCCATAACGACGTCCTTGGATGCGCAGTGCTTCACGCGCATCTACAATCTCGGTCTGGGGGCTTTTTGTGCAAAGAATATAGATGTGCAGATCGGCAATGGCAGCGGCGGAGAAGAAGAGGAGCTGGTAAATAGTAAAAGCCCTCCACTCTCCCCATATATACCTTCTAGATGAAGGAACAGGGGTTGAGACGTGGCAAGCGGAGCGGAAGCGGCAGTCCACTAACGGGCAGGAAAAAATAGAAATTACCGCGCTACCCATGAGATGGTTCGTGCTCAAATCATAAGTGACGTATAGCTAAATTGGCTAGTGACGTCATAAAAAAGATGGTATGAGAAAGAAGAAGGATGGCGCCGACAGGTACAAAATTTATAGACAAGATTATATGTGAAGGATTTTTGATTATAGCCTTAGGGGCTACTATTATCAAAGATATTGAAAGTATCTCGAGTTGAAGTATGATGGACCACATTTTGAGCCTATACTCGAAAAAGACTTTTTTCGACTATAGCCTCGAGGGCTACTCCCATCGGGAGCGCTGAGCGCGCACCCCACGATATTTCTAGGTAAAGCATCGTGCAGAAGTGTTACTCCCATCGGGAGCGAGTTCTATGGTTGTTGAAACCCAAATATTTTTAGTCAAAATTTGACTGCGACATAAGATTCTCGAGTTATGTTATCGCAACATAACTCGAATGCCGTGACTTGTCACGAAGGTAAGACCCCGGGATCTGTCCTGTGTGGCCTGGTATACGCACATGGGTGCACTCTGCTGGTATGTATCCATGTCTATGACGCGAAGAAAATCCTGGTGGACGCACTGGGTACCCTGAGAATCACTGGGATTTATTCTTTGTAAGTCCTAAATGCGGCAAAAGAATGGGTTTGACCGGTATCCCGAATTCAAGTCCAAGGGGATTGAATTTGAAGTAGGTGATAAGTATCTGTTCCGGCAGTTAACTGACCTCTTGATCCGTCAGAGATGTCAGGCTTGTTCATCAAAATCCCTTGCGAAATATTACCATGAAAAATAAGTCGAAAGACCAAGTCGAAGATTTGAAGATAAGAAGAAGTCGAAGAATTGATCAAGTCAAAGATATAAAGATTAGAGATTCAACCCGAATCTGCAATTCTGGTAGAATCTCAGGGGCTACTGACGAGGGTATAGTTAATAGAGCCCATATGTTGAGTACCCCTGAGGCCCGTTAAGCTGGGCCCAATTGTAATAATAGTCGAATATGAGTCTTTACCGCATGTCGATATTGTAATCTGTATTGGACCCTACCCGATCTTCGAGACCTGGCCATCTATATATAGGGGCCAGGAGGGGACGATGTAGGGCAGATTGAAAGCAAGCCAGGTTGAACACCTAAGTTTACTTTCAACGCACACCTATTTCGACTAACTTTACCTTCGAGTTCATCCGACGGCCTATCTCCCCGATCCTAAGTCCTTCATTTAGGACATTTGTCGAGTTAACCCTCGTCATCTGGCCTATGACCTATGTTCTGGATCTAGAGGGCGTTGCCCGTGGTATAACTCGTGGCTTTTACAGCCTTATTCTTTTACTCTGTTTTATTGTTCTTTGATGCTTATGTCGTCGTGGATTTCTCTTCTCCTCCTGTATATTTGTCTTCTTTGTCTTCTCCTGATGCTTCTACTCGTGGTTTCTTCATCTCTAGCTCCACAGCGCATCCTTCGAGTAGCTTGACACTTTCTGTGGTCATGTTTTTCGCTTTCTCTGTATAGTTGGCTGTCGTGCCAAATTTTTGCGCCATCTTGTGGAACTCCCTGTCACAGAGATCTGAGATTTCGAAACTTCCTTTTACTGTGATTACTCCTCTCGGTCCTGGCATTTTGAGTACCAGATATGTATAGTGAGGCACTGCCATGAATCGCGAAAACGCGGGTCGCCCGAGGATCGCATGATACTGAGATGGCCAGTCCATGACTTCGAAGTCAAGCTTTTCTCTTCTGTAGTTTTGCCGGTTGCCGAAGCAAACGTTGAGTGCTATTCGACCTAATGGATAGTTAGCGCTTCCTGGTACTATCCCATGGAAGGAACAGTCTATTGGCTTCAAGAACTCTAGTGATATATGCATTGCTCTGAGTGTTTTTGCATATATCAGATTGATTCCGCTTCCTGCGTCCATAAATATTCTGTCGACATCGTACGTGCCAATTTGAGCTTTAAGTATCAAAGGCGCATTTCCTAGCCGAGGTACTATTATAGGGTGGTCTTCTCTGTTGAACTCGATTGGTTGTTCTGACCAATGCAGATACTCCATTGCGGCTGGCGGTGAGATGACTGCTAAGTTGACTTGTCGAGTGATACTCTTTTCTTCTTTGTTCGACTTGGGCACAGGTTGTATCATTGCTGTGATGTGTCCTTTGGATGGAACATACCCTTCGTCGTCGTCGTGCCCCTGATTCTGCTGGTCTTGTCCTTGAGGAGCTCCGTTGTTTCCTTATTGTTTTGTCGGAGGATTGCTGCTTCCTTCAAATCCTTGTCGCCTTGCTTTGGTTTGCTTGTTTAGTGCTGCCTCTTGTAGCTTTAAGAATGTTGTGCAATCTTTCATTGCGTGCCTTGATACTCGCTTCCCATCGACGAACGCTGAGTGTATATGACAAGGTCCATTGAGCATATCTTCTGGCGAAGGTTTATATTCTCTGGATTCTCTTGCGGGAAATTTTTTGTATTCCTCTTTTCCGTAGCTTCGATATCCCAAGCTTCTGCGATCACTTCCTTGATAGCTGTTGTCTTTGTATCCTGCGGCAATTTGGCTATGGGAGCCGTAGTTGTCGTAATTTCTTGACCGTCTCCTTTGACTTCCATATCTATTTCTTCTATCTTCCTCTAGGGATCGCGTCCGCTTGTTGTTGCATGCATCTTCTCCATCTGCAAATCTATTTGCTACATCCATGAGGTCTGACACTGTTTTTGGCTTGATTCTACCCATCTCTTTGACTAGGTCTCTTCGCCTTAATCCAATGATGAACGCATCTATTGCTCTTTCGTCTGAAACTTCGACTGCGGAATTTTTAATAAGACTCCATCTTTGGATGTATGCCCGCAGTGTTTCATCGCGTTGTTGCACACATGCTTTGACTTCTTCTATTGATGCTGGCCGTTTGTAAGCCAACCTAAAGTTGCATGTAAATTGCTTTGTGAGGTCTTCCCAGCTTCCAATAGATTCTTTCTCTAGTTTGCTCAACCATGACCTTGCTGCGCTGGTGAGGTATAGTTGCAAACTTTGCATTGCTGTTTCTTTGGTTCCTCCTAATATTTGAACTGCTTGTAAGTAATCTGCGAGCCATGATTGTGGTTCCTATGATCCGTCGTACTTTTGCTGATCATGAGGTAGCTTGAATCCCTTGGGAACTGGAGTGGTGCGAACGCTGCAGGTAAAGCACGATGCCCCCATCTCTTTTTCGTCGTCTTCGTAGTCGCGTTTTTTATTTGGGGATCGCGATCTTTGAGTTCCACCGTGCTGTTTTGGTGATGGCGATCGAGATCGGTGCTTGCTGCTTCTGCGCCTAGGACTATTGTGACGGCAAGGTGACCTTGCTTTATGCACTTCCTTGTGATGATATGTTTCTTCTCCTTTTGCTGATAGCTTGTGGCCCACCATGTTGAGTCCGTTCAATGCTGCTCTATGCATATGTTCCCTAGGATCTTCTGGACTTGGTCGAGTTGTAAGCAGATATGCTTGCGCTGCTACTAATGCTGCTTTAGGGGTTTTTTGTAGGATATTCCCCTGCTCGTCGACCGATAGGAAGGACGAGTCAAGGTTTTTGGAAATACTTTGCCTGTCGGAGTACTCGAGGTTGTCGTACCTTGAGCCGTGTCGACGATTTTTACTTGCGTTACTATATGATGTGTCGCTTTGTGCTTTACGAGCAGCTTCGCTAGCTGCAATGGCTGAATCTTTTCTTCTTTGTATCTCTATTTTCTCCTTTGCTAATTGCTTTGCCTGCTGCCTTAGGGCGTAATGATACCCCAAAAGCATGTCTTTGCTGGAATTTGATGGTATTGGCGTGCCGTGTTCTACGGCTTCTCTTATTATCCTCCATTCGTCGACTGATAGTCGAATTTTTTCCCTGGTTGTGAGGGATTCTGGTGTTTGCCCTTCTGCTAGGTGATTTGCTCCTCTGTCGATATTTGCTGGGTTTAGCACTGGATTATCGTTTTCGTCAAATTCTTCTGAGTTATCTCCTACAATGGCGAGCACCTGGCATTGTTTGCCGATGTTACCCTGGAAGCTTGAGAAGATCGAGTTACTATCCTCAGAAATCTCTAATCCTATCTTCCATGTATCTGTTGACTTGTCTGAAATATCGTCGAGGCAGTTCATGAGATTGTCGAGTTGGACTCCTGCATTGAAATTTTCCTTTTCTTCATTGTCTTCTGCGATCTTTCCTTTTTGCACTTCTTCTAGGCTGACCGGCGAGTTTATCTCGCTGGAAGAGCCTTCAGAATATTCCATCATTGCTATTGTTTCGGGCTCACTTGCCAACGGATCTTGTTTCATCGGATCTGAAAGGCGAGATGAACCCGATGGCCCGATGAGGATGCTTAAACTTCCGATTGTCAACTCCATCTCTAGATTTTCGTCGACTTCTGTACTGCTGTTGGCTAAAAGTGAAAAGCCGTCGAATTCATGATTCCAACGCCCAAATTCCCCACGGTCGGTGCCAATTGACGAGGGTTAACTCGACAAATGTCCTAAATGAAGGACTTAGGATCGGGGAGATAGGGCGTCGGATGAACTCGAAGGTAAAGTTAGTCGAAATAGGTGTACATCGAAAGTAAACTTGGGTGTTCAACCTGGCTTGCTTTCAATCTGCCCTACACCGTCCCCTCCTGGCCCCTATATATAGATGGCCAGGTCTCGAAGATCGGGTAGGGTCCAATACAGATTACAATATCGACATATGGTAAAGACTCATATTCGACTATTATTACAATTGGGCCTAGCTTAATGGGCCTCAGGGGTACTCAACATATGGGCTCTATTAACTATACCCTTGTCACTATCTCTCATACCCGAATCATTGCTGTAGTTTTATTTCCTAGATGATACAAATGTTTAGTGTGCGTAGAGTTGTATCAGTGGTTGATAGAACTTGAGAGAATATTTATCCTACATTTAGCTCCTCGTTGGGTTCGACACTCTTACTTATCGAAAAGGCTACACACGATCCCCTATACTTGTGGGATATCAAGACCTTTTCTGGCACCGTTGCCGGGGAGTAATAGTGTGTGGGTGAATATTCTTGTGTGCACTTGTTTGCTTTATCTCTAAGTAGTTGTTTACTTTCAGTTTTAAGTTGTTCTTTATCTTTGTATGGATAGGGAATGCAAATTACAAAAAATTAGTTGTACTTGTTACCTAAAAACGTTTTCAAAAAGGAAAGTGATTGGAAAGATGAGTAATGGTTAAGTGGGGGTCGACCTTGAACACTTGTGTTCATGCCTATAAAACCAAAACAAATCTTCCCATGGAAGCTTTTCAGTTAAAAACTTGTATATATTGTACATATTCCTTTGTACCATAAAAGTAAAGTGATAATTGTAGTTCCTAGTTACTTGAAAGTTGATAGTTTTGCTTTGCTGTCCAAAAATTGATTTTTTGTGCTTCACCGTATAAAATATTAAAAATCACCAGAATGTGATATTGACCTGAAATTTCTTGAGTGAAAATTAATGCTTATTATCTTTCTTTCATTAGACTAACTTTTTCTGATTTGAGTTACGTAGCTGTCTCAAAAAATTTGATTTTCACCGACTGTTCTGTTTAGACAGATTTCTGTGCTTCACTATAAAAAATCGTGAAAAATCTCAGAATAGTGTTTTGATCTAAAAAAAATTGGGCATAAACCTGAGATTATGGTCTGTCTTTCTTTAGTTTGGAGTTTTTCGATTTGAGCTACCTAACTATCTCGTTGAGTGTCATCTTTACAAACTGTTCAGTTTTGACAGATTTCTTAGTTTATTCAATATTGTACTTGGTGTTATTAGTTTCATTAGTTTTTCGACGGACAACGGAAATCATGAATATCTTAGTATATATAGTGGCTAATGTTGAGTTCAGATTATGAAACTTGTCAATGCTTGAACATGAGTGGATTTTACTTAATGAGTTTTGTAAAGTTTTATGTGGATGTAGCTTATAAGTTCTAATCAATATGGTGACATGAGATGAACAAGAAGACAGAAGAGCTCAAGCTTGGGGATGTTTAGGTGCATCCCAAGAACATTTTCAAGAAGATATAATCATCTAAGTTTGGGGATGCCCGAGTCATCCCCCTATTCATCAACTAACATGAGGTTGTCTCCTTCATACTCTATATTACCCATCCACATGATATGTATTGTGTTAACTTGTATTATAGTTGCTTTTATATGTCTTGGTTTTATCTTCTTTAGTTTTATTAGGCTCTTTATTTTGTTTTTATTGCTTCTTTACTTTCACTTATAAATTGAAAACAACAAAAATAGTTCCTTTTGTTTTGCTTCTTTGTTTGGTTCTCTATTTTGTGCCTAGTTCAAAGGCGTTAAAGAAAGCACTCTTGGGAGATAACCCATTATTTTATTTTCAGTACTTTTTCTTCTATTTGAGTCATGGAAGTTATTACTATTGTAATAACTGCTCCTTATCCTTTTTATTCCGTTGTTGTGCCAAGAGAAGCCTCTAATTCGAGTGCGGTAAGATTTGGGGATGTTGCTGTCCTGAAACAGATTTTCGTACTGTACTATAAAAATTCATGAAAAATCTCTGGAAATCTTTTGGACCTGCGATTTCTTGTGCTTATTCCTCAGGTTATATCCAAACTTTCATTAGTTGAACACTTTTTGATTTGAGCAACAGAAAACCCCTTAAAAATCGACCTTTGTTAGCTGTTCTATTTTGATAGATTTCTGCCACTATTTGTTGTTGCCTCTCGAACGCTTTCTTTTTGAGTTTTTTTTATCACGGAACTTTTGGGGGAGTTGCTACAGTATTATATGCTTTATATGTGGTGATTTTGAGTTGAAACCTGAAGCAAAAGAGGTTGATTCATTGTTATGCTTACACTAATGTTGCTAATAGAATTGTGTTGAGTTTTGTATGAAGGAAGTTTTCAAGTGTAGGATTGGAGAATGATGACATGAGTTAAAGAATGGACAAAAGCTCAAGCTTGGAGATGCCCATGCAACTCCCAAGAAATATCCAAGAAGTACAAGCGTCAAAGCTTGGGGATGCCCCCGAGGCACCCCTTCTTCATCGGCAAAAATCAGGTCACCTTTCAAGACACTATATTTTTATTGCTTCATGCACTATGCGTTTTTCTTGGAGCGTCAGTTGTTTTAGTTTTTAGTTTAGTTTAGTTTAGTTTTCTACAATAAATGGTTGGACCCCAGCAAATTTCTTTTGAAGGAGACGTACTCGTTTTCATTTGCCAAGAACACTCAGTTTTTCACTCTTATCGTTCAACGAGTGTTCTTCTTTTTCTGCTACTGCGTTTAGTTTTCAGTTTTCGCCTTGATTTTTATTCAGATCTTCTTATATCTTTTTATCAAGGTGTATTTTTGCCTCTTGATCATATTGGCTTTCATGAAAAGAGTTGAGTTAAAAAAGTTCGAATGGTGTTGGAAAAGAGAAAAAGATTTATGCAAAAAAGTGGTACAAAAAAGAGCTTGTTTAGACTGCGGCTTAAACTTTTGCATGTCATGCTTGATGTCTTTTTGATAGTATGCTTAGTGATTTTTTCTGTAGCATGACTTGTCTCAAATGACTGAGATTGCTTAATGTGCCTTTGAAAAATTATGCGTTGTTTTTATTATTTGGAAGCATTATTTTGGTTTTCTCCTTAATACTTTATTTAGGTTGACTTGGCGCATGCTCACACATGTTAGACTCATACAAAGTCACCATAAGCCTCTATGATCATTTAGTTTTTGACTTTTGATGCCATCTTATGCTTCTTTTAATGTTGCTTTGTCGCTTTGCATGATTATGGCCGTTATTGCTCTCTTAGTTGGTCGCTTCCAGTCTTTTGCTAGCCCTCGTTTTGTACTGAGTATGAGCGCTACTCGTGCATCCAACTCCTAAAAACTAAGTTATTCCAATATGTCTACTATAAATTCTTATGCATGGTATTTGCAAGCCATTCCAAGTAAAATTTTCATGTGCTACCTTTCAAAAAAACCTTCAAAATACTTCTCATTTCGTGATACTGTTTTCAGCTCATAGGGACGTAGTGGTCGGATTTGCTATCTTCCGTATTGTTTTATTCCAAAAAGAAAAAAAAATTAGGAAAAAGGAAAGAAAAAAAGGCACTTCTCCATGGTATGTGAATGTTGGTGGGCATCCGATGGAGTCGGTTAGCCATGGTTTGTGAAAGGAAAAAAAGGTGGGGAGGTGTGCCAAGTTTTATAAAAGAGCACCAAAGTGCCAATCTCTCTCTCAAAAACTTGCTTCATTTTTGTATGAAAGATAGTAAGAACCCCATTGCCAGTCATTGACAAAGACAACGACCTCTCAAAACCAAATTTTTATCTCTCTGTTTTACAAATGAAAAGCTCTAGCACATGTTTAATCACTGCTTCCCTCTGCGAAGAGCCTTTCTTTTACTTTTATGTTGAGTCACTGCTACTTGTTGATGGCGCCAGAAAATTAGCTGATGGCGACCAGTTGATGTGGAAGCAGACTGTCCTTGTGCATGGTGGATAACCAGCCCATTGGGAACCCCAAGAGGAAGGTATGATGAGTGTAGCGGCTAGTCTTCCCTCAGTTTAAGAAACCAAGGTTTAATATCGGTCAGGAGAGGAGAGACAATGACGACTGAAGGTGTTGTGGAACCTGCACACACACAAACAAATACTTTGTTCCCAACTTACGATGAGGTTGTCAATCTCACCGGTTTGCTTGAAACAAAGGTTATAAGCGTATCGAGTGGAAAACAGTAGAGTATGCGAGTAAAGTAAACAGTACGAGTAAAGTAAACAGGTGATAGCAATATGATGTAAATAGGACCGGGGTCCACAGTTAACTAGTGGTGTCTCTCCATAGATAAAATAACACATGCTGGGTAAACAAATTACAGTTGGGCAATTGATAGAATAGAGATAATGTGATATGTCAAGAAGATCACTATGAGATTTACTCTGGGCATTACAACAAAATACATAGACCGCCATCCAACTGCATCTATGACTAATAATCCACTCCCTGGGATATCAATCCGAACACCCTAGAAGTATTAAGTTGCGAACAACAGATAATTGCATTAAGCAAAGTGTGTAATGTAAACAAAGCATATGCCCTTGAGCATATGAATGTTGTTTTCTCCCTAGTAGCAACAGCACATCTACCACCTTAGAGGTTTCTGTCACTCCCCCAGGTGAAATAGAGGCATGAACCCACTATCGAGCATAAATACCCCCTCTTGGAGTCACTAGCAACTACTCGGCCAAGATAGCTACTAACAACGGAGAGCATGCAAGATCATAAACAACATAGAGATAACAAAAGATATAATTCAGTACAGCAACTTAATCATAAACACCAATATTCATCGGATCCCAACAAACCAAACATGTAGAATTACATAACGGTGATCTCAATCATGTATGGCAGCTCATGAGATCTAAACATGAAGCACATGGTCGAGAAGACAACCATCTAGCTACTGCTATAGACCCATAGTCCAAGGTAGACTACTCACTCATCGCTCTGGAGGCAAGCATGGCGATGAAGAAGACCTCCGGTGGCGATTCCCCTCTCCGGCAGGGTGCCGGGAAGAGCTTCTGGACCCTCCCGATCTTCGGGTCGACGGCGGTGGATCGCGATGTGTTCTGGAAAACTGATCGGGTACTTAGGTTTTTTCCGTCGGGGGGTATTTATAGGCGAAGGGGCGTCGTCAGAGGTGGAGCCAGGCTCCCTCACACATGGGTGGCGCGGCCAGGGGCCTGGCCGCGCCAGCCCTATGTGTGGGGCCCTGGTGGCCCCTCTCCGTCTCTCCTTCGGATCTCTGGAAGCTTCCGGGTAAAATAAGACTTCAGGAACTTGTTTCGTCCAATTTCGAGAATACTTCCTGTGTATCACTTCTGAAACACAAAAATAGCAGAAAACAGGAAACTGGCACTGTGGCACTTCGTTAATAGGTTAGTTCTGGAAAATGCATAAAAATGCCACTAAGTGTAACGAAACAATAGGCAAATGGTGTAAAAACAAGCATGGAGCATCAAAAATTATAGATACATTGGAGACGTATCAAGCATCCCCAAGCTTAACTCCTGCTCGTCCTCGAGTAGGTAAGTGATAACAAAAGAATAATTTTTGAGGTGACATGCACCTACACAATCTTGATCATATATGTAAGCATTGGTGAGCTGGGATCAATAGAACTTAAAACATGGGCATGAAGATATAATCATGGCAATAAGAACTTAGCAACCATGTTGTAAACATGCAAATGAACACAAACAAAAGATCATGATAATGAAACAATGAAAGTCAAATGTGTGTTCAAATTATAAGGAAAAACATACAAATGGTTTTCAGCTTGTCCTTCAAACAGAGCAAAACATAAATGCATAGGACACCTTCAAGTTTAAGAGGGCGACTAGATACAAATAATTTAAGAACAAGTGAAACCAACAATATGAATCAATCAATGAACTTTGGGACAATGCATATCACACTAAGAATGACAACTATGCTCTCTTAATGGTGCATAAAGAAAGAAGGTGGTGACTCAACATAAAAGTAAAAGAAAGGCCCTTCGCAGAGGGAAGCAGTGATTGCAAGTTTTATAACCTTCAAAAATTATGGTACTTACCGGCTTTGAGCTCTCATTGCCCCCATCATAAGCATCTTGAATGGTTAAAGTTAATGCGAGAACAATTATGATGCATATGCTTGACAAATCATAAGTTGAAAACCTCGTGCCCCGTGAATACGAGTACCCAAACCTCATGCTACTTTACTTAGAGTCCCAAGCAAGGCTCTTGTCATTGTAAGTATATGCATATCATTGAGAACCGCAAATGGGGTACCTCCGTGCCCGATGACATGGAACAAGCCCACACCAAAATGACAGGACAAGCAGACAATGAACACCTCGACATCTCTTTTATTTGCCTTTTGTTTAGCTTTTTATTGTGAGATGCGTCGTCGAATGTTCACCATGGGTATGCTGCAAATTTCCACCATGAATTATGCATAGCTTAGATTGGTGGCTCGGCATTTCCCTAACACGTATACAAACTCCATGATCCCCACAAGATTCCCAATTCATTTCACACCGCGGGCATCCATTAACAAAAGATCACGATATCAACTCAAATAAGAAGTGCAATGTTGAAAGCTTGCCCCATGACAGCATGGATGGGCTAGAATCCAACTTACAACTTGCAAGCATAACAACTCAACATAAGAGACCACAATGTCAAATTTTTAAGAACAGGAAAAAGTAAAGTGTGCCTTCCGGTTCGTGAGAGCTTTACTAACCGAATTTCGCATAACACTGGTGACAAGGGTATAGCTAATAGAGCCCGTTAGTTGAGTACCCTTGAGGCCCGTTGAGTTAGGCCCAACTGTAATGATAGTCGAATACGAGTTATTACCGTATGTCGATATTTGTAATCTGTATCGAACCCGACCCGATCCTCGAGACCTAGCCACCTATATATAGGGGCCAGGAGAGGACGGGGAAGGGCAGATTGAAAGCAAGCCAGGTTGAACACCCAAGTTTACTTTCGATATACACCTATTTCGATTAACTTTACCTTCGAGTTCATCCGACGCCCTATCTCCCCGATCCTAAGTCCTTCATCTAGGACATTTGTCAAGTTAACCCTCGTCAATTAGCGCCGACCGTGGGGACTCTGGGTGTTGGAATCATGAATTCGACGGCTTTTTCGCTTTTAGCCAACAACAGTCCAGAAGTCGACGGAAGTCAAGAAGTGGAACTAACAATTGGAAGCTTGAGCATTTTCATCGGGCCGTCGGGTTCCTCTCGCCTTTCGGATCCGACGAAACAAGATCAAGATTCATTGGCAAACAAGCCAGAAACAAAGGAAGCACTGGAATCATCAGAAGGCTCTTCCAGCGAGGTAAACTCGCCGGTCAGCCCAGGGAAAGCATTAATCGCAGAAAGCGACGAAATTCAGGAAAAATTCGACTCAGAAGAACAAGCGTGTCAGACGCACAACAACGCAAGGGACCTCGTCGTAGGAAACAACGGCGTCTCCAAAGTACATCAGTTATGCGTTATTATCACTGAAGCAGAAGATGGAAACAACAGTGAAGGAAGCAAGAAGTTCGACAGGCAAGTCGACAAATTGAAAGATCACAACAAAGGGGAAAAAGAGAAAATACACGTCTCGACAGGTGAATGGAGAATGATTACGTCAACCATTAATCATGGTACAGAAGTCCCCGAAGGATCGCGAAGAGAAGTTCTAATGGGATATCAATATGCACTATACCAACACAAGAAGAAACTAAGGGAGGAAAGAGACATGATGTTTCAAGACAACAACAGCATATCAAGGGAAGAATACTGGGAAGACTATAGTGAAGACTCAGAATATAGCAGAGAGAGGCGTGGAGATCCAAAACACAGAAGAGGGGCAACAGCACGCGACAGAGAAGAAGGGAACTCGAGGAGCCCCACCCCACAGCTAGAAGAGGAGGAAGAGGACCTGATACAAAAAACGCTAGAGGCGGCATTAGCAGCAGCACAAGCGTATTTACTAGCCACAAGACCAGAGCATGGGGACCCGCGAGGAGATATGCACCGAGCCGCGATACGTAGCCTCGGAATAGTAGAAGGTAAAATCAAGGAGCGAGTCCCAGAGTTGAAGTCGACAAGCTACAAGGGAAGCGGCAAGGAGAAGTTCAGATACAAGTACTTAAGCGATGACTGTAGTGAATCATCAGAAGAGGAAAAGCGACATAAAAGGAAGAAAGATGCAAGAAGTATAATAGCACAAGCTCGAGTAGATAAATCGCGGCATGCTTGGAGGGAGGAAAATTACGAAGACGATGATAAAGATATGGGTGCGTTATGCTTTACCCGTAGGGTTCGCAAAACGCGAGTACCCAAAGGATTTAAATTACCTCATGATCAGAGCAAGTATGACGGGTCGCAGGAACCCACCTTATGGCTATCAGATTATTTACAAGCAGTGCAGATATTAGGGGGAACAAAGGCGACTGCAATGCAAAGTTTGCAGCTACACCTCACCGGAGCCGCCCGGTCTTGGTTGAACACCCTACCCGACGAATCTATCGGGAGCTGGGGGGAACTCGAAAGTCAATTCACAAGAAATTTTCGTTCCACCTACAAGCGCCCAGCATCACTGGAAGAAGTTAAAGCATGTGTGCAGAAGAAAGGCGAAACGCTACGATCTTATATACAACGTTGGAGTATAATCAAAAACTCAGCAGAAGACATCTCCGATGAACGAGCAATAGATGCTTTTTCAGAAGGACTTCATCGCTCAGATCTTGTGGAAGAAATAGGAAGAACAAGACCCACGACAGTAACTGAGCTAATGGAACAAGCCAACAAATTCGCTGATGGAGAGGACGCGTACAACAACAAAAGTGGACGTTCGCCAGAAGTCGACAGAATAAGTCGACAAAGGAGAAGATACCACAGCAGAGGCAACCAAGGAAGGCGAAATCAGGTAGCCGCAGGATATATACTAGAAGAAGAGGAAGGATACGAAAGCAGGAGGGTTCAAGCAAAAGGAGCAGAAAAATCAAGGTACTCTGGTCCTTCGGCTGAGGATATGTTATACGGACCTTGTCGAATCCACTATGCGTACCTCGACGGGAAAAGGGTCTCAAATCACCAGATGAAGGATTGCAGAACATTCCTAAGGTTGCAAGGTGCAATGAGCTCAAGCCAAGAAGGAAGGCAAGGAGAAAAGCGGAGAAGTCAAGGATATGAAACTCAAAGATTGTCAAGACACCTAGAGTCAAAAGTATACATATCAGCTATGATTCAACCGGTGCCCAAGTCGAAAAAAGAACGGAAGAGCATAACAAGGCAAATAAACCTAGCAATATCATCACCACCAGCCACCACAGAGTACCTACGATGGTCAGAGCAACCAGTCAAGTTCAGTAGAGCAGACCACCTGATGTCTACGCACTTCTATTCTTGTAGACACTTGTTGGGCCTCCAAGTGCAGAGGTTTGTAGAACAGCAGCAAGTTTCCCTTAAGTGGATCACCCAAGGTTTATCGAACTCAGGGAGGTTAGAGGTCAAAGCTATCCCTCTCAAGCAACCCTGCAATTACGATACAAAAAGTCTCTTGTGTCCCCAACACACCCAATACGCTTGTCAGACGTATAGGTGCACTAGTTCGGCGAAGAGATAGTGAAATACAAGTGGTATAGATGATTATAAGTAGCAAACGTGATATGGAATAAATATCGCTGCGAGCAAACAAGTAATAAAATAGCAAGTAAACGATATGCAAAGCTTGGAAACAAGGCCTAGGGATCATACTTTCACTAGTGGACACACTCCCAACAATATAACATGAATGAACAAGTAACTTCTCTTGCTAAGGTACTCTAAATTACTCTCCTATTGAATAACACTAATCACTGTGTAGTGGCTACGGAAGCACCCCTTAAAGTTCATCAAGTACTTGACAAACACCACTCATAGAGATATCCAAATCAGATCACAATTCAAGATAGAAATCATTGCAACTTAGACCAAGTACTAACACGGTGCACACACTCACACCTTTACACCATGAAAGGAGGAATAAATCACTCAAACTATCATAGCAATAATTATTCTCATAATCCACAAGGGATCACAATCGTAGCCTAAACCAAGTACCACCATGATGCACGCACTGTCACCGTTACACCATAACAGGAGGAATAGATTACTTTAATAATATCACTAGAGTACACAAAATATCTGAATAATAACATGTACTTGTTCAACATGATACAAAGCTCACGATCACATAAAGATCACATCATGGGAGAGAGAGGTGAACCACATAGCTACCGGTAGAGCCCTTAGCCCCGAGGATGAACTACTCCCTCCTCATCATAGGAGACAGCAAGGTTGATGGAGATGGCGGTGAGGTCGATGGAGACGGCGGAGACGGCGATGGAGACCGATGGAGATGGCTCCGGGGGCACTTCCCCGTCCCGGCAGGGTGCCGGAACATAGACTTCTGTCCCCCGAAATTCGTCGGTGGCGGCGGCGGAGCTACGAAACTCTTTCTAGAAAATTGCCGAATCCCCCAGGGTTTTCCGTCCCGAGGCTTCTTATAGGCGAAGGGGCGATGTCAGAGGGCTGCCACGGCCTCCTCACATGGGGGTGGCGCGGCCAGGGCCTGGGCCGCGCCAGCCCTGTGTGACGGAGGGCTGTGGCCCCTCTCCTTCCTCTCTTCGGATGTTTGGATGCTCCCGGGAAAAATAAGACTTCTGGCTTTTGTTTCGTCCAATTCCGAGAATATTTCCTGTGTATCACTTCTGAAACCAAAAACAGCAGAAAACAGGGAACTGGCACTGTGGCACTTCGTTAATAGGTTAGTTCCGAAAAGCGTATAAAAATGCCACTAAGTGTAACGAAACAATAAGCAAATGGTGTAAAACAAAGCATGGAGCATCAAAAATTATAGATACGTTTGAGACGTATCAAGCATCCCCAAGCTTAACTCCTGCTCGTCCTCGAGTAGGTAAGTGATAACAAAAGAATAATTTTTGAGGTGACATGCACCTACACAATCTTGATCATATATGTAAGCATTGTGAGCTGGGATCATAAGAACTTAAAACATGGGCATGAAAGATATAATCATGACAATAAGAACTTAGCAACCATGTTGTAAACATGCAAATGAACACAAACAAAAGATCATGATAATGAAACAATGAAAGTCAAACGTGTGTTCAAATCATAAGGAAAACATGCAAATGGTTTTCAGCTTGTCCTTCAAAGAGAGCAAAACATAAATGCATAGGAAACCTCAAAGTTTTAAGAGGGTGACTAGATACAAATAATTTAAGAACAAGTGAAACCAACAATATGAGTCAATCAATGAACCTTGGGACAATGCAAATCACACTAAGAATGACAACTATGCTCTCTTAATGTTGCATAGAGAAAGAAGGTGGTGACTCAACATAAAAGTAAAAGAAAGGCCCTTCGCAGAGGGAAGCAGTGATTGCAAGTTTTATAACCTTCAAAAATTATGGTACTTACCGGCTTTGAGCTCTCATTGCCCCCATCATAAGCATCTTGAATGGTTAAAGTTAATGCGAGAACAGTTATGATGCATATGCTTGACAAATCATAAGTTGAAAACCTTGTGTCCCGTGAATACGAGTACCCAAACCATGCTAGTTTACTTAGAGTCCCAAGCAAGGCTCTTGTCATTGTAAGTATATGCATATCATTGAGAACCGCCAATGGGGTACCTCCGTGCCCGATGACATGGAACAAGCCCACACCAAAATGATAGGACAAGCAGACAATGAACACCTCGACATCTCTTTTATTTGCTATATTGTTTAGCTTTTTATTGTGAGATGCGTCGTCGAATGTTCACCATGGGTATGCTGCAAATTTCCACCATGAATTATGCATGGCTTAGATTGGCGGCCCGGCGTTTCCCTAACACATATAAAAACTCCATGATCCTCACAAGATTCCCAATTCATTTCACACAGCGGGCATCCATAAACAAAAGATCATGATATCAACTCAAATAGAAAGTGCAATGTTGAAAGCTTGCCCCATGACGGCATGGCTGGGCTAGAATCCAACTTACAACTTGCAAGCATAACAACTCAGCATAAAAGACCACAATGTCAAATTTTTAAGAACAGGAAAAAGTAAAGTGTGCCTTCCGGTTCGTGAGAGCTTTACTGACCGAATTTCGCATAACACTGGTAAGAGTTTAATTTGAAGAGAATATAAAAGCAAGTCAAATTTACTTGGAATAGCAAATTGCTAGTAGGTATGTATGGTGGACACTTTGGAAAAACTTTGGCTTTTAGGAGTTGGATGCACGAGTAGAGCTCATACTCAGTACAAGGCGAGGGCTAGCAAAAGACTGGGAGCGACCAACTAAGAGAGCAATAATGGCCATAATCATGCAAAGCGACAAAGCGACATTAAAAGAAGCATACGATGGCATCAAAAGTCAAAAACTAAATGATCATGAAGGCTATTGGCGACTTTGTAAGAGTCTAACATGTGTGAGCATGCGCCAAGTCAACCCAAATAAAGCATCAAGGAGAAAACCAAAATAATGCTTCCATACAATAAAAACAACGCATGATTTTTTCAAAGGCTCATTAAGCAATCTCAGTTATTTGAGACAAGTCATTCTACAGCAAAACCACTAAGCATACTATCAAAAAGACATCAAGCATGACATGAAAAAGCCTAAGCCGCAGTCTACACAAGCTCTTTCTTGTACCACTATTTTGCACAAAGCTTTTTCTCTTTTCCAACACCATTTGAAATCTTTAAAGACACCTCTTTTGATGAAAACCAATAAAGATCAGAGGCAAAAATACACCTTGATGAAAAGATATGACAAGGTCTGAATGCAAATCAAGGCGAAAATGAAAACCAAAAGCAGTAGCAGAAAAAGAAGAACACTCGGTGGAATTGTAAGAATGAAAAACAGAGTGTTCTTTGCAAATGAAAAGCGAGTTCATCTCCTCCAAAAGAAACATGATGTGATCTAACCATTTATTGCAGCAAACAAAACTAAACTAGTACTGAAAACTAAAACAACTGACGCTCCAAGAAAAACACATAGTGCATGAAGCAATAAAAATATAGTGTTTTGAAAGGTGACCTGATTTTTGCCGATGAAGAAGGGGTGCCTCGGGGGCATCCCCAAGCTTTGACTCTTGTACTTCTTGGATATTTCTTGGGGTGATGCATGGGCATCCCCAAGCTTGAGCTTTTGTCCATTCTTCATCTCATCTCATCATTCTCCAATCCCTACACTTGAAAACTTCCTTCATACAAAACTAAACACAATTCTATTAGCAACATTAGTGTAAGCATAAAATATATTCAACCTCTTTTAGCTTCAGGTTTCAACCCAAAACCACCACATATATAGCATATAATACTGTAGCAACTTCCACAAGAGTTCCATGATCAAAAAGAACTCAAAAGAAAGCGATAAAGTGGCAAACACAAATATTGGCAGAAATCTGTCAAAACTGAACAGCTGACAAAGGTCGAATTTTTGAGGGATTTTCCGTTGCTCAAATCAAAAAGTGTTCAACTAAAAAAAGTTTGGATATAACCTGGGGCATATGCACAAGAAATCGCAGGTCCAAAAGATATACAGAGAATTTTCACGAATTTTTATGGTGCAGCACCGAAAACAGTTTCAGGACAGCAATAACCCCAAATCTTTACCTCACTCAAATTAGAGGCTTCTCTTGGCACAAAAACGAAATAAACAAGATAAAGAGCGGTCATTACAGTAGTAATGACTTCCAAGACTCAAATAAAAGAAAAAGTACTGAAAGTAAACATTGGGTTATCTCCCAAGAGTGCTTTTCTTTAACGCCTTTGAGCTAGGCGCAGTAATTTGCAAAGATGCTCATGTGGGCGCCATATAAGAGCTTGAGGCAAAGGCGCCATATAGGAACTTAAAGCAATAGAGAGCATCAAAAAGAAAATGTGAAAGACATTTATATCTGAACCACTTCCTATGCATAGGAATCTTGTAAGAAAATAAATCAACGAGGCACATAGTAGCAAGCATGGATAGATAAAACAAGTGCCACTTTAAGATTTGCAACATAAAGAGGGGAAACTTAATATTGTTAAGATCCATCAAACCATGTTTCCCTCTCTCATAATAACTTTCAATAGCATCATGAATAGAACTAACAATATAACTATCACATAAAGCATCCCTATCATGAGCCACATGCATAAAATAATTAATACTCACCACAGGAATAATAGTAGTAGGAGCAGATTCAACAGAATAATTATTCTCATCACCATAATCATCATAAATAGGAGGCATATTGTAATCATAACTAATTTTATCCTCAATAGTAGGTGAACTGAAAATATTATACTCATCATCATAGGCTAGAGAACTACTATGTCGCAAAGCATACTCATCAAACATATCATCATAAGAAGGAACATCACATATGGGAGATAAAATATCATCAGAGCACACTTTTTCCACTAAAGCTGGGGAGCTAAAAATATCATGCTTAACAAAACCAGCCTCCCCAAGCTTAGACTCTTCTATAGCATTATCAACAACGGTGTTCAAAGCATTCATACTAACAACACTATTAGCATGCAAATTAAGCTCCAAAGGTTTTTTAATTTTCTCTTCAAACACTTCATATCTAAACTCAGGAAAAAGACTACAGAACTCTTTATTTTCCATTAAGCCTAACTAGTGAAAATAAAAACAAGAAACAAAAAGATGTAATTGCAGAATCTAAAGGAAATAACTCCGAGCACTCACACAGGAGGATGCGAGTACCTTTTACCTTACCTCCCCGGCAACGGCGCCAGAAAAGAGCTTGATGTCTACGCACTTCTATTCTTGTAGACACTTGTTGGGCCTCCAAGTGCAGAGGTTTGTAGAACAGCAGCAAGTTTCCCTTAAGTGGATCACCCAAGGTTTATCGAACTCAGGGAGGTTAGAGGTCAAAGCTATCCCTCTCAAGCAACCCTGCAATTATGATACAGAAAGTCTCTTGTGTCCCCAACACACCCAATACGCTTGTCAGACGTATAGGTGCACTAGTTCGGCGAAGAGATAGTGAAATACAAGTGGTATAGATGATTATAAGTAGCAAACGTGATATGGAATAAATATCGCTGCGAGCAAACAAGTAATAAAATAGCAAGTAAACGATATGCAAAGCTTGGAAACAAGGCCTAGGGATCATACTTTCACTAGTGGACACACTCCCAACAATATAACATGAATGAACAAGTAACTTCTCTTGCTAAGGTACTCTAAATTACTCTCCTATTGAATAACACTAATCACTGTGTAGTGGCTACGGAAGCACCCCTTAAAGTTCATCAAGTACTTGACAAACACCACTCATAGAGATATCCAAATCAGATCACAATTCAAGATAGAAATCATTGCAACTTAGACCAAGTACTAACACGGTGCACACACTCACACCTTTACACCATGAAAGGAGGAATAAATCACTCAAACTATCATAGCAATAATTATTCTCATAATCCACAAGGGATCACAATCGTAGCCTAAACCAAATACCACCATGATGCACGCACTATCACCGTTACACCATAACAGGAGGAATAGATTACTTTAATAATATCACTAGAGTACACAAAATATCTGAATAATAACATGTACTTGTTCAACATGATACAAAGCTCACGATCACATAAAGATCACATCATGGGAGAGAGAGGTGAACCACATAGCTACCGGTAGAGCCCTTAGCCCCGGGGATGAACTACTCCCTCCTCATCATAGGAGACAGCAAGGTTGATGGAGATGGCGGTGAGGTCGATGGAGACGGCGGAGACGGCGATGGAGACTGATGGAGATGGCTCCGGGGGCACTTCCCCGTCCCGGCAGGGTGCCGGAACAGAGACTTCTGTCCCCCAAAATTCGTCGGTGGCGGCGGCGGAGCTACAGAACTCTTTCTGGCAAATTGTCGAATCCCCCAGGGTTTTCCGTCCCGAGGCTTCTTATAGGCGAAGGGGCGATGTCAGAGGGCTGCCACGGCCTCCTCACATGGGGGTGGCGCGGCCAGGGCCTGGGCCGCGCCAGCCCTGTGTGACGGAGGGCTGTGGCCCCTCTCCTTCCTCTCTTCGGATGTTTGGATGCTCCTGGGAAAAATAAGACTTCTGGCTTTTGTTTCGTCCAATTCCGAGAATATTTCCTGTGTATCACTTCTGAAACCAAAAACAGCAGAAAACAGGGAACTGGCACTGTGGCACTTTGTTAATAGGTTAGTTCCGGAAAGCGTATAAAAATGCCACTAAGTGTAACGAAACAATAAGCAAATGGTGTAAAACAAAGCATGGAGCATCAAAAATTATAGATACGTTTGAGACGTATCACCACCCACGGAATGTTCCTCGACCGGGCCACTCGCCTATGGTTCTAAAAGCGCAAATAGGAGGATACGACATCGGAAGAGTGTTCATGGATGCAGGGAGTGGCACAAACTTAATATATGCTAAAACACTGAAGGCTATGTGCATCTCACCAACAAGTCTGAAGCCAACAGATTGCTCTTTCCACGGGATAGTACCAGGAGCAGCAAACTACCCTTTGGGAAGAATAGAACTCGATGTCTGCTTTGGTAGCAGCGCAAACTATAGAAGAGAGAAACTGGAGTTTGAAGTCATGGATTGGCCGTCACAATATCATGCAATCCTGGGGCGCCCAGCATTTGCAAAATTCATGGCAGTACCGCACTACGCGTATCTCACGCTAAAAATTCCAGGACCCAAAGGAACAATCACAGTACAAGGAAGCTTTGAGCTAGCCAACACATGTGACAGAGAATTCAATAAGATGGCGCAAACCTTCGGCATGACAGCAGAATACGAGAGGTTAAAAGGAGAAACAGATCATAATATGCTACCCGACGTTGGACGATCCCTGCCAGATAAGGCTTTCGACACAACGCAGGACTCAAAGAAAATTCAGGTCCACCCTACGGATCCAAACAAGACGACATCAATTGCGGTGAACTTGGATCCTGCATAGGAAGGCGCGCTCGTCGAGTTCCTCCGTGAGCGCTGGGAAATCTTTGCCTGGTGTCCATTGGACATGCCAGGGGTTCCCAGGGAACTCGTCGAGCACGCATTAAATGTAGATCCCAAGGCGAAACCAGTCAAGCAACCACTGCGACGATTCGATGAACCCAAGAGGAAGGCAATAGCGTCAGAATTGCACAGATTAGAAAGTGCTGGATTCATCAGGGAAATCAAAACTTCAAGTTGGGTGTCGAACCCAGTAATAGTACCCAAGAAGAACACAGACGTACAAAGAGTATGTGTCGACTACACATATCTCAATAAGCATTGTCCAAAGGATCCCTTCCCTTTACCCCGCATCGATCAAATAATCGATTTAACAGCAGGCTGCGCAAGGCTTTCCTTTTTGGATGCATATTCTGGCTATAACCAGATCAAGTTGAAGAAAGAGGACGAGGAAAAAACGGCCTTTATCACACCGTACGGGGTGTTTTGCTATCAAGTGATGCCATTCAGCCTAAAAAATGCAGGAGCAACTTATCAAAGGATGATGCAGAGTTGCCTCGGGAGCCAAATAGGGCGCAACATACAAGTCTACATTGATGATGTAGTCATCATCACAGGAGAGGAGAAATCTTTAATCAGCGACTTGGCAGAAACCTTCGACAACCTGAACAAGTTCAAGCTTAAGTTGAACCCGACAAAGTGTTCCTTCGGAGTTTCAGCAGGGCAACTTTTGGGGTTCTTGGTATCAGCACGAGGAATAGAGGCAAATCCAGAGAAGATTCAAGCAATTCTAACAATGGGGAAACCCACGAAACTCCACGACGTACAGAAGTTAGCAGGACGAGTCGCGGCATTAAGTCGTTTCGTTGCTCGACTAGGGGAGAAGGCGCTTCCTTTTTACGCACTTATGAAGAAGTCAGACGACAAATTTGAGTGGACAGAAGAAGCAGACGCAGCGTTTGCGCAATTGAAGAAAGTGCTTTCCACGCCGCCAGTGCTGGTCGCACCTAAAGAAAAAGAGCCACTACTACTGTACATCGCCGCAACCCACCAGGTGGTAAGTACAGTCCTAGTAGTCGAAAGAAGTGAAGAAGGCAAAGCTCATGGCGTCCAGAGACCAGTATATTTCATCAGCGAAGTGCTATCTCCAACCAAACAGAGGTACCCGCATTATCAGAAGTTGGCATACAGTGTCTTCACAACTGCACGAAAACTACGACAGTATTTTACTGTGCACCCAATTATAGTGGTTAACGAAGCACCACTATCGAACATATTGAACAATCCTTTAGCGACGGGACGTGTCTCTTTGTGGGGAATAGAGCTATCTCCCATGGACATCACGTACGAGAAGAGGAAGGCGATCAAGTCGCAAATTTTGCCAGATTTTACAGCAGAGTGGCTCGAGCTGCAAAGTACAGGACCACCAGATTTATCGAGTACCTGGACAATGTATTTCGACGGTTCTAAGCGAGTCCAAGGCGCAGGTGCAGGAGTAGTATTGGTATCACCTCATGGCGACAAACTAAAGTATGTCCTAAGGATGAGTTTCCCACAGGCTTCTAACAATGAGGCAGAGTACGAGGCTTTGCTGCACGGAATGAAGATGGCTAAAGCTTATGGAGCAACTCGCCTAAAGATATTTGGAGACTCTAACCTTGTTGTCCAGCAAGTTATGAACAGGTGTGACACAATCAATGACAACATGATGGCCTACAAAAATTTGTACCATTATCTAGAAGGAACGTTCGACGGATGCGAAGTCTCTCACGTCAGCAGGAACAGCAATGAGGAAGCCGACACTTTAGCAAATATCGGATCACAATGCTTACCTGTGCCATCTGGAGTATTTTGGGAAGAAATAGCGGAAAGGTCAATAAAAAGTGCTAAAAGTTCGACTACCATGACAAGCTCGGGGGCTATAACAGAACCAGAGGAGGTCATGATGATAGAAGAAACATGGATGCAGCCATATATTGCGTACATGATAAATAAGAAGCTACCAGAAGATGCAGTGGAGGCTAAAAGGATAACTCGAAGAGCGAAAGCGTTTGTCGTGATTGAAGGGAAACTATACAAGAGAAGTATTACAGGCGTTTTACAACGCTGTGTCACACCCCAAGAAGGGCAAACAATATTAAAAGACATACACGGCGGAGTATGTGGCCATCACGCCAGCAGCAGAGCAATAGCGGCAAAAGCTTTTCGAGCGGGATTCTATTGGCTAACAGCCATCGAAGACGCGAAAGATATAGTTCGAAAGTGTGAAGCATGTCAAAGGTTTGCATCCAGACCACACGCACCAGCAGCGGAGCTACAAACAATACCATTATCTTGGCCCTTCGCACAATGGGGACTCGACATGGTGGGAAAGTTGCACAAATCTTGGCCAGGAGGGCATGTCTATATGCTAGTGGCAGTCGACAAATTCACCAAATGGGTGGAAGCGGCCCCAGTAACAACTCAAGATTCTACAGCAGCAATCAGTTTCATCAAGTCAATAGTTTTTCGTTTTGGTGTACCACATAGCATCATCACAGACAACGGGACAAATTTTACTTCAAGAGAATTCAGAAGTTATTGCGAAGGATTGGGAATCAAGCTTAAATTCGCATCTGTGGCACACCCGAAGACAAACGGGCAAGTCGAAAAAGCTAATGGTTTGATAAGTAGTGGAATAAAAAAGAGGCTTTTAGCACCTCTCAAGAAAGCCAAGAGCGCTTGGGTAGAAGAATTGCCCTCCATTCTTTGGAGCCTAAGAACTACGCCCAATGCAGCAACTCAAGAAACTCCTTTCTTCCTGGTCCATGGTGCAGAGGTCGTGCTTCCAGTCGAAGTTACACATGAGGCTCCAAGAGTGACAGCATATGATGAGGCGACATCGACAGAAGCATTGCAAGACGACGTTGATGCGCTAGATGAAGCAAGAGATAAAGCACTAGAAAGAGCTACACAATATCAACAAAGCTTGCGAAACTACCATAGTAGTCGAGTTCGTCCACGATCCTTCGTGGTAGGAGACCTTGTTTTGCGACTGAGGCAAGATAGCCATGGGAAATTGGAGTCCCCGTGGGTGGGACCTTACATCGTCACGGAAGTGATACCAGGAGGAGCATATCGACTACAGGACAAGAAGACTGGGAAGGACGAAAGCAACCCGTGGAATGCAGAACAGCTACGGCGTTTTTACGCGTAGACTAAGTATAGAGATATCAATATATTCGAGTTCACCTTCTGGACCCAGAACATGAGGCCACAGGTCGGGTTCTTTGGGTTGGACTCGACAAAATTGTATGATTCTCGTGTTACTTCTCCGCTCGGGGGCTTTAACCCCTGGGTCGTATGAAAAATCATTATGACAAGATGGAAGGGTTTTTTCTTCACTATAAGGTTGTTTACACAACCCGATAAATACAAAGAGAACTTGGTTCATGAAAAGAACCCGATATCATCCTTACATTTATTGGTTCGCAAAGAACCCGACATATGGAAAGCATATCTCAGAACATGACTTGTTCTCATGGTACTCGTAAAAGATAATCGACACAAAGTACGAATATTTATTGATATCATTGCAGGAAGGACATTGTCAAACGAGATTACATGGATAACAGATCTAAACAAAAGAGGGCTTCAAGCCTCATACTCCTTCTGGCAAAGAGTGCCATTATAAATCTTCACGTCAAACTTTGACGTACCGACGTGGAAGTCGAACGCCATGATGAAACCTTGATGGATGTCGTGGTCTTCAGCAAATTGCGACCAGCCACCTCTGAAGTACTGCTCGCCGTTGCCGTCATACCACACCTCCACCTCATAGGGGATGCCACCGCCAGATTGTTCATGAAGAACTGCCTCTCGCAGTTCGCGGCCATCCATAAACTTCATGAAATCCAGCGGCAAGCGCTGAATCTCACGACACTGCGCCATGGCAATGCAAAGGAAAGAAAAGATACGGGGAGGTGTAGCAGGAACAGCAGGCGCAGCAGGAGGAGGAGAAGCAGGGCCTGGAGTGGCGCTGGTCACCTTAGGTTTATTCTTGCTACCAAGGGGGCGGCCGCGGCGACGCTTAGCTGGGGCATCTACAGAAGTTCCCGCGGCACCAGTGACCTTGGGCTTATTCTTGCTACCACGAGGGCGACCTCTACCTCGTGGAGCCATCGGGGATCCAAGGTTCAGACGAGAACCTCCAGCGTCAGCCATGAGCACGACAGAAAAATCTCGCAAAAACCCTAGATGGAGGAAGAAGAGGATGCGGCGGAGGAGAAGTTTAATTAGGGTTTTCTACCTTAATCAGCGGGCTCTTTTATTTATAAGCACATATTATTGGGCTTTCGGGCTGCATCAAAGTCCGTAAAACACAATTTACAAAGGGAGTTAAATTCTGCGCACAGCAGACGATAATATCAATGAAGAAAAGGAAAAAAAAGAAGAAGGGGGAGGATTATGCGATATGGAAACCGCGACTTAGACGCGGGGGCTTGTCAACAGTAAGATATTTACAGAAGAAAGAGGAACTGAACTTTGAGCCTATGCTTGACTACAAGTTGCCAAACATAGCCTCGGGGGCTACTCCCATCGGGAGCGCTGAGCGCGCACCCGATAAAGATGAGATGATCAATATTGAAGATAGAAAAGGGTAAGCATACAAAACTTCGACTACGTAGTCGACAAATCAAAAATTGGAGATTACTCCCATCGGGAGCGAGTTTTCTTTGGTTGCAGAAACCCGAATATTTTTAGTCAAAATTTGACTGCGACATAAGATTCTCGAGTTGTGTTATCGCAACAAAACTCGAATGCCGTGACTTGTCACGAAGGTAAGACCCCAGGATCCGTCCTGTGTGGCCTGGTATACGCATATGGATGCGCTCTGCTGGTATGTATCCGTGTCTACGACGCGAAGAAAATCCTGGTGGATGCACTGGGTACCCTGAGAACCACTGGGATTCATTTTTTGTAAGTCCTAAATGAGGCAAAAGAATGGGTTTGACCAGTATCCCAAATTCAACCACGATCTACAATTTTGGTAGAATCTCAGGGGCTACTGACAAGGGTATAGCTAATAGAGCCCGTTAGTTGAGTACCCTTGAGGCCCGTTGAGTTAGGCCCAACTGTAATGATAGTCGAATACGAGTTATTACCGTATGTCGATATTTGTAATCTATATCGAACCCGACCCGATCCTCGAGACCTAGCCACCTATATATAGGGGCCAGGAGAGGACGGGGAAGGGCAGATTGAAAGCAAGCCAGGTTGAACACCCAAGTTTACTTTCGATATACACCTATTTCGATTAACTTTACCTTCGAGTTCATCCGACGCCCTTTCTCCCCGATCCTAAGTCCTTCATCTAGGACATTTGTCGAGTTAACCCTCGTCAACTGGTAAGAGTTTAATTTGAAGAGAAAATAAAAGCAAGTCAAATTTACTTGGAATAGCAAATTGCTAGTAGGTATGTATGGTGGACACTTTGGAAAACTTTGGCTTTTAGGAGTTGGATGCACGAGTAGAGCTCATACTCAGTACAAGGCGAGGGCTAGCAAAAGACTGGGAGCGACCAACTAAGAGAGCAATAATGGCCATAATCATGCAAAGCGACAAAGTGACATTAAAAGAAGCATATGATGATATCAAAAGTCAAAAACTAAATGATCATGAAGGCTATTGGCGACTTTGTAAGAGTCTAACATGTGTGAGCATGCGCCAAGTCAACCCAAATAAAGCATCAAGGAGAAAACCAAAATAATGCTTCCATACAATAAAAACAACGCATGATTTTTTTTCAAAGGCTCATTAAGCAATCTCAGTTATTTGAGACAAGTCATGCTACAGCAAAACCACTAAGCATACTATCAAAAAGACATCAAGCATGACATGAAAAAGCCTAAGCCGCAGTCTACACAAGCTCCTTCTTGTACCACTATTTTGCACAAAGCTTTTTCTCTTTTCCAACACCTTTTGAAATTTTTAAAGACACCTCTTTTGATGAAAACCAATAAAGATCAGAGGCAAAAATACACCTTGATGAAAAGATATGACAAGATCTGAATGCAAATCAAGGCGAAAACGAAAACTAAAAGCAGTAGCAGAAAAAGAAGAACGCTCAATGAACGATAAGAGTGAAAAACTGAGCGTTCTTGGCAAATCAAAACGAGCAACTTCTCCAAAAGAAATTTGTTGGGGTCCAACCATTTATTGCAGCAAACAAACAAACTAAACCAACTAAGAAAACTAAAACAACTGACGCTCCAAGAAAAACACATAGTGCATGAAGCAATAAAAATATAGTGTTTTGAAAGGTGACCTGATTTTTGCCGATGAAGAAGGGGTGCCTCGGGGGCATCCCCAAGGTTTGACGCTTGTACTTCTTGGATATTTATTGGGGTGATGCATGGGCATCCCCAAGCTTGAGCTTTTGTCCATTCTTCAACTCATCTCATCATTCTCCAATCCCTACACTTGAAAACTTCCTTCATACAAAACTAAACACAATTCTATTAGCAACATTAGTGCAAGCATAACATATAATCAATCCTCTATTTGCTTCAGGTTTCAACTCAAAACCACCACATATATAGCAAATACTACTGTAGCAACCTCCCCAAAAGTTCCATGATCAAAAGAACTCAAAAGAAAGCGATAAAGTGGCAAACACAAATATTGGCAGAAATCTGTCAAAACTGAACAGCTGACAAAGGTCGAATTTTTGAGGGATTTTCTGTTGCTCAAATCAAAAAGTGTTCAACTAAGAAAAGTTTGGATATAACCTGGGGCATATGCACAAGAAATATCAGGTCCAAAATATAAACAGAGAATTTTCACGAATTTGTACGGTGCAGCACCGAAAACAGTTTCAGGACAGCAACATCCCCAAATCTTTACCTCACTCAAATTAGAGGCTTCTCTTGGCACAAAAACGAAATAAACAAGATAAGGAGCGGTCATTACAGTAGTAATGACTTCCAAGACTCAAATAAAAGAAAAAGTACTGAAAAGAAAACATTGGGTTATCTCCCAAGAGTGCTTTTCTTTAACGCCTTTGAGCTAGGCGCAGAAAATTGCGAATCAAGTAATATCAAATGATGAAGTGCTAGTTACCTCAGTAGGCTCTTTGAAGGTTCCCGAAGATGATTCAACCTGCAAGTTACCCTTAGTGCAACTAAGAGTCTTACCAATCTTAAGAACATGTTAAGATTTAAGCGCAGAAACCTTGGGAACATACATAAATTTTTGCTCTTTTCCAACAAACACTTTCTCCTTCTTAAATTTAAGAGAAGAGAAAATTAAGATAAGAGTTTCCATAGACTCCTCTAGTTTACCAATCCTTAAGTTTTGATTGTCATGAGTAGTGCTAGCCTCTAAAATGGTAATTCTCTTACCAATTGACGAGGGTTAACTCGACAAATGTCCTAGATGAAGGACTTAGGATCGGGGAGATAGGGCGTCGGATGAACTCGAAGGTAAAGTTAGTCGAAATAGGTGTATATCGAAAATAAACTTGGGTGTTCAACCTGGTTTTCTTTCAATCTGCCCTACACCGTCCCCTCCTGGCCCCTATATATAGGTGGCCAGGTCTCGAGGATCGAGTAGGGTTCAATACAGATTACAAATATCGACATACGGTAACAACTCGTATTCGACTATCATTACAATTGGGCCTAGCTTAATGGGCCTCAGGGGTACTTAACTAACGGGCTCTAGTAATCATACCCTTGTCAGTAGCCCCTGAGATTCTACCAGAATTGCAGATTCAGGTTGAATCTCTAATCTTTAAATCTTCGACTTGATCAATTCTTCGACTTCATCTTCAAATCTTCGACTTGGTCTTTCGACTTTCATTGATGATAATTTGCTTGCAAGGGGTCTTGATGAACAAGCCTGACAACTCTGACGGATCAAGAGGTCAGTTAACTGCCGGAACAGATACTTGCCACCTACTTCAAATTCAATCCCCTTGGACTTGAATTCAGGATACCGGTCAAACTCACTCTTTTGCCTCATTTAGGACTTACAAAAAATGAGTCCCAGTGGTTCTCGAGGTACCCAGTGCGTCCACCAGGATTTTCTTCGCGTCGTAGACACGGATACATTCCAGCAGAGCGCATCCATGTGCGTATACCAGGCCACACAGGACGGATCCCGGGGTCTTACCTTTGCGACAAGTCACGGCATTCGAGTTTTGTTGCGATAACACAACTCGAGAATCTTTATGTCGCAGTCAAAGTTTGACTGAAAATATTTGGGTTTTCTACAACCATAAAACTCGCTCCCGATGGGAGTAATCTCCAATTTTCGATTTGTTGACTACGTAGTCGAAGTTTTGTATGCTTACCCTTTTCTATCTTCAATATTGATCATCTCATCTTTATCGGGTGCGCGCTCAGCGCTCCCGATGGGAGTAGCCCCCGAGGCTATGTTTGGCAACTTGTAGTCAAGCATAGGCTCAAAGTTCAGTTCCTCTTTCTTCTGTAAATATCTTACTATTGACAAGCCCCCGCGTCTAAGTCGCGGTTTCCATATCGCATAATCCTCCCCCTTCTTCTTTTTTTTCCCTTTTCTTCATTGATATTATCGTCTGCTGTGCGCAGAATTTAACTTCCTTTGTAAATTGTGTTTCACGGACTTTGATGCAGCCCGAAAGCCCAATAGTATGTGCTTATAAATAAAAGCGCCCGCTGATTAAGGTAGAAAACCCTAATTAAACTTCTCCTCCGCCGCATCCTCTTCTTCCTCCATCTAGGGTTTTTGCGAGATTTTTCTGTCGTGCTTATGGCTGACGCTGTAGATTCTCGTCTGAACCTTGGATCCCCGATGGCTCCACGAGGTAGAGGTCGCCCTCGTGGTAGCAAGAATAAGCCCAAGGTCACTGGTGCCGCGGGAACTTCTGCAGATGCCCCAGCTAAGCGTCATCGCGGCCGCCCCCTTGGTAGCAAGAATAAACCTAAGGTGACCAGCGCCACTCCAGGCCCTGCTTCTTCTCCTCCTGCTGCGCCTGCTGCTCCTGCTACACCTCCCCGTATCTTTTCTTTCCTTTGCATTGCCATGGCGCAGTGCCGTGAGATTCAGCGCCTGCCGCTGGATTTCACGAAGTTTATGGATGGCCGCGAACTGCGAGAAGCAGTTCTTCGTGAACAATCTGGCGGTGGCATCCCCTATGAGGTGGAGGTGTGGTATGACGGCAACGGCGTGCAGTACTTCAGAGGTGGCTGGTCGCAATTTGCTGAGGACCACGACATCCATCAAGGTTTCATTATGGCATTCGACTTCCACGTCGGTACGTCGAAGTTTGACGTGAAGATTTATAATGGCACTCTTTGCCAGAAGGAGTATGAGGCTTGAAGCCCTCTTTTGTTTAGATCTATTATCCATGTAATCTCGTTTGACAATGTCCTTCCTGCAATGATATCAATAAATATTCGTACTTTGTGTCGATTATCTTTTACGAGTACCATGAGAACAAGTCATGTTCTGAGATATGCTTTCCATATGTCGGGTTCTTTGCGAACCAATAAATGTAAGGATGATATCGGGTTCTTTTCATGAACCAAGTTCTCTTTGTATTTATCGGGTTGTGTAAACAACCTTATAGTGAAGAAAAACCCTTCCATCTTGTCATAATGATTTTTCATACGACCCAGGGGTTAAAGCCCCCGAGCGGAGAAGTAACACGAGAATCATACAATTTTGTCGAGTCCAACCCAAAGAACCCGACCTGTGGCCTCATGTTCTGGGTCCAGAAGGTGAACTCGAATATATTGATATATCTATACTTAGTCTACGCGTAAAAACGTCGTAGCTGTTCTGCATTCCACGGGTTGCTTTCGTCCTTCCCGGTCTTCTTGTCTTGTAGTCGATATGCTCCTCCTGGTATTACTTCCGTGACGATGTAAGGTCCCACCCAAGGGGACTCCAATTTGCCATGGCTGTCTTGCCTAAGTCGCAAAACAAGATCTCCCACCACGAAGGATCGTGGACGAACTTGACTACTATGGTAGTTTCGTAGACTTTGTTGATATTGCGTAGCCCTTTCTAATGCTTTGTCTCTTGCTTCATCTAGCGCGTCGACGTCGTCTTGTAATGCTTCTGTTGATGTCGCCTCGTCATATGCTGTCACTCTTGGAGCTTCGTGTGTAACTTCGACTGGAAGCACGGCTTCTGCGCCATGGACCAGGAAGAAAGGAGTTTCTTGAGTTGCTGCATTGGGCGTAGTTCTTAGGCTCCAAAGAACGGAGGGCAATTCTTCTACCCAAGCGCTCTTGGCTTTCTCGAGAGGTGCTAAAAGCCTCTTTTTTATTCCACTACTGATCAAGCCATTAGCTTTTTCGACTTGCCCATTTGTCTTCGGGTGCGCCACCGATGCGAATTTAAGCTTGATTCCCAATCCTTCGCAATAACTTCTGAATTCTTTTGAAGTAAAATTTGTCCCATTGTCTGTGATGATGCTATGTGGTACACCAAAATGAAAAACTATCGACTTGATGAAACTGATTGCTGCTGTAGAGTCTTGAGTTGTTACTGGGGCCGCTTCCACCCATTTGGTGAATTTGTCGACTGCCACTAGCATATAGACATGCCCTCCTGGCCAAGATTTGTGTAACTTTCCCACCATGTCGAGTCCCCATTGCGCGAAGGGCCAAGATAATGGTATTGTTTGTAGCTCTGCTGCTGGTGCGTGTGGTCTGGATGCAAACCTTTGACATGCTTCACACTTTCGAACTATATCTTTCGCATCTTCGATGGCTGTTAGCCAATAGAATCCCGCTCGAAAAGCTTTTGCCGCTATTGCTCTGCTGCTGGCGTGATGGCCACATACTCCGCCGTGTATGTCTTTTAATATTGTTTGCCCTTCTTGGGGTGTGACACAGCGTTGTAAAACGCCTGTAATACTTCTCTTGTATAGTTTCCCTTCAATCACGACAAACGCTTTCGCTCTTTGAGTTATCCTTTTAGCCTCCACTGCATCTTCTGGTAGCTTCTTATTTATCATGTACGCAATATATGGCTGCATCCATGTTTCTTCTATCATCATGACCTCCTCTGGTTCTGTTATAGCCCCCGAGCTTGTCGTGGTAGTCGAACTTTTAGCACTTTTTATTGACCTTTCCGCTATTTCTTCCCAAAATACTCCAGATGGCACAATTAAGCATTGTGATCTGATATTTGCTAAAGTGTCGGCTTCCTCATTGCTGTTCCTGCTGACGTGAGAGACTTCGCATCCGTCGAACGTTCCTTCTAGATAATGATACAAATTTTTGTAGGCCATCATGTTGTCATTGATTGTGTCACACCTGTTCATAACTTGCTGGACAACAAGGTTAGAGTCTCCAAATATCTTTAGGCGAGTTGCTCCACAAGCTTTAGCCATCTTCATTCCGTGCAGCAAAGCCTCATACTCTGCCTCATTGTTAGAAGCCTGTGGGAAACTCATCCTTAGGACATACTTTAGTTTGTCGCCATGAGGTGATACCAATACTACTCCTGCACCTGCGCCTTGGACTCGCTTAGAACCGTCGAAATACATTGTCTAGGTACTCGATAAATCTGGTGGTCCTGTACTTTGCAGCCCGAGCCACTCTGCTGTAAAATCTGGCAAAATTTGCGACTTGATCGCCTTCCTCTTCTCGTACGTGATGTCCACGGGAGATAGCTCTATTCCCCACAAAGAGACACGTCCCGTCGCTAATGGATTGTTCAATATGTTCGATAGTGGTGCTTCGTTAACCACTATAATTGGGTGCACAGTAAAATACTGTCGTAGTTTTCGTGCAGTTCTGAAGACACTGTATGCCAACTTCTGATAATGCGGGTACCTCTGTTTGGTTGGAGATAGCACTTCGCTGATAAAATATACTGGTCTCTGGACGCCATGAGCTTTGCCTTCTTCACTTCTTTCGACTACTAGGACTGTACTTACCACCTGATGGGTTGCGGCGATGTACAGTAGTAGTGGCTCTTTTTCTTTAGGTGCGACCAGCACTGGCGGCGTGGAAAGCACTTTCTTCAATTGCGCAAACGCTGCGTCTGCTTCTTCTGTCCACTCAAATTTGTCGTCTGACTTCTTCATAAGTGCGTAAAAAGGAAGCGCCTTCTCCCCTAGTCGAGCAACAAAACGACTTAATGCCGCGACTCGTCCTGCTAACTTCTGTACGTCGTGGAGTTTCGTGGGTTTTCCCATTGTTAGAATTGCTTGAATCTTCTCTGGATTTGCCTCTATTCCTCATGCTGATACCAAGAACCCCAAAAGTTGCCCTGCTGAAACTCCGAAGGAACACTTTGTCGGGTTCAACTTAAGCTTGAACTTATTCAGGTTGTCGAAGGTTTCTGCCAAGTCGCTGATTAAAGATTTCTCCTCTCTTGTGGTGATGACTACATCATCAATGTAGACTTGTATGTTGCACCCTATTTGGCTCCCGAGGCAACTCTGCATCATCCTTCGATAAGTTGCTCCTGCATTTTTTAGGCCGAATGGCATCACTTGGTAGCAAAACACCCCGTACGGTGTGATAAAGGCTGTTTTTTCCTCGTCCTCTTTCTTCAACTTGATCTGGTTATAGCCAGAATATGCATCCAAAAAGGAAAGCCTTGCGCAGCCCGCTGTTGAATCGATTATTTGATCGATGCGGGGTAAAGGGAAGGGATCCTTTGGACAATGCTTATTGAGAGATGTGTAGTCGACACATACTCTTTGTACGTCTGTGTTCTTCTTGGGTACTATTACTGGGTTCGACACCCAACTCGAAGTTTTGATTTCCCTGATGAATCCAGCACTTTCTAATCTGTGCAATTCTGACGCTATTGCCTTCCTTTTGGGTTCATCGAATCGTCGCAGTGGTTGCTTGACTGGTTTCGCCTTGGGGTCTACATTTAATGCATGCTCGATGAGTTCCCTGGGAACCCCTGGCATGTCCGATGGACACCAGGCGAAGATTTCCCAGCGCTCACGGAGGAACTCGACGAGCGCGCCTTCCTATGCGAGATCCAAGTTCACCGCAATTGATGTCGTCTTGTTTGGATCCGTAGGGTGGACCTGAATTTTCTTTGAGTCCTGCGTTGTGTCGAAAGCCTTATCTGGCAGGGATCGTCCAACGTCGGGTAGCACATTATGATCTGTCTCTCCTTTTAACCTCTCATATTCTGCTGTCATGCCGAAGGTTTGCGCCATCTTATTGAATTCTCTGTCACATGTGTTGGCTACCTCAAAGTTCCCTTGTACTGTGATTGTTCCTTTGGGTCCTGGAATTTTTAGCGTGAGATACGCGTAGTGCGGTACTGCCATGAATTTTGCAAATGCTGGGCGCCCCAGGATTGCATGATATTGTGACGGCCAATCCATGACTTCGAACTCCAGTCTCTCTCTTCTATAGTTTGCGCTGCTACCAAAGCAGACATCGAGTTCTATTCTTCCCAAAGGGTAGTTTGCTGCTCCTGGTACTATTCCGTGGAAAGAGCAATCTGTTGGCTTCAGACTTGTTGGTGAGATGCACATAGCCTTCAGTGTTTTGGCATATATTAAGTTTATACCACTCCCTGCATCCATGAACACTCTTCCGATGTCGTATCCTCCTATTTGCGCTTTTAGAACCATAGGCGAGTGGCCCGGTCGAGGAACTTTCCGTGGGTGGTCTGCTCTACTAAACTTGACTGGTTGCTCTGACCATCGTAGGTACTCTGTGGTGGCTGGTGGTGATGATATTGCTAGGTTTATTTGCCTGGTTATGCTCTTCCGTTCTTTTTTCGACTTGGGCACCGGTTGAATCATAGCTGATATGTATACTTTTGACTCTAGGTGTCTTGACAATCTTTGAGTTTGATATCCTTGACTTCTCCGCTTTTCTCCTTGCCTTCCTTCTTGGCTTGAGCTCATTGCACCTTGCAACCTTAGGAATGTTCTGCAATCCTTCATCTGGTGATTTGAAACCCTTTTCCCGTCGAGGTACGCATAGTGGATTCGACAAGGTCCGTATAACATATCCTCAGCCGAAGGACCAGAGTACCTTGATTTTTCTGTTCCTTTTGCTTGAACCCTCCTGCTTTCGTATCCTTCCTCTTCTTCCAGTATATATCCTGCGGCTACCTGATTTCGCCTTCCTTGGTTGCCTCCGCTGCGGTATCTTCTTCTTTGTCGACTTATTCTGTCGACTTCTGGCGAACGCCCTCTTTTGTTTGTTGTACGCGTCCTCTCCATCGGCGAATTTGTTGGCTTGTTCCATTAGCTCAGTTACTGTCGTGGGTCTTGTTCTTCCTATTTCTTCCACAAGATCTGAGCGACGAAGTCATTCTGAAAAAGCATCTATTGCTCGTTCATCGGAGATGTCTTCCGCTGAATTTTTGATTATACTCCAACGTTGTATATAAGATCGTAGCGTTTCGCCTTTCTTCTGCACACATGCTTTAACTTCTTCCAGTGATGCTGGACGCTTGTAGGTGGAACGAAAATTTCTTGTGAATTGACTTTCGAGTTCCCCCCCAGCTCCCGATAGATTCGTCGGGCAGGGTGGTCAACCAAGACCGGGCGGCTCCGGTGAGGTGTAGCTGCAAACTTTGCATTGCAGTCGCCTTTGTTCCCCCTAATATCTGCACTGCTTGTAAATAATCTGATAGCCATAAGGTGGGTTCCTGCGACCCGTCATACTTGCTCTGATCATGAGGTAATTTAAATCCTTTGGGTACTCGCGTTTTGCGAACCCTACGGGTAAAGCAGAACGCACCCATATCTTTATCATCGTCTTCGTAATTTTCCTCCCTCCAAGCATGCCGCGATTTATCTACTCGAGCTTGCGCTATTATGCTTCTTGCATCTTTCTTCTTTTTCTGTCGCTTTTCCTCTTCTGATGATTCACTATAGTCATCGCTTAAGTACTTGTATCTGAACTTCTCCTTGCCGCTTCCCTTGTATCTTGTCGACTTCAACTCTGGGACTCGCTCCTTGATTTTACCTTCTACTATTCCGAGGCTTCGTATCGCGGCTCGGTGCATATCTTCTCGCGGGTCCCCATGCTCTGGTCTTGTGGCTAGTAAATACGCTTGTGCTGCTGCTAATGCCGCCTCTGGCTTTTTTTGTATCAGGTCCTCTTCCTCCTCTTCTAGCTGTGGGGTGGGGCTCCTCGAGTACCCTTCTTCTCTATCGCGTGCTGTTGCCCCTCTTCTGTGTTTCGGATCTCCACGCCTCTCTCTGCTATATTCTGAGTCTTCACTATAGTCTTCCCAGTATTCTTCCCTTGATACGCTGTTGTTGTCTTGAAACATCATGTCTCTTTCCTCCCTTAGTTTCTTCTTGTGTTGGTATAGTGCATATTGATATCCCATTAGAACTTCTCTTCACGATCCTTCGGGGACTTCTGTACCATGATTAATGGCTGACGTAATCATTCTCCATTCACCTGTCGAGACGTGTATTTTCTCTTTTTCCCCTTTGTTGTGATCTTTCAATTTGTCGACTTGCCTGTCGAACTTCTTGCTTCCTTCACTGTTATTTCCATCTTCTGCTTCAGTGATAATAACGCATAACTGATGTACTTTGGAGACGCCGCAGCTTCCTATGGCGAGGTCCCTTGCGTTGTTGTGCGTCTGACACGCTTTTTCTTCTGAGTCGAATTTTTCCTGAATTTCGTCGCTTTCTGCGATTAATGCTTTCCCTGGGCTGACCGGCGAGTTTACCGAGTTTACCTCACTGGAAGAGCCTTCTGATGATTCCAGTGCTTCCTTTGTTTCGGGCTTGCTTGCCAATGAATCTTGATCTTGTTTCGTCGGATCCGAAAGGCGAGAAGAACCCGATGGCCCGATGAAGATGCTCAAACTTCCAATGTTTAACTCCACTTCCTGATTTCCGTCGACTTCTGGACTGCTGTTGGCTAAGAGCGAAAAAGCCATCGAATTCATGACTCCAACGCCCAGAGTCCCCACGGTCGGCGCCAATTGACGAGGGTTAACTCGACAAATGTCCTAGATGAAGGACTTAGGATCGGGGAGATAGGGCGTCGGATGAACTCGAAGGTAAAGTTAGTCGAAATAGGTGTATATCGAAAATAAACTTGGGTGTTCAACCTGGCTTGCTTTCAATCTGCCCTACACCGTCCCCTCCTGGCCCCTATATATAGGTGGCCAGGTCTCGAGGATCGAGTAGGGTTCAATATAGATTACAAATATCGACATACGGTAACAACTCGTATTCGACTATCATTACAATTGGGCCTAGCTTAATGGGCCTCAGGGGTACTTAACTAACGGGCTCTAGTAATCATACCCTTGTCACCAATGTTTTCTATTAATTCACTAACGCGGCTAGCATTTTCTAGGATACTTGGCAAACTTTTCTCTAAAGAGCTGAGCTTTTCTACCACCTCCTCCAAGGTGGTCTCGGTTTTAGCAACATGAATAGGTGGTATTCCCACTAAACTTTCAATTATAGTGCATGCTTCTCCAGCGGGAGTACCCAGAAAATTACCTCCTGTAAGGGTATCAAGAACATACCTATTCCAACTGGATATACCAACATAAAAATTTCTAAGGAGGATCGTGGTAGAGTGCTTTTTGGTACACCTATGATGAGCATTGTTAATACGGTACCAAGCATCTTTTAAACTTTCTCCCCCTTGTTGCTTAAAACTACGAACTTCTACTTCAGGATTACTTATTTTAACAAAACTAAAAGCAGATAAGTAAAAACAACTACCAAGGATTCTAATTTTTTTGGGTTTTTGATATAAAGCAATGCAGGTAAATTAAATAAAGTAAAGCAAAACAATAACAAAGTAAAGAATGTGTGTGCGAAGAACTCCCCTCGCAGAAGTCTTCTCTTCCTCCCCGGCAACGGCGCCAGAAAATTGGCTGCTACTTGTTGATGGCGCCAAAAAATTAGCTGATGGCGACCAGTTAATGTGGAAGCAGACTGTCCTTGTGCGTGGTGGATAACCAGCCCGTTGGGAACCCCAAGAGGAAGGTATGATGAGTGTAGCGGCTAGTTTTCCCTTAGTTTAAGAAACCAAGGTTTAATATCGGTCAGGAGATGAGAGACAATGACGACTGAAGGTGTTGTGGAACCTACACACACACAAACAAATACTTTGTTCCCAACTTACGATGAGGTTGTCAATCTCACCGGTTTGCTTGAAACAAAGGTTATAAGCGTATCGAGTGGAAAACAGTAGAGTATGCAAGTAAACTAAACAGTACGAGTAAAGTAAACAGGTGATAGCAATATGATGTAAATAGGACCGGGGTCCACAGTTCACTAGTGGTGTTTCTCCATAGATAAAATAACACATGCTGGGTAAACAAATTACAGTTGGGCAATTGATAGAATAGAGATAACGTGATATGTCAAGAAGATCACTATGAGATTTACTCTGGGCATTACAACAAAATACATAGACCGCCATCCAACTGCATCTATGACTAATAATCCACTCCCTGGGATATCAATCCGAATACCCTAGAAGTATTAAGTTGTGAACAACAGATAATTGCATTAAGCAAAGTGTGTAATGTAAACAAAGCATATGCCCTTGAGCATATGAATGTTGTTTTCTCCCTAGTAGCAACAGCACATCTACCACCTTAGAGGTTTCTGTCACTCCCCCAGGTGAAATAGAGGCATGAACCCACTATCGAGCATAAATACCCCCTCTTGGAGTCACTAGCAACTACTCGGCCAAGATAGCTACTAACAACGGAGAGCATGCAAGATCATAAACAACATAGAGATAACAAAAGATATAATTCAGTACAGCAACTTAATCATAAACACCAATATTCATCGGATCCCAACAAACCAAACATGTAGAATTACATAACGGTGATCTCAATCATGTATGGCAGCTCATGAGATCTAAACATGAAGCACATGGTGGAGAAGACAACCATCTAGCTACTGCTATGGACCCATAGTCCAAGGTAGACTACTCACTCATCGCTCCGGAGGCAAGCATGGCGATGAAGAAGACCTCCGGTGGCGATTCCCCTCTCCGGCAGGGTGCCGGGAAGAGCTTCTGGACCCTCCCGATCTTCGGGTCGACGGCGGTGGCAGATCGCGATGTGTTCTGGAAAACTGATCGGGTACTTAGGTTTTTTCCGTCGGAGGGTATTTATAGGCAAAGGGGCATCGTCAGAGGTGGAGCCAGGCTCCCTCACACATGGGTGGCGCGGCCAGGGGCCTGGCCGCACCAGCCCTATGTGTGGGGCCCTGGTGGCCCCTCTCCGTCTCTCCTTCGGATCTCTGGAAGCTTCCGGGTAAAATAAGACTTTAGGAACTTGGTTCGTCCAATTCCGAGAATATTTCCTGTGTATCACTTCTGAAACACAAAAACAGCAGAAAACAGGAAACTGGCACTGTGGCACTTCGTTAATAGGTTAGTTCCAGAAAATGCATAAAAATGCCACTAAGTGTAACAAAACAATAGGCAAATGGTGTAAAAACAAGCATGGAGCATCAAAAATTATAGATACGTTGGAGATGTATCAGTCACCACCTTCTACCTTTATGCACTATCTAAGAGAGCATAGTTGTCATTCTGAGTATAATGTGCATTGTCCCAAAGTTTTCATTGATTGATTCATGATCATGGTTTCACTTGTTCTTAAATTATTTGTATCTAGTTGCCCATTTAAACTTGAAGGTGTCCTATGCATTTATATTTTGCTATTCCATGAAGGACAAGCTGAAAACCATTTGTTATATTTTCCATATAATTTGAACACACATTTGACTTTCATTGTTTCATTATTCATGATCTTTCGTTTGTGTTTCTTTTCATGTTATAACATGGTTGCTAAGTTTTTATTGTCAAGATTATGTCTCTTATGCCCATGTTTTAATTCTTTGATCCCAGCACTCAATGCTTTACTTAGATGATAAGATTGTGATGGTGCATGTCACCTCAAAAATTATTCTTTTGTTATTACTTACCTACTCGAGGATGAGCAGGAGTTAAGCTTGGGGATGTTGAAACGTTGCAAACGTATCTATAATTTTTGATGCTCCATGCATGTTTTACACCAATTGCTATATGTTTTGTCTATACTTTGTGGCACTTTTATGATTTATTTGGACTAACCTACTAATAGTTGCAAAAGTGCACAATGTTTTTGTTTTACACTTTGATGTGTAGAAATTACCAAGAATACAAGTGGAAACCTTGTTGGAGTCAAATTGGGACTTTCCAGAAATCTGTGCCAGAACGTTTTTCGAGATAGTCACGTTACGGGTCGAAGACGGCGTCAAACAGAAAACTCTTCTATTACAAAGTTGTAGGGAATTTCACGGTGAATGTTCTGGACATAAAATTCACCTGATTCCAAGTCCAAACGACCAAGATAAGCCCACTCCATTGTGGCCCAAGATGGGGAGACGAGAACTCGAGAGACTATATAAAGAGAGGAACCCTAGCTCCTGGGAGACACCTCCACCCACAAATTTGTAGCCACCAGAGCCACGTTTTAGCCTCCCCCATGGATCCTATCTCCATGGGGGAGGGCTCCCATGAAGCCATGAAGGAAGGGGGCTAAGGGGCGGCGCTCCCCCATGATGCCGGCGGTGGGGAAGGAGTCCCCGGCGCCGCCCGCGCCCTCGCTGCTCCTCTCCACCATCTTCACCGCTATCTCCATCACATATGCAGTGGTTCATCCTCCCACACACCTCTGTACCATCCTATGTAAACATGGTGTTTAATGCTATAATATTTATCCTATGATCTATGTCATGTTTCCATAGTTTATTTGTTCTTAGATTAATTTGTTGAATGTCTTTGGTTCATTAGAGTTGTATATTGATATGGTACTGTCCTTTGGTGTCCATTATATTTATGCGCGCTTGGATTAAACATCTTGGGGTTAGTAGTACGTGCGAAAGGAAGGGGGTAGTTCTGCCGAAGTGACAGAAACCTGAGGACGCGAACCAGAACGTTGCACGTATGGGAATAAGAGGACCATTAACTTAAGGCTATTGTTGGGAAAACCTTAATGCATTGTTAGTATTTGCGGATGCTTGCTAACAATCCAATCATATAGTACTTGTATTTCCAAGTAGTGAAGTGCTTGTATATTTAGTCTCTCCCACATAGAAAACTGCATCGAAGACAATGAACCCGATTTATTCACTAATTGAACTTAGACAAAGCCACCACTATTACCACCACTTTTCCACACTCATGGTACTATTAGTTTATGGTTACTTAGTATATCTTATTGTTGCAGCACTAACAATTACTTTCTTGTATTTATTATCCTGCAAAGCTATCTCTCATACCCGAATCGTTGCTGTAGTTTTATTTCCTAGATGATACAAATGTTTAGTGTGCGTAGAGTTGTATCAGTGGTTGATAGAACTTGAGAGAATATTTATCCTACCTTTAGCTCCTCGTTGGGTTCGACACTTTTACTTATCGAAAAGGCTACACACGACCCCTATACTTGTGGGATATCAGTTCACTTATGTCAACGACCGCAGACCAATAGCCTGGGTCGGGCACAAGCTCAAGTTCCATCGCCTCCGATCGGCCGCTGCTGGGGCCGCCTGTGATAGCTAGCTGCGCCTCTGGAGCGCCGCTACTGCATCCAGGCTGATCATTAGGAGAGACAAACTGCATATACACCATCGGCCTTTGAAACATAGCGGCGCCTGGCGTGGTTGCAAACCTCATGTATGTCCTCCATGAGTTATTTCCTTTCACCTCCCGCAGACCCCAATGGGGAGCTGTACTATCATCCCCTCCCACACATATGACGGCCTCAACGGTCATCTTCTTCCCCCCCATCTCAGGACCAAACTGCACCCGGATGCATTTCCTCACTTCCGCAAAATCTAGGTTCTCCATATCTCTTACTATAACATTTATAGACTCGCAGCAAGACACATCTAGCCCAGAAATTCTCTCGCGTACCACGTCTCCATAGAACACTAATAAATTTTCCGTCGTACCTACCCCATAAATTTAAAATGGACATTAGTAACATGGAAGCTACATTTATATTTTGCATATAATTAGCTGACGTAATTTATATTTTGCATATAATTTGCTGACATAATTTATATTTTGCATATAATTAATTATTCTTCCATGCATGCAATCACTAACAGAATAAACTTACTTTACTTTACTTTCTACCAACGTAACTAAATGGGGTACACTATAACAAAAATATACTTCACACTTTTTAAGAGATAAATTTTAGACCGGCCTACACTTCAACTGTGCGACCGAAATTTTTGCATACAATTAATTATTCTTTCATGCATGCAATCACTAACGGAATAAACTTACTTCACTTTACTGTTCTACCAACATAACTACATGGGATACACTACAACAAAATAAATACTTCACACTTTGTATGAGATAAATTTTATACCTCAACTTCAAGAACGCGACCGAATATTTCCAATAACCAATAATTTATTATTCGGTCCGCAACTTTTTATGCGACCGAATATTTCCAATAACCAATAATTAACTCACGTTCGTAGCAAATTTCACCTGAAATATATATGCAACCAAATTATTCACAAATCACACTTTTACTATAGGACCAAAAAAAATATGACATGAGGTTTATACCTTTTCTTCAATGACTATTGCTCCACTTGGAATTAGGCGGCACACAATTTGCATGTACTAACAGCGACATCGTATTCATACTATAATCCACCTACCACATAAAATCATTGATTTCATTAGAATGCATATACAAATAATCCATGCTTCATTACCAAGTAGGAAAACATACAACTATAATATCATAATTATCACTCTCCATGCTAATAATATGATACATGCCTAAATCTAGAACTAACATGCAATAATATAAGTAATCATTTGACATATGTTACCTTCATACGACATGCAGCTCTACTTCTTTATCTGTGAATCTTCATTTGCAATGTTAGCTCCCAAATACCATCTACTTAGGCTAAACACTAACACAACTTAGCTCATTAGAGAGGAGACAACTGGTGATGGAGTATGAGAGAGTGCTGATTGAATGAGTGAGAGAGAGAGAGCTGAGTGAATGAGTGAGAGAGAGAGAGAGAGAGCTGAGTGAATTAGTGAACGGAGCGAGAGAGAGCTGAGTGAATGAGCAGAGCCTGCTGCATGCGTGATGCTGCAGCCTTTAAAAGGAGAGCTGCGAGTCTATTTACTGTACGAAACAGTGTATCAAAGCATCGAATAGACAGATAAAAACATCACAGATTGCATATCACATGTACACGCAAATTCGGCCGTTCCCGCCTAAAAAACACCCCAGTCAGCGTGGAAATCAGTGCCGCGTGGGAATCAACACCGTTTAGGGTGGGGATTCGTTGTCTGCCAGTTCCCAGGGTGCCGGTTTTCAAGGTGGCGGCATGTGCCACCTCAGCCTGCCGGCACCGGCCCAGGCGGCATGGCCCACCTCCTCTAACGGCCGTCGACGGCAGCAGATGTGCCGTCTTTGGGGATGGCGGCACCGCCTTGCTATCGTTGGCCCAGGCAGCGCGTTCCACGTGTCGCCTGGCCAGACGTGCCGCCACCGCCAGGTGGTCTTTTTTGCCAAAAAATCTCAGACGTGGTCCTTTTTGACATTACACTGGCACAGGTGGTCTGATGCATCAAAAATTCGGTTGGTTTGGAGGTGGTGTGTTTTTGTTGTTGTTCTCTTGTGGTTTGTTGCAACGGTTTTTACCTGATTTTCTATTAATTAACTGGATAATCTTCTTCTTAATTAATAGCTTAGGGCAAAGCTTTTACCCCCATTTCAAAAAAAATAAGAAAACGCTACCTGATCAAGTCCCCAGCTAGCTCTGATGGACTCTACAAAACTGGACCGATCCTTTAGTTCATTTTTTAAGAAGCCATATACGCATCACATATGGGTTCGGCGCAGCTGCATGCTTTAGGCTGAAAAACTTTGGATTTTTCAACATTTCATCAGTTTTTTTTTTCGAAACGGAGAATCCCAGCCTCTGCATCAATATGATGCATATGGCCCTTTATTAACTTATTAAGTCTAGAAACCACAGTGTTTACAACTCAAGGGTCACACAAAGTGGACACCTGGATCAGCCAGCGGAAGAGTAAACTGTTACAATTATTATGAAACATCTAAGAAGCGATTCTATTATGCAATCGCCATCCGCACCGGCTGAATAAATCCCGAGCTACCGTCTCCAAACGGTTGCACCCAGAATCCATCTCCGCACGCTGCTCCTCTTGTTGGAGATAGGACCACATACGGATCCAGTGGGTAACCATAGGAATAACCTGCAAAAATGAGTGTTTTTTTGGTTTGTTAAAAATAAAATCATTTCTTGTATTCCACATAGTCCATATCACTGCGCAGACTCCCACCCTAACAAGAATTAAGTCTTTTTTTGGAATGCCCTTGAGCCAATTTCCAAACAAATTAGTTATGTTCTTAGAAGGGGCTAATCCAAAAGTCATGTGAATTATACGCCAAACAAGTTTAGCAAATGGACAATCAAAGAAAAGATGTTGTATGGACTCCTTGTTGTCACAAAAATAGCACTTCTCATTCCCTGTTCATCTTCTCTTAATAAGGTTATCTTTCGTTAAAATCTCTTTGCGATGAAGAAACCACATAAAAACTCTTATCTTGAGAGGTACCTTTATTTTCCAAATGTATTCTTCAAGTATTTGATATTGTCATTAAGAAGATCAAGATAAAGTGACTTGACTGTATAAACCCCGGACCTAGTTAACCCCCATACAAAGATATCTTTTTCATTCGAAAGCTGGACCAGCATTAGGCGATGTACTAGCTGTAACCAAAGCTCCCAACGGTTATCTGTCAGTGTTCTTCTAAAAGAAATATTTAGCAAATTGTTTGAAAGCACGTTTGCAACAGAAACTTGTTTTCACTGCACTATAGAATATAAAGAAGGGTATTGATGTGCCAATGACTTGTTCCCTAGCCATGTGTCTTCCCGAAATCTAGTATTTTCTCCGTTACCCACTTTAAATGACCCTCTACTAAAAAAATCCTCCTTTATTTTTATTAGACCTTTCCAAAAAGGAGAGTCATTTGGCTTAACTGTTACCTCTGATAAAGATTTAGAATGAAGGTATTTGTTTTGTATAAGTTCTTGCCACATTCCTTCTTCACTTAGCAACTTAGAAAACCATTTACTAAGAAGACATTGATTTTTAATCTCCAACACTTCTATCCCCAGACCCCCTTGATCCTTTGGTCGACAAATAATGTTCCATTTAGTGAGTCTATATTTACATTTATGCCCATCGCTTTGCCAAAAAAATCATGATCTAAAAAAATCAAGTCTCTTTCGGACCCCTTTCGGTAACTCAAGAAAAGAAAGCAAAAACATGGGTAGACTGGTGAGTACCGAATTAATCAAAACTAGATGGTCGCCATAAGACAGAAGTTTTCCAATCCAACTACTAAGTTTTCTCTCAAACCTATCTTCTACCGGTTTCCACTCGCCATTTTTTAACCTACGGAAGTGAATCGGAATCCCCAAGTACTTGAACGGTAGAGTTCCGGATTCGCATCCAAATAAAATCTTGTACTGTTCTTCCTCTTCTTTAGCTTTACCAAAACAGAAGATTTCACTTTTGTGAAAGTTGATTTTCAGTCCAGAGAGTTGTTCAAAAATGCAGAGGATTAATTTCATGTTCAGAGCTTTACTTGACACCTCCATACTGAAGAGTTGTTCAAAAACGAAGAAAAAATCATGATCCAAAAAAATAATAGTGTCGTCTGCATACTGAAGAATTGAGACACCTCCATCAACTAAATGTGGTATCAAACCATTTACTTGACCATCCTCTTTTGCACGATTGATAATAATAGCCAGCATATCGGCAACGATGTTGAACAAGATAGGTGACAGAGGGTCACCTTGTCGTAAACCTTTCCTAGTTTGAAAATAATGACCAATGTCCTCGTTAACTCTAATTCCAATGCTTCCACGTTAGATGAATTCTTGTATCCATCTACACCACTTAGGATCGAATCCTTTCATTCTTAATGCTTGTTGCAAAACATCCCAACGTACTTTATCATATGCCTTCGAAATCAATTTTAAGGAGCACACCATCTAATTTCTTTCTATGGAGTTCGTGAATGTTCTCATGTAAAACTACCACACCTTCAAGAATATGGCACCCCGGCATGAAAGCAGTTTGAGTGGGTCGAACTACAGAATGTGCAACCTTTGCGACTCTATTGGTACCCACTTTTGTGAATGTCTTGAAACTCATATTAAGTAAACAAATCGGTCGGTATTGTTGGATCTGAATAGCATTCTCTTTCTTGGGTAATAAAATAATTGTTCCAAAATTAAGATGAAAAATGGGTAGCTCATTTCTTTGGAACGCAAAAAACATGGCCATAAGGTCATCTTTGATCACCTCCCAAAAATTTTGGTAAAATTCCGCCGGAAAACCATCCGGACCAGGCGCTTTATTTTTCTCCATTTGAAAGATTGCCTCATGAACCTCTTTTTCCGTAAAGTCAGCCGTTAAGATCCTATTTTCTTCGTTGGATAATTGAGGGATATCATTATTTTCAGATTCTATCATACGGACATGATTAGGAGTAGGATCACCAAACAAGTTCTTATAATATTCAGAAATATAGGTCTTTAAGTTGTCTTGTCCAACTATTGTACCTTCCTCTTATTCTAGTTGAAATTTTTTCTTCCGTCTGTGCTTACCATTTGCGATAAGATGGAAATATTTTGTATTGTTCCCTCCCTGTTGAATATGCTTAACTTTCGCTCATTGTGCCCACTTAGTTTCCTCATCTCTTCTAAGCTTTGCTAATTCATCATTCGCATTTCGCAAAATTCTACGCTCGTCATTATCTAAAGGGGAGATTTTGGCCTTGGTGTCCAAAGTATCTATTATATTTATTAGACGAGCTTTCTCTATCTTATAAATACTACTGCGGTTCTTAGCCCACCCTCGAAGATAGCTTCTAAGGTGTCTAATTTTGCTTTGCCAATTTTCCATAGCGTTAATATTTGAACCAGCAACATTCCATTCTCTTTGCACTAGATCATAAAATCCATCTTGTCGGATCCATGATAGTTCGAACGAGAAATGAGTTTTGTTTCCAAGGTGAGCTTGTTCACCTGAGTCTATAAACAGAGGGGTATGATCAGATCCTGTTCTTGTTAGGGCTCTGACTGAAACCATGGGAAACTTGTTTTCCCATTCGACACTAGCCAGAACCCTGTCTAACTTCTCAAAAGTTGGATTATCCCGACGATTTGCCCACGTATACTGTCACCCGGACAACATAATTTCTCACAGATCTAAACTTTCTATAATTGCATTGAACATGAAAGGCCACCTACCATTGAAGTTGTCATTATTCTTATCTTCTTTGCAACGCAAAATATTAAAGTCTCCTCCTATAAGTAATGGCAAGGGTTCATTATCACATGTTCTAACTAGCTCTGCCAAAAAATCAGGTTTCTTTTCATCTTGCGCTGCCCCATAGACTGGGACCAAAACCCATTCAAACCCATCAACCTTGCATTTTAATTGTAACTTGATGCAAAAATCGCCATTAGAAACATTATTAACTGATAAGGTGGTCGAATTGATCCCAACTAAAATACCACCCGATCTCCCTTGTGGAGGCAAGCAGTACCAAATAAAATTGAGTCCCCCCGACAAATGATTTAAAAAAGGTGAAGAGAAATTTGATCTACCTGTTTCTAAAATGGCAAAAAAATCAAGCTTGTGATCCCTTATTGTTTCATGAACAAAAAAGTGCTTCGCATAATCACCAAAACCATCACTATTCCAAATGCAACCCTTCATATTAGTTTTTTCCTAAGTCTAGCACTATGTCTGGTAGCCACTTTAACTTCCTTAGGCTTTCTTTTGTTGATTTTAATTGGCTTCTTAGGAAAAATCAGAGTCTCCTTGTGATCCTCTGTTAGAAAATCATTTTCCTCCGCAGGGTCATCGCAAAGTTTATCTGCTTCATCTATCAAATTAGTTATATGGAACTCTTCTTTCTCACTTAAATTTTCTTCTTTACATTTTAGCGTAAATAACGTACGAGCAATGTCAGTTTCTTTTAGCAATTTTATGGATTCAGTTATTTGACCATTCGAATTACCCAAAGACACGCCTACTTTATTTGCTCTAGACAAAATAACTTCATCAGAGAATGAAGCAATAGTAAAATGCGGTGAAATTTTTGTACCTGAGTAGTGAGATGGGTCGCGAGCAGAAGCTTTTTGCTGCGCACGTTCCAATTGAGAGAGATCCGCATTAGGTTGAGCCCGGATACGTTCGCTTGATCGAATACCACGAGCAGAAGCATCTTCAATACCTCCAAAGGCAACCACTTCTTTAACAGAATAAACTCCCCCCAAAAATGCACCAGTTCCCACCTTCGAGGTCCGCTTGATTGGAGTAGAGAGCTTTGAAGGAGACGCCATCGCAGCAGAAGGTGGAGGTGAACGTTTTGACCTTGTGTCCACGTTACACTTGACCTTGGGCGAATCAGAGTTCGGAGAAGAATCAGGCTGACATGTCTCACCCAGCAGCGAAACAGCATCCGACTCTGTCGTGGAAGAGCTAGAGGTGTGCTGCTGTACCAACGAAAACTGCTGCCGCGGCAGCATTTTTTTCACTTTCTCTGCCGCGGCAGGAAGTTTTGGCTCGAAAATCTGCCCAGAACCAGCTGCTGCCGAGAGATCCTGCAGCGGACCAGAAAAGCTCTGCCCCCCTATCTTGTTGGGTGCACAAAAATTGTGGAGGAGCCGATCCCCCCTCTAAGTCGAACTGCTGAACCACCGAAGACTGCTGCCACGGCAGCAATTTTTGCACTTTCTCTGCCACTGCAGGAACTTGCGGCTCGGAAATCTGCCCAGAAACTGCTGCTGCCGAAGGATGCTGCAGCGGACCAGGAAAGCTCTGCCCCCTAACTTGTTGGGTGCAAGAAAATTGTGGAGGAGCCGACCCCCCCTCTAACCTCTCATCTTCTTCGACCATCGTGTACCATCTCTTGGACGGCACACTTTGGTGCTTTTGAGCAGCAATGTTGTTGGACAAAGTTTTGACTGGAGATCGATATGACACTGCAATCTTGCCCACCTGAACTGAAGAAAGCACCTCCACCGTGTCTTGTTGCATCTCATCACCCTTTAAATCACCGGAGGATTTATTATCGTCCGGGGTCAAGGAAGGATCATCCTCAGAAATAATATCCCCATGAGGACTTTTGTTCCCAAAATTGCTGCCATTATTTGGATCTGCGGGATTACCCCTGTCATCATTCTCTCCATCCCCAATATCGAACTCCCCTGCTGGAACAATAGACCCATCCGGAGCTTCAACTTCAAAGTAAACCGCAAAACCCTCTCCATCATAATAATGGTCAAGACGTGGAGGAATCGCTTGAGGATTGGCACAATCTATCCTTGCTCTAACTACCCCATGTTCTCTTGTAAAATTCATGTCTATCTCCGTTGCCTTGCCAATAAGAGACCCAACAGCAAAAAGAGCCAAGTAATCTCGACAAAGTGTTTCTGGAGACCCTTTTATCCTTACCCAAATATCGTACAGACCCCATTTGTCGACATGCTTGGAAGACCAATCCTCAAAAAATATTTTCCTCTCCGAATCAACCTCAAGGTCTTTCACCTTCCTTAGCCTTGCCATGTCAGATTTGGATGGAAGGATCACTTTAAAAATGCCGCTACCCATAGCTTCTATATCCCACTGCTTGTTGCCAGGAACCAAAATTTCTAGCTCTGTGATCACCTCTTGTGTGGTCATAGAACCTCCTGATACTCTAATCCGACAAACTTTTCTGCTGGTACTCTTTAGTCTAAGATCCTTAGATTTGGTATCTCAAACCACATAAGATCATCTCTACAAAAACCATACATCATTGCAGTTGGCTTTGGCATCGCTAATAAGTGGCATTCCTCATTCTTGTGCAATGCAGAGTCACAATATATGCACAAAACTGCAGTACACTCAAACCCAACATGATCTGCCGGCAGATTGCATCTAAATCATTTTTCTTTTTTACCTTTATTGGCTGCAGTAGCAGAACCCTCTGCCATGTGCTGATCAGAAGCAGAGGTGCCTTGTGCCCTCACTTGGATCGACGTGGTAGAAGCACCCTCTTCAGCACCCTTGGCGGCAACCGAGGTGCCCTCAACATTGGAAGAGTTGTTTTGGCCCTCACTCCCCACATCATTCTTACGGACAAACTTGTTTCGCGGGTGGCATGGTGGTCTGCGAGCTGAGTGTTGTGGTGTGTAGACGACGATGATTTTGCCAAGCGGAAACCTTTGCCTCTCTGGGCCTCGGCGGCGATGTCCATGGACGCCGTTCCCTTCCTGAAGGCGCTGTGAGACTAATCCCGTTTCTCTACTTCCTCCGGGTGAAAACCCAAGATCCTCGGATCGGGCGGTGGCAGCATTACACTGTCGTGCTCTTATTGAAGACATCGTCTTGGAGCCCATAGCTCGTGGCTCTCTGATGGTTGTGTGGCGGAGGTCACTCTTCGTTTGCCGATAGTCGGCAAGGCTTGCTTCGGGCTCTTCCCTTGTTGAGCTACCTTGGTGCTGCTTTTTGGTTTGTGGGGAGCGTTGGTCGGTTCCCCGTGGTGGTCGACTTCTGGTGGCGTGTCTGCGACGGAGGGGTTCTGTCGATGACGTGCGTGCTTGTTGGCTCGCTCTTGGGTGAGCTCCGGCCCGACACTGTTGTTGTCCAGCTCTGCTCCAAGTCTTCGTAGTCTTGTAATGGCTGAGCCTATTGTTCGTGATTCTGGTTGTAGCTTTGGTAGTTTGGTCTTTTCACCCTTGATGGCTTTGTTAATTAAAAGCTGGGAGTGCCTTTTATCTTAAAAAAAGTCTTCTCTACTATAAAATTTAAATCCATCGGTAGGTACGTCACAGTATTTTCTGTTTCACCCCCTCAAGAACTTATGAATCAACCCGCAGTCCTTGTCCTCTATTCCCGACGCGAACCGCATCGCTGCGCCAGTCGACTTGACCCGAGGGGACTGCTGGGTCGAGGTCAAGCACGGAGAGGGAGGGCCGGCGGCGCAGACAACTGGGAGAAACAGTGGGCGGCCTGAGCGAGGGTGGAGGCAGGTTAGAGGCCTGGCGGCGCTCGATGTGGAAGGGAAGCGACACGAGGCTGGGGGCCTGGGGTCTCGCCCGCGTGTTGACTTTTTCTCCTCTCCCCTTCCTTGGTTCTCCACTTCTCTGCCATCGTCGACGGGAAGTAGGCAACACCTCCTCGTCCTCCTACCATCCGCCAGGTCTCTCCAGGTCTTGGGTGGATGCCTATCCCGTCCAGATGAGTTTCGGGCTTCCGGCCTCCTCCCCATGCAGGTGCAGTATGCAGCCATCCCGACCTCGAGCTCCTCCTGCTTCTCCCGTCCAGGTGAGTTCCATCTGTCACGTCTGTGGTGTTTGACCCAGTTCCCAGTCAGATCTATCGACAACGCTGAAATAGAAGAGAAAAGAAGAAGAGCAGCAAATTCAGCGGGAGGGGCTGAGCGAGCACTGCGTGGGGTGTGGTCGAGAGAAGCAGCAGGCGGCATGATTTGGTATAAATGCAGCAACCTAGCAGGGACAAAGCTTGCTACTAGATGATTTGCTGCCTGTCTTGATGCATTTCCTGTTGTTATATGTAGCGTGATGCTCTACGGTGGTGTGTTCGTGCACTGCTGCACATAGTTCACACTTTGTTTGCCTGAATTTTAATTGCTCCCTGGAGTTTTGCTTGCTTACTGGATTTAAATAATTAAATTTTAGTAGGCGTGAAGAGAATTTGGACCAGATTTGTTTTTATTCACCTCAAATGCTTAGGTCCTGTTACAATTATTTCATGATTATAACATCGTTTTGCAGTTCTGTCATGCACTGTGATTCAATCTAGGAATTTATTTTCCTCCACATGGATTAAAATTGTTGTCCTCTATTTCACATCATTTGTTTGCCTTTGTGTTACTACGTTGCACATTTAGTAAAGATTTGTTGAAAGTTTGCATCCACACTACTCTGCAGTCTGAAGCTTGCGCTGTTAGAAACACTACCAGAATGTTGCGGGGGATTAAACGGTCGAGTTGTGTATATTGACACTAAGCATTTCATTTAAGAAATATCTGTAGTTATTAACCTTTGCAATGTATTACATGATGATCATGATAGGTCAGAAAAGCTTTCCTCAAGAATTCGGGCGAGAAGGCTTGGCACGAAAGGTTATTATAATTCATCAACTACTTACCTGCATCATAAAATGCTTGATCTTTCAATTTTGCACTTCTGTGCTCAGGTTGGTGACTTCTTCAGCTGTTGTTTCATACATTCACTTTTTTTAAGTGCAGATACACACCATCCAATTCATGGATCGGATTTGTTTATTGTTGGTAGCGGTGAATAAAATTTTCCATTATAGCTGATTGCATATGTATGGAAGTTCTCTTTGTTGTAGTACAAAATCAACCTGTTATTCCACCTGAGCCACTGAACTAATCATACGGAAATCAAGCTTGGCTCCAATTGACTCAATGGATCATGGGCAGCATCGCATGCGAATATCCTTTATGGATGGATTCAGGCGCATTAGCAACTTCGTGAGATGAGCGAGCGTGCCCTGGCCGCGACGACGTGCTCTCTCCTGAACATTGGTTTTGGTCGGTCGTGAATAACCATCAATTTTAGTGTATTCGTGTGTGTCGATAATTCCTCTGCTTAGTTTTATATTGTTGATATATGGAAGAACTCTCAAGCTTTAGATTATTTATATTTTTTCTTTTGTTCCCGTGTATTGGGCAGCATATGAATTTTACATGAAACCATTATTTTTCATCTGGATTTTACCTTTAACATTATCTGAATCTTACATGGTAAATTTAATATGAATTTGGTGATGTTTATCACGGTGTTGTCAGAAATCGCCATACTTGTGCGTTCAAAAAATAGTGAAGCACTTCACCCCTAGCAACGCACGGATGTTTTGCTAAGTTCCTAAGTTAGTAGATTAATCGAGTGCAGTGATTTTATAGAATCCAGACGCTAAGGTTTAAAGACATACTACTACAAGATTATTCTCAAAATGTGCTAAAATATAGGAAAACTATCTCTTTAGCTTGTTTTTTCCAAAATACTATCATTTAGCTTTGTTATTTTGTTATTCAATTACAATTTACTTTAATTTATGATCTTTTCTTAACAGCAAGATTGCATCGGTATGTGAGGGTGGACGTTTTCATATAGGAAGACGGAAGTTTAAAAATAATGAGGTTAGAGAGAGAATTGGTCTTTTTGGTAAATGAATAGAGACCACATATTATATGTCTTTTTTTAAAATTTAGAACAATTGTTTCTGGATTGTAATGGTATTCTTTATGTATCTATATAATTTTTGGTTATTACGTAGCAATGCACAAGTATTCAGCTAATAAAATAAAAGTTGAGCACATGTGCGGACCGCTCAACTTAAGTAGAAGAAGCTGTCCTCTTCACTCCCAGCAACGGCACCGGCCACGGCCAATTTCAGCAGCTCCACCGCGCAGTGGCGACGCCCGCATGGGCCGGGTCCTGGATCATCGGCGCGCTCAATGTGTGGGCCGGCCTCCGCCCGTAGACCCGGCTGGTTCCCGCCGTTCCTCCCACACAAACGAGCGCCTCGGCACCGACCTTCTCCGGTCGTCTCTTCCTCCAATTCAAGTACAAATTAGAGCACCGCCTCCACCGCGCTCCCCCCCTTCGCTCCAAGAAACCAAGAAACATAACCGAATTCAGTTACAGCCCTCCAATCCCCAACCCAAGAACCCGAGAAACCATCCAAAATCAAGAATCGCCTCCCCAATCTCGCCTCAGCCATGGGAGGGCTCGCCGGCGGCCCCTACCTCTACCTCCGCGACTGCGGACTGGCGTCATCGGTGCCTGGGGGCGGCGGCTTCCCGTCGTTCCGTGCTCTGCTCTGGGTCGAGGGAGGGCGGGTGGAGGGATGGGTGCGTCTGCACGACGGCTACCCAACCGGAGGAGGAGCCGGGCCGAGCGCCCGCGGCGACGCCTACCAGACCGGAGGAGAAGGATCCGGAGCGAGCACCAGCGGCGACGCGTACCCCACCGGCGGTGAAGGAAGAGGAGCCGGGCCGAGCGCCCGCGGCGACGCGTACCCCAGGGAAGGAGGAGCCGGACCGAGCGCCCGCGGCGACGCCTACCAGACCAGCTGGGTGGGCGGGTTCTTGCGGGAGGAGGGGGAGACGGTGGAGGAGGTGCTCTGCATCGGACGGAGTGGCCACGGCGCCGTCATCGGGCCGCCAGTCCTCTCCTGCTACTTCTGCGCTTGCCCGCTGTACCGCCACGGGATGGTCTTCATATGCGTCTGCGGTCAGGGCTTCGTGCTTGGGGTCTGCGGCGACCAGGCGACCGGCGTCGACATGAGCAGTCGCGCGGCTTCCTTCTGCACCCACGACGGCGTCGGCAACAGCAGGGCGGGCTTGGTGCGCGTGGTAGGCGACCGGCCTACCGAGGACGCCATGACCAGCGAGGCGGCGCCAGCGCGGGCTCCAGCACGCGGGGCGGGCTTGGTGCGCGTGGGAGGCGAGCGGCCAACCCAGGACGGCAAGATCAGCGGAGCTGCGTCAGCGCGGCCTCCAGCCCGCGGCCGAGGCGTCCCAAGAGCTTCGGGAGCGGGACGTGGACGTGGCCGGGCGACGACGCCGGAGGTTTGTTCGTCGTGTCTCCGACGCCGCAGGCACCCGATCTCGCGCGCCTCGCTCTAATCTAGGGAATCACTTCTGCTGGCAACGTGCAGGGCGAGGGGAGGCAGGCGAGACGCCGTGTAGTCGCCGCGGCTTCGTCCTACAAGGCTCCACCGGCGGAGGAACAGGAAGCGAAGGGCAGCCTTGCCGTGCAGCCTCCAGAACGCGACGGCCTCAACCAAAATGCGCCTCACGTCTTGGTGCACAACCGTCGGCTTACGAACTGCTACGGCGAGATGGTCCACATCTTCCAGTTCGTCAGGAAGCACGTCGCCGCTGAAAACAATGGCCAATTAGCTCACATGCGACATATTTTCAGGCAACAAGCTCTCGTGCGACATCGTTCAGCCTAATAGCCTGCATGTGATATCTGGACGCAAGTTAATAGCCCAGTGACACAAACACGATAAAACGGTAAGAATAGAGTCAATCCAGGTTAGGTTAATACATGTGGGTCCCAGTTAGTTGACCCACGTGTGTCCGGTCCAGCGCGAGAGTTTTTGTTCGAATCCACCCGTTCACCGCGCCCAGTTCCTCTCTTACGGCGGCGGCGGCGGAGCTTTCCCCTTCTCCTTCTCCGGCGACAGCGGACCGATTTCAACGACGGTAGAGCTTGCATTCTGTGGCGAACAAGGTGAGTGGCATTCTGAACCCTAATCCCGTCCCCCTCCCCCTCGATTTACATCTGACTGCCCCCGCACCATTTGAATCGTAGATTGAGCCACAGATCGGGTAGGGTGAACGGGGGAATGGAGCCTCGAGAGAGAACTTCCCTTACTTCTAATCGGTAATGCCCGTATCCGCACTCCCTTCTGCATCTTCATTTCATCGCTCGCTTCCGCTAGCTTACAGTGCCTCGCTATTGGAAAAACAGGGGAGAAGATGTTGCGCGCACCTTTGAAATTACTGTTGAATTTTTTCCGTCAAGGGCCAAGTTAGTTGATGGAAGCATGCGGGTGATTGAGAGAGAAACAATTGTCAAATGGAATGACGATTGTGCCGAGTTTAGGGTTACAGTGCCCCACTTACCGTCGCCTGGCGACCGTCCCCGAGCGGTGCTACCCTGCCGGAGTCGTCGTCGAGTCCACACTGCATGTGTGGGCTATCTCGAGGTGGAGAGGACCAGTCGAGCTCACCCATGCGTTCCTCACTGCCGGCTACCGATATCTTCCACGGGGCACACCGGCGATGTTTTGCCTTGACGTGAACCGTGACCCCACTGGCACCGTCCTCATCTCCATTCTAGCCCATTTCACCAATCCGTACGACGCCTACTCTCTTCTCGGGCAAGTTTTCTAGTGCGGATGTGAGTTCATTGCGTTCACCACCTGCAATATCTACAACAACTACGATGCCATCTTCCCCACCCTGGACCACATGCACACCCTCCCCTACCACTTTGGTGACGACGACGACGAGTGAAGCTCGAGTGAAGGGGGTGATGGAGGTGAAGCGGTGATGGAGGCGAAGCGTAGAAGCCACGGTCCAAGTTTTATCTATGTTGGTCTATGTTTATCTATGTCGTGTCTATCTAGGGGCTCCGATCTATCTATGTTTTATCTATGTTTATCTATGTTCTACTAGGGCACCGTCGAGTTTTATCCATGTTTTATGTATTTTTATCTATGTAAGGACTTATGAACCGTGTCTTGTGAGATTTTATCGTGTTTTTTATCTATATCATGTTGTTCGTGCAAAAAGAAATATTTATGCATGACCAACATGCCATAAAAAGAAAAGCAAAAGAAATTTCACATATGCATTGAAAAAGTTCACTCACATGTGCTTAAAAATATTCACTCACTTGTGCATTCAGGGTTGGTCATGTGCATTGAAAAGGTTCACTCACTTGTGCATTGACATTTTTTTTATCTTTGTTGTTATGCATGAATATCACATGTGCATTCAAGAAATCTCACAAATGCATAGAAAAAGTCCACACGATGCGTTCAAAAAGTTTACATGTGCATTCAAAAAGATCACTCGTGCATTAGAAGATCACTTCTACAACACCAACATGCGCCAACAAATTTATGATCACGCTTGCATTTAAAAAATGCTGAAAAATAGGGCAAAAAATATGTGCATGTGCACATGGCTATAGGCAGGGTATGTGCATCACCAACGTGCACCAACAAATCATTTTTTTTATCTTTTATTTTTGAGAGTTGCACCAACAAATCTAAGGAAGCTTATAACGAGTTCTCTGAACTAAGATGAGGGAAATTATCTCAAAATAATTTGAATTATTCATTACTTTATGTGCAAATTTTATTTCATAGCTGAAGCTACACTTCTTTTACCATTGGGCCTGGCTCACTTCTGTTTAGGCCTTGGCCCTTTTCTCCTACTCGTAGTTGGATTGTTTTTTCAATTTTAATCTGATCACTGCTTATCTGACGAACTGAACACTTGTCTGACGAACTAAACACTGCTTGTCTGACGAACTGAAACTGAAGAAAGGAAACAAAACGAGAATGCCCTCGAATTTCTGTTGCATTTCTTTCTAGTCTTAGCCATACATCGAATCATCAATATTATTAAGCATGGATAAGCCAAATGCAACACTAATTAGGTTTCCTAATGACCACTGATCAGCACGTAAACCGCCCCTATAGCAATTACACAACAATAAAAAAGTGCAGCCATCATATTTTGCTGCTTCTTTAGATCAACAAGTTGCCTTAACAGCTTCGACATCTTCTTCAGTTCTGCCTTCAGTTCTGCATTCCCCACAGTAGAAGAATTGGGGGTGGTAGATCCTGAGCCAAATTCCTCCATAGCGGATTGCAAATTGAGATCTAGAGCTGCGCCCTCCCTTTTAATCCTCTGGATGTACATATCCAGCCACTCAAAATGCGAGCATTTCCCCAGATTCTGAAATCGCAAAGATGAACCCTAATGCCCAAATCGAGTGAAAAACCTAAAATTGTGGAGAGAAACAGCAAATCGGCAGAGGTAGAATTCAGATCTAACCTTCCCAGGCTCTGGCAGACTCTCGCACTTCACAAATTCCCACCCTAGGTTGCCATTCTTGTCTGTCACTGTAACCAGCTGCTTCAGATGTGCGGTACGAGGGCAGTCAGGGCAACCTTGTCATCGAAACTGCACCATATCGCGGCCAGGAGGGGTGGGAAGCTGAAGAGGAGCTCGACATCTCTCGCCGGCGTTGATGGCTTGGTCGCCGGAGAAGACAAGGAAGAACATGGGAGGGGGGGGGGAGGATGTAACGGTCGAGCAGCAACGGTCACGGGATGGATCGGGCCGGGATGGCTCCGGGTGCTGTCTTGTACGAGCTGGATAAGTTGTGGGTCCCACTGTGTGAGGTGGACATGAGGTGGGTCCCCCATTTAGATGACACCCAGTAGGTCCAAGGCTGACGTGGATAAGTCCTGGGACCCGCTGACCTCACATAATTCCAACTGTTAACCTGTATCTTGCGTTTAGTCAATAGTGTTGCATAGCAGCTATTTGTCTCTTCGGAAGCGCCCATGTGAGCTATTTCTGTCAACGACATCTCACTAGAGCCAATTCCATGGAAATATGTCGGGCGTGAGCTATCAGCCCAAAAACAATCTACAATCTGATGCTGATTGCCGCCGGGATTGGGCTTTGCTTGCGGAGCGGCTTTGCGGATTGCGGACAAAGGTTGATGGTCTGCTGTCAAGGTATGACGCATTGTGCGAGACGGCTGTCACTTTGCGTTCCCGGATCAGGGCCGACGGTGGTTGCCCAGTGGAGCCGCCACGCATCCTCGCCTCCCATCCCAGCTCCCTTACCTTCGGGAAGTAGTATTTGGCGCATTGTCGTGTGATTCTGCATCCTGTAACTAGAACTCAACTTCGAGCTCCTCTTATGCTCAAATTTAGATTACTCCAGTTAGGTCCCCTTTTTTAATTCATGTACTGAATTCGTTTTGTCAGTTAGTCTATTGAACTACACAGATAAATACAAAAGCAACGATTTTAAAAATATATCTTGCAAGATTGTTCAATAAACTTTCTCTCAAAATATACAAAATCTTCTGTGACAGAGCAAGTGATCCCTTGTGGCAATGGCAGGCTCCCTTCCAAAATCCAAACTAAAAGGGTTCCGAGGAGATTTGTGCTTTGGCATGGATGGCAGCAAAGCAAGGGTGGGGTGAGGGACCATGGTGACAGTGACAGCGAGGCTGTGGGCTTTTTCCAACAGCTTTGGCATATTCCATGGCATCCCACCCACCACAAAGTAGCTCCACCCTCTATAAAAAAGCCTCCAGCACCATCTAGGGTTCCTCGTTTGCTGGTGGCAGCGGCGGTAGGGGAGCAATCTGGTGTTGCTTGTTTGGGGGTTGAGTCTGATCAGGGGAATTTCTCAGTTCCTTTGCATTTGGTGATGGCTGGAAGAGGTGGTGTGAGGGGAAGAGGTAGAGGAGGTACTGGTGGCCAGGAACAATGGCCACAGCAACAGATGCAACAACAATTCCAACAGATGCAGGCACCAATGGATTTTGGTCCTGTGCAATAGTTTGGTTTTCCTCCTCCATATGGTTTCATGCCAGGTCCAATTCCCACCTGGGGTTTCAATGGGCCTTATCCTCAATTCCCCCCCCCAAACCCCCAGTTTGCTCTGCAATCCAATCAGTGGGTGGCACCTCAACAGCAGCAGTAGGGAGGCAGCCAGTAGCAGCAACAGCAGCAATCCTAGAGCAGCACTGATCAGACTGGCAAGAAGACTCAAACTAAGGCTAAGAAGAAGTTGATGGCTGCACCCAAAGATGCAGTGGTTACTGGAGCTGATAGCTTTGCTCAGATGAACTATACTAGTTCCATCTGCATGTGCTGTGGTGAACCAGGGCACTACCAAACTGTGTGCACAAAGCCAAAATTCTGCTTCATCTGCAAGGCCACTTCTCATCCTGTGGAGGAATGTCCTGTTAGGAAAAGGCCTCATCAAATGACCAAGTATGTGGGGAGTGCTGCCACTGGTCTGGGGTTTTATCTTATTAAACTCCCTGAGGTGGTGGTGAATCCAGTAGCCTCTACCAGGAATTGTGGGGTGGTAATTGTGGAAGGGGGAGTTATCTCCAGAGATGAGCTTGCTGCTGAATTTTCCAAGATTTACAAGACAAACTGGCCTTGGCAGATCAGGGAACTAGGGCAGTCGGATCTCTTCTTGGTGAAGTTTCCCCCACATATCACAGTGGAACAGGTTATTGGTTACCCCAGATTTGGTCTATCAAAAGAAGGTGTTTGGGTCAAGGTTGAAGCTTGGGCTGATGATCCTGAGCCTGCTGAAATCCTTTCTGACATTTGGATTAAAGTCACTGGCCTTCAGTCAAAATGGTGTGAGTGGAATACCCTTGACCAAGCTGTCTCTGTGTGTGGCATTATGAGAGATGTAGATTGGCTAAGTGTGTTCAAGAATAATGCTCAAGAAGTTAGAGTGAAAATTAGCTGCATAGACCCTTCCAAAATTCCTTCTAGGAGGCTCTTTGAGTTTCCTAAGAATCTGTTCATCCTGGGCTTCACTGCAGAGTCTTTGTTGCCTGCTAATGATGATGATGATTTGCTTGGTGAGGACTTGGAAGACCAGAACAGAAGGAATGGTGGGGATGGCAATGGAGACATTGGTGACAGAGGTGTGGACAATGGAGGTAGGTCTGATGCTCCTCCAAACAATAGCTTGGGTGGTGCTGGTGCTACAAACAACAACTAGGCTGGTGGTGCTAACAGAACTAGAATGACTAGGGACTTGGGGAATTCTCATGAACAAGAAGGACCTACTTCTGCCTCTGCTGTCTATCAATTGTTGGTGCAAAAAGGAGTGATCAACAAAGAAGGTTGTTTTGTCTGGGACAAAGCTGAGGTGGAGGAGGTTGTAATTGCTGAAACTGAGCAGTGTAATTGCTGAAACTGAGCAGTTCTGGGCCAAGGAAACTACTACTGATGTCACCTTTCAATAGAGACTGGAAGATGCTGTGGAAGCTGAAATATCCTTACCTGACAACATCATGCCTGACTTTGAAGATCCTGCTACTAAGCTTGCACTTTCAAAGATTCACAAGGAGAAGAAGCAGAAATGGGGGCCTGTTCAAGCTATCAGACAGAGTTCCAGGATTGATAGGTCAAAAAATATCATGGAGAAAGCTGAAGAGAGGAAGAGAAAAACTAACTTGGAAATCCCAAAGATGAAAGGTATTATGTGTTCTAATCCTTTTACAGTTTTACCTATTCATGAATTAGATGATAGAGCTGATAAAGTTGGTATTTCTATTACTGAAGAGTTTGTAGAAGTAGATAATCAGACAAGGTCTTCTAGTTCCTCCTCTAGTATGCCTATTTCTGATAAAGATAGGCAAGAGGATCTGGATCAGTTTTAGACTGAAGTAGTCAGAAAATCTCGGGGTAAGCACCCGAGGAAAAAGTTGCAGTGATTTGTTGTTTTTGGAATTGTAGGGGTATTTCTGCTTCTGGAAGACAGAAATTTATAGATGATAATTTAGTGCCTTTACATCTTGATTACATAGGCTTTCAAGAAACTAAGAAAGAGCAGTTTAGTAACTCCTTTCTGAAAAAACTATTAGGAAATAGGAATATTAGCTGGAATCATTTACCTGCTGTAGGTTCTGCAGGTGGTATTCTGGTAGGAGTTAATGGTGATTTATTTGAAGTCATAGCTTGGGAAATTAAAACTTTCTCTATTAATGTTGTTCTTAAAAATAAGATTAGTGAGAATGTTTGTAGAATTACTACAGTTTATGGCTCTCCCTATGAGGAAAAGAAATAGGAGTTTATCTCTGAACTTCATGAACCTTTTCTTAACTGGGATGGCCCTGCTATGATAGGAGGTGATTTTAATTTGATTAGATCTTCTAAGGATAAGAATAATTTGAACATAGATTAAAGGTGGGTAGATAAGTTTAACACCTGGGTAGAAATGTGGGCTCTCCTAGAAATAGGTTTAGCAGGAAGAGCTTATACTTGGAGCAATAATCAAGAAGATCAAGTGATGTGTAAACTTGATAGAATCTTCTGTACAACTAACTTTGATGTTGTTTTTCCTTTGTCCTCTGCAAGGGCTTTAGCTAGAATTGGGAGTGATCATACACCCATTATTTGGGAGTCTGGGGAGTCCCATAGGCCTAAGAAAGGGGGTTTCAAATTTGAAAAATGGTGGTTAGCTAATCCTAAGTTTAAAGATCTAGTAGCAAAAGCTTGGTCACTTGAGATTAACAATTCTTCTGCATTAGATAGGTGGCAAGCTAGGATTAGGAAATTTAGGAGCTTAGCCAAAGGTTGGAGTGCCAACTAGGAGGCTGCTATTAGGAAACAGAAGAGAAAACTCATGGAAGAATATGATCTTTTGGATATTAAATCTGAAACTCAAATTCTTTCTGCTGAAGAGAAGGCTAAATTAGACTTTATCCTTAGGGATTTGAATAGTTTTTGGATCATGGAGGAGACAAAAGCTAAACAAAGGTCTAGGGAGAAATGGGTAGTTGAGGGTGATAGGAATACTGCTTATTTCCATGCAGTAGCTAATCAGAGAAGGAGGAAGAAAATAATTCAAGTTTTAGATGGCCCTGATGGTCTAGTTCATGAGAATAAGGAGATGCTTAAGATAGCTATAGATTACTATAAGGATCTTTTTTGTCTAGAACCTAGACCTGATATTGAACTTAAACCCGACTTTTTCTCTGATGAGGAAAAGTTAGTGTAGCAGAGAATGAAATTCTAGGAGGGATTTTTACTGAAGAAGAGGTCAAGGAGGCAGTGTTTGGCTCTTATGCTGATGGTGCCCCTGGGCCAGATGGTCTTTCCTTCATATTTTACCAAACCTACTGGGAATTAGTTAAAAAAGATTTAATTGATATGTTTAATGATTGGTATAATGATAATTTAGATTTATATAGACTAAACTTTGCCATGATCACTCTCATTCCCAAGGAAAATGAGGCAAGGTCTATGAAAAAGTTCAGACCCATTAGTTTGTTGAACTGCTCTTTTAAAAATTTCACAAAGGTTCTTACAAATAGATTAGCTAGAATTATTAATAGACTGATTTCCTATCATCAGTCTGCTTTCATTAGGGGTAGATACATTCTGGAGAGTGTTGGTACGGCTCATGAAATTATACATGATGTCCATAGGAAAAAAGAGCAAGGTTTAGTTTTTAAAATTGACTATGAGAAAGCTTATGACAAAGTCAATCGAGATTTTCTTTTTGAAGTTTACTTCTTAGGGGTTTTAGTCCAATTTTTATCAGAATGATTAAACAAGTTACTTTAGGTGGCTCTGTAGGAGTTAAAGTTAACGATGTGGAGAGTGATTTCTTTCTCACTGGAAAAGGACTTAGGCAGGGAGATCCCATTGCTCCTTTGCTGTTCAACTGTGTAGTAGATGTGTTCTCTATGTTAGTTAAAGGAACGAATTGTGGGCTGATTAGAGGTCTCTGCCCCAATTTTATTCTAGGTGGGGTTGTCAGTTTGCAATATGCAGATGACACTTTGCTATTCTTAGAAAATGATCCACAAGTTGTGAAAGGACATGCTTTTAGCTTCCAGTTTTTGGGTGTTTGATTACAACACAAGGAAATTAATCTTGTGCTAAGCATTGCAGGAATTCTCTAGGTATTGCACAAGACTGATGGTGAAGAGGAGTGGGAAAGGGGACTACTGTAGAAAGGCTCAAATCATCCAGAGGAGTGTCAATTTCAAGGCCAGAAATTTGCTTTCAGGGCCAGAAATTCCGCCCCTAGGGCCAGAATTTCTGCCCCTGGACAAAATTTCCAGGGGCCGGAAATTTCAGAATTTCCGGCCCTTCGAAATTCGGCTAAGTCCTTTACTAAATGTTGTGGTGCAATGTGCAGTAAAGGGGCCGGAAATTCTGGTTTGGCAGAATTTTTGGGGGCCGAAAATTTCATAATTTCCGGCCCTCGAAAATTTGGCTAAGTCCTTTACAACAGGGTGTGGTGCGGCTTGCACAGGGGGGCCGGAAATTCTGAGTATCCAGAATTTCCGGCCCTCGAAAATTTTGCTAAGTCCTTTTCTCCAAGCTGTGGTGCACCCTGCAGTAAAGGGCCAGAATTTCTGGCCGGAATTTTCAGAAATAAAAATTTTCGGGGGGCCGGAAATTCCGCCCCACGCCAGAATTTCCACCTTAAGTGAACCCCGGAATTTCCGCCCCCTGGTCGGAATTTCTGGGGTAAGTCGCCTCTAACGGACACATTTCGAGCTGGCCTATAAATAGTCGTCCCCTACCTCAGATCTGAGCTACCTCGTCCATACTCTCTCTCCTCCATTAAAGCAGACTTCAACTCCGTAGATCTCCTTCCCTAGCCAACCAAATCCCCCAAGATTTGGTAGATTAGGAGAGGAGCCCTAGATCTACAATCCTACCGAAGTGATTTTTGTTTGCTTCACTCCTCCTCCGTCGAACTTGCCTTGGGCAAGAGAGGTCACCTCAAAGCTTCCTCGATGTAAAAGCTTTGTGGTTTTCTTGTTGGGAGCCTCTAATTGAGTTGTGGAGTTGTGCCCCAACCTCCGTATAAGGGTTTCGGTCGGTGCCCCCAATACCACCGCTTAGTGGAAATGAGTTAGCCTATGTGGCTTGCTCATCGGAGAACAAGGTGAGCCTTTGTGGCGTTGGTGGACTCCGTGTCGCCACACCTCTCCAATGTAGACGTACTTCCCTCAAAAGGAGGGAACTACGGGAATACATCCTTGTGTCTCCGGTCTCTGCTTTATGGTCCTTTCTTACCCTTACTTGTATCTTGTTTGCATTTTTCTTACTTGCTTACTAGCTTGCTTGTCAGGTAGGAAATTCACCTAGTTGCACATCTAGTGAATTTTATTTCGTGTCAAGCCTTAAATTTGACAAAGGTAAAATTTTGGGTAGCGCCTATTCACCCCCTCTAGTCGCCCTTAAGATCCATTTCAATTGGTATCAGAGCAAGGGCTCTTTGATTGGGCTTAACCGCCTAAGAGATTATGGGCGACGAGGAGCCTGCCACTAAGGCGGATCTTAATAGTCTAGTGACATGAACGGATGCCATGATGGCAGCCATGAAAAGCCAAAAATCTCAACTTGATGCTCTCACTAGTGGAATGTCTAGTACCACTCCACCAACTCCGGTTGAAACCCCAGATAAGGATAAGCCATCCTTAAATGAGGATGATCCGGACAAGGATGGGGATGAGAGCAACGAGAACCCACCCAAGAAAGATGACACATCTCGGGGACATAGCATGAAAGTTTCACATCCTACGAGCTATCTCTCTGGAAGACACCTTCAAATGCCACACCTTGCTTCATGCGGCCCACCGCCACCACTTGATGCTTCTAGCTTTGCCAATTGGCAAGATAACATGCGCTCTCACATAAACTTTGTGTCTATTGAGCTTTGGAGTATCATTGAGCAGGGTTTTCATCCAACTTCCAAGGACATGACCAACTTGCTACCTTGGGAGCAAATCGACAAGCAACTCAATGCCTCCGCCTTGCATCTCATTGATGTCTACGCACGCGTCTGTTCTTGTAGACTGTGTTGGGCCTCCAAGTGCAGAGGTTTGTAGAGCAGCAGCAAGTTTCCCTTAAGTGGATCACCCAAGGTTTATCGAACTCAGGGAGGAAGAGGTCAAAGCTATCCCTCTCAAGCAACCTTGCAATTACAATACAGAAAGTCTCTTATGTCCCCAACACACCCAATACACTTGTCAGATGTATAGGTGCACTAGTTCGGCGAAGAGATAGTGAAATACAAGTGGTTGTGATGATTATGAGTAGTAAACGCAATCTGAAATAAAAATGGCAGCAACCAAACATGTAACAAAACAGCGAGTAAACGATGTGCAAAGCTTGGAAATAAGGCCTAGGGATCATACTTTCACTAGTGGAGACACTCCCAACAAATATAACATAATTGAATCAATAGATACTATCATCAATATGCAACTCAAAAAAGTTCTCCAATGGAAAACGAACACTAATCATGCGTAGGGCTACGAAGCACTCCCCAAAGTCCGTATGTACCCAAACTAGATTGTCCCACACTATCACCATGAATGCACTAGATGGTTCCAACAAACACCAACATTTCATAGAGACATTAACCAAAAAGATACACATGATGCACACACTAGTCACCTTTACACCATGATACGAGGTATCTCCAGAGAGTATAATAATAAAGCATAGGAGTAGCATAATATCTGAATAATAACATCTACCAATTCAACTAGATACAAAGCTCATGATCATATAAAGATCACATCATGGGAGAGAGAGGTGAACCACATAGCTACCGGTAGAGCCCTCAGCCCCGGGGGAGAACTACTCCCTCCTCATCATAGGAGACAGCAAGGTTGATGGAGATGGCGGTGAGGTCGATAGAGACGGCAGAGATGGCGATGGAGACCGATGGAGATGGCTCTGGGGGCGCTTCCCCGTCCCGGCAGGGTGCCAGAACAGAGACTTCTGTCCCCCGAAATTTAGCTTCGACGACGGCGGCGCTGCGGAACTATTCTAGAAATTTTGCCGACTCCTTAGGGTTTTCCATCCCGAGGCTTTATATAGGTGAAGGGGCATCGTCAGGGGGCTGCCAGGGCACCCTCACACATAGGGGGCACAGCCAGGGCCTGGGCCGCGCCGCCCTGGTGTGTGGGGCCCTCGTGGCCCCACTCTGCCTCCTCTTTGGTTCTCTGGAAGCTTCGGTGAAATTCTGGGCGACTGGCTTTGGTTTCGTCCAATTCCGAGAATATTTCCTGTGTAACTTTTCTGAAACACAAATACAGCAGAAAACAGGGAACTGGCAATGTGGCATCTTGTCAATAGGTTAGTTTTGGAAATCGCATAAAAACGCCACAAAGTGTAACGAAACACAAGGCAAATGTCGTAAAAACAAGCATGGAGCATCAAAAATTATAGATACGTTTGAGACGTATCAGCATCCCCAAGCTTAACTCCTGCTCGTCCTCGAGTAGGTAAGTGATAACAAAAGAAATAATTTTTGAGGTGACATGCACCTACACAATCTTGACCATATATGTAAGTGTTGTGCGCTGGGATCAAAAGAACTTAAAACATGGGCATGAAAGACATAATCTTGATAATAGAAACTTAGCAACCATGTTATAACATGAAAAGAAACACAAACAAAAGATCATGAATAATGAAACAATGAAAGTCAAACATGTGTTCAAATCATATGGAAAAACATAGTAAATGATTTTCAGCTTGTCCCTCATGGAATAGCAAAACATAAATGCATAGGACACCTTCAAGTTTAAGAGGGCGACTAGATACAAATAAGTTAGGAACAAGTGAAACCATAGTCATGAATCAATCAATGATAAACTTTGGGACAATGCACATTATACTCTGAATGATAACTATGCTCTCTTAGACGGTGCATAAAGGTAGAAGGTGGAGACTCAACATAAAAGTAAAAGAAAGACCTTTCACAGAGGGAAGCAATGATTAAACATGTGCTAGAGCTTTTCATTTGTAAAACAGAGAGATAAAAATTGGTTTTGAGGGGTGGTTGTCTTTGTCAATGACTGGCAATGGGGTTCTTACTATCTTCCATACGAAAATGAAGCAAGTTTTTGAGAGAGAGAGATTGGCACTTTTGTGCTCTTTTATAAAGCTTGGCACTCCTCCCCACCTTTTTTCCTTTCTCAAACCATGGCTAACCGATTCCATCGGGTGCCCACCAACATTCACATACCATGGAGGAGTGCCTTTTTTCTTTATTTTTTTCTTTTTGGAATTTAGCAATATGGAAGATAGCAAATCCGACCACTACATCCCCATGAGCTGAAAACAGGATCACAAAACGAGAAGTGTTTTGAAGGTTTTTTTTGAAAGGTAGCACATGAAAATTTACTTGGAATGGCTTGCAAATACCATGCATAGGAATTTATAGTGGACACAATGGCAAACTTGGTTTTTGGGAGTTGGATGCACGAGTAGAGCTCATACTTAGTGCAAAATGAGGGCTAGCAAAAGACTGGGAGCGACCAACTAAGAGAGCAATAACGGCCATAATCATGCAAAGCGACAAAGCAACATTAAAAGAAGCATAAGATGGCATCAGAAGTCAAAAACTAAATGATCGTAGAGGCTATAGGTGACTTATTTTTGTAGTCAACATGGTGTAAGCATGCGCCAAGTCAACCCAAATAAAGCATCAAAGGAGAAAACCAAATAAATGCTTCCACATAATAAGAACAACGCATGATTTTTTCAAAGGCTCATTAAGCAATCTCAATCATTTGAGACAAGTCATGCTACAGAAAAAATCAGTAAGCATACTATCAAAACGACATCAAACATGACATGCAAAAGTCTAGGCCGCAGTCTACACAAGCTCCTTTTTGTACCACTTTTTTGCATAAAACTTTTTCTCTTTTCCAACACCATTCAAACCTTTTTGAAACAACTCTTTTGATGAAAACAAATATAGACCAGAGGTTCAAATACACCTTGATACAAAGATATAACAAGATCTGAACAAAAATCAAGGCAAAAAATGAAAGCTAAACACAGTAGCAGAAAAAGAGAACACTCGTTGAACGATAAGAGTGAAAAATAGAGTGTTCTTGGCAATGAAAAGCGGAGCATATCTCTCTCCAAACACATGATGTGATCCAAACATTTATTGCAGCAATCAAAGGAAATGAAAACTGAAAACAAAAACAACTGATGCTCCAAGAAAAACGCATAGTGCATGAAGCAATAAAAATATAGTGTTTTGAAAGGTGACCTGATTTTTGCCGATGAAGAAGGGGGTGCCTCGGGGGCATCCCCAAGCTTTGATGCTTGTACCTCTTGGATATTTCTTTGAGGTTGCATGGGCATCCCCAAGCTTGAGCTTTTGTCTATTCTTCATCTCATCTCATCATTCTCCAATCCCTACACTTGAAAACTTCCTTCATACAAAACTCAATACAATTCTATTAGCAATGTTAGCATAAACATAATAATGAATCAACCCTTTTAAGTTCAGATTTCAACAAAAAAAACACCACATATATAGCATATACTACTGTAGCAACTTTCCCAAAAGTTCCATGATCAAAAGAACTCAAAAAGAAAGCGATCGAGAGGTAAACACAAATAGTGGCAGAAATCTGTCAAAATAGAACAGCTGATAAAGGTCAATTTTTTAGAGGGTTTTCTGTTCTCAAATCAAAAAGTGTTCAACTAATGAAAGTTTGGAAATAACCTGGGGCATATGCACAAGAAATTGCAGGTCTAAAAGATATACAGAGAATTTTCACAAATTTTTACGGTGCAGCACCAAAAACTGTTTTAGGACAGCAACATCCCCAAATCTTACCTCACTCAAATTAGAGGCTTCTCTTGGCACAACAATGAAATAAAAAGGATAAGGAGTGGTTATTACAGTAGTAATAACTTCCAAGATTCAAATAAAAGAAAAAGTACTGGAAATAAAACATTGGGTTATCTCCCAAGAGTGCTTTTCTTAAACGCCTTTGAGCTAGGCGCAGTAATTTGCAAAGATGCTCATGTGGGCGCCATATAAGAGCTTAAAGCAATGGCGCCATATAAGAACTTGAAGCAATAGAGAGCATAAAAAGCAGATGTGAAAGTCATTTAAATCTGAACCACTTTCTATGAAAAATAATCTTGTAAAGAGACAAATCATGAAAGCGCAAAGCAAAAAGCATAGGAAGGCAAAATAAGTACAACTTCAAGAGTTGCAACATGAAGAGGGGAAACTCAATATTGTTGAGATCCATCAAACCATGTTTCCCTCTCTCATAATAACTTTAAGTAGCATCATGAATATAATTAACAATATAACTATCACATAAAGCTTCCCTATCATGAGCCACATGCATAAAAGAATTAATACTCCCCACATGAACAATAGTAGTAGGAGCAGATTCAACAGAATAATTATTCTCATCACCATAATCATCAAAAACAGGAGGCATATTGTAATCATAATTATTTTCTCCTCAAAAGTAGGTGAACTGAAAACATTATACTCATCATCATAGCCATCATAAACTAGAGGTTTAGTATCATCACAAGCTAAAGAACATCTATTTCTCAAAGCATATTCATCAAGCATATCATCATAAGAAGGAACATGGATGGTACTAATGGTACAACAATTATTAACCTTAGAATTTGCACCAAAAAGATTTTCAATATCAAAAGTAGAGTGCTTTTCCCAATCATGATCACTAACATAGGTAACAGGCATGAGAACATCATCCCAATCAGAATTATCATAATCTATAGCAGGATCATAACGCTTATTGGAAGATATCATGTCCTCTCGCCTCTTACTCCTCTTCTTCTTCATACTCTTCTTACTCTCTCCTTTAGGAGAGAGAGACTTGAAGGGCATCTTCTCCACATAATCTGGTTTGCTGACAGAAACAACAGAAGAAACTTTGGAGGATTCCTCCTCTCTACTAATAAGATAAAAACATCTATTAGTCCTGTCATAGCTTGGCAAAACATCAAGTTTTATAAGATTTTGTATGTAAGTATTTGCAAGGCAATCTTTAGCACAGTAGAGACGATAACCATGAAGGGTGCTATTAGTATCAACATCATTCATATCTATCAAAGCAATCTTTCTAGATATCTCTTCACACGCCAAGAACAAAGTGAGATCATCATGCTAATTGAGAGTAATCTTTCATCACAATACAAACTTAAGGTACTAGAAGAGTAACTATTAGGGCTTGAGCATTGGAAATTAAAATGACCTATGTCATCGCAATGTTTACAAAGAAAAGGATAAAGTTTACAAACCTTTTTACCGATCTCGCCTATATCCTTGTACCACATTCGGGTTTCTTCATTTGCATGGTGGACACAATAATATTCCTTGTTGTAACTCTGTTCACAAGGTCTATATACTCCACAAAAATTAACATGCTTATAAGAAATAGGACTTTTAGAAGTTTGAGCATGTTTATTGGAATCATCTATAACAATATCATTTTCTACGCGAGTGTCCTTAAAAGGTTCATGATACACGTCCCCATTTCCTTTAGGAACATTAATATGGGAAGCAAAGGATTTAAAACAATCAATCATAATTTGAGGATCAAGACCATACTTAGCACTAAGCTCTTGAGAATTAGTAGTTTCAGCGAAAGACTTAATGCAATCAAACTCGTAATTCATACCTAATCCTTTACCTTTATCGCTATCCCAACCTTCAATATTGTTTTGAATTGTTTCAAGCAGACCCCACTTGGTGTCAACATCCTTGCTTGTGAAAGACCCATCAAAGCATGCATCTAAATAGTCCTTGTAATATCCTAAAAGCCTTGCATAAAAATTATTAATAACAATATTACGAGGAAGATCATGAATAGGACATTTGTGCATTAGTAACTTCAATCTTCCCCATGCTTGGGCAATGCTTTCTTCATCATGCGGATGAAAATTATAAATATAATTCCTATCTTTATAAACCTGACTAGAAGGATAGAATTTATAATAAAAGAGAGGTACAATTTCCTCCCAGTCAATAGATCGACCATCCTTCAGTGTTTTATACCATTCCTCAGCTCTGCCTTTTAGTGATAAAGAGAATATCTTCTTCTTAACTTGGTTCATTGAAATACCTGCACACTGGAACAACTCACATAATTCATGTATAAAAAGCAAATAATCACCAGGATGGACAGTTCCATCTCCTAAATAGCAGTTATTCATAGCACGTTCAACAATCTTCATAGGTATTTCAAAAGGATGAGGAGCACAAGCATCATTAGAAACATCATATATGGGAAATAAAATATGATCAGATCAAACTTTCTCCACTAAAGCTGGGGAACTAAAAATATCATGCTTAACAAAACTAGCTTACCCAAGCTTAGACTTTTCTATAGCATCAGCAATAACAGGATTCAAAGCATTCGTACTAATAACATTGCTATGCAAAATAATCTCCAAAGGTTTTTCAATTTTCTCTTCAAATCTAAACTCAGAAAAAAAGACTAAAGAACTCTTTATTTTCCATTAAGCCTAACTAGTGAAAATAAAAACAAGAAACAAAAAAATATAATTGTAGAATCTAAAGGAAATAACTCCGAGCACTCACACAGGAGGATGCGAGTACCTTTTACCTTACCTCCCCGGCAACGGCGCTAGAAAAGAGCTTGATGTCTACACACGCGTCTGTTCTTGTAGACAGTGTTGGGCCTCCAAGTGCAGAGGTTTGTAGAGCAGCAGCAAGTTTCCCTTAAGTGGATCACCTAAGGTTTATCAAACTCAGGGAGGAAGAGGTCAAAGCTATCCCTCTCAAGCAACCCTGCAATTACGATACAGAAAGTCTCTTATGTCCCCAACACACCGAATACACTTGTCAGATGTATAGGTGCACTAGTTCAGCGAAGAGATAGTGAAATACAAGTGGTTATGATGATTATGAGTAGTAAATGCAATCTGAAATAAAAATGGCAGCAAACAAACATGTAACAAAACAGCGAGTAAACGGTGTGCAAAGCTTGGAAACAAGGCCTAGGGATCATACTTTCACTAGTGGACACACTCCCAACAAATATAACATAATTGAACCAATAGATACTATCATCAATATGTAACTCAAAATAGTTCTCCAATGGAAAATGAACACTAATCATACGTAGGGCTACGAAGCACTCTTCAAAGTCCGTATGTACCCAAACTAGATTGTCCCACGCTATCACCATGAACGCACTAGATGGTTCCAACAAACACCAACATTTCATAGAGACATTAACCAAAAAGATACACATGATGCACACACTAGTCACCTTTACACCATGATACGAGGTATCTCCGGAGAGTATAATAATAAAGCATAGGAGTAGCATAATATCTGAATAATAACATCTACCAATTCAACTAGATACAAAGCTTACGATCACATAAAGATCACATCATGGGAGAGAGAGGTGAACCACATAGCTACCGGTAGAGCCCTCAGCCCTGGGGGAGAACTACTCCCTCCTCATCATAGGAGACAGCAAGGTTGATGGAGATGGCGGTGAGGTCGATGGAGATGGCGGAGACGGCAATGGAGACCAATGGAGATGGCTCCGGGGGCGCTTCCCCGTCCTGGCAGGGTGCCGAAACAGAGACTTCTGTCCCCCAAAATTTGGCTTCGACGGCGGCGGCGCTGGGGAACTGTTCTAGAAATTTCACCGACTCCCTAGAGTTTTCCGTCCCGAGGCTTTATATAGGCGAAGGGGCGTCGTCAGGGGGCTGCCAGGGCACCCTCACACATAGGGAGCACGGCCAGGGCCTGGGCCATGCCACCCTATTGTGTGGGGCCCTCGTGGCCCCACTCCGCCTCCTCTTTGGTTCTCTGGAAGCTTTGGTGAAATTCTGGGCGACTGGCTTTGGTTTTGTCCAATTCCAAGAATATTTCCTGTGTAACTTTCCTGAAACACAAAAATAGCAGAAAACAGGGAACTGACACTGTGGTATCTTGTCAATAGGTTAGTTCTGGAAATCGCATAAAAATGCACGAAGTGTAACGAAACACAAGGAAAATGGTGTAAAAAGAAGCATGGAGCATCAAAAATTATAGATACATTTGAGACGTATCACTCATTCACATGTCTCTTACCGAGAAGGACAAGGCCTTCGTCCGCAACATCACCTCCGCCAAGGAAGCTTGGGATGCTCTCACGAACCTCTTCATCGGTAACGAGAGCATTCAAGAGTCCAAGTTTGACGAAGCATCTAATGAAGCGGACAACTTTGCCATGCTTGATGGTGAATCTCCCGAAGAACTTCATAGGCGTCTCTCGGCACTACAAGTGAAGCTAGTCGACCTCGGCTCTACCCAATGTGATGGGAGATGGATGAAGAGGAAGTTCTTCCAAGCCCTCTTGCCCTTCATGAAGGAAACAATGAACTCGATCAAGGGAGATGCCAACTTTAGGAAGATGACCGCTCATGACATCTTGCAAGAGATTGTGGCAAGAAATATCTCTGAGAAAAATGCGGATGATGCTCTAGCTCATGCACGTGGTGTGCGTGCTCCCAACCTTGCTTTGAAGACCAAAGTCTCTTTTCATGAAGAAGCAAGCTTGATGGAAGAGGAAGAGTCAATGGGTGGAAGCCCCGAGGACATGAAGTATGCTCATGCCGAGCACATGGCTCTCGTTCAAAGGGCATTCATGAAGAAGTGGAAGTCATCTAGTCCCTCCAAGCCTAAAGCCACAACTAGAGTGATGACTTGCTACAATTGTGGTAACCAACACCACTTCATTGCGGAGTGTCCTTATGAAAGAGTGGAAGATCACAATGGAAGACTTGTCCACAAGGAGATGAAGGCCAAGTCACACCCTCCAAGAAACTTTGACAAGAAGAAAGCCGTTCCAATGCACGCCTTGATGACTCAAGAAGAATATCTCTCTGGTGATGATTCTAGTGATGGTGAAGAAGTAGGGAAGGCCGCCATTGCCATCGTCAAGCCTACCTCTTTGTTATCCCTCTTCGCTTCCGCAAATGAGTCCAAGCGCTCCAACTTCAAAGGGACATGTCTAATGGCTCACACTACAAAGGTATCACCTACCTTCACACCCATCATACTTAGAAGCCTATCTTTGATAGATTGTATTGATGCTAGTAATGATAAGGAAGAGCCTAATGAATTTAATATGTTCATGACAACCTTGCATGGGGAGACCAAAGCTTGCTTTGAGATTCTCCTAGATCAATATAATGAGTCTCTCGAACTTAATGATAAAAATGAGGAACACATCTTTGAGCTAGAAGGGCATGCTCGTGAGTATGCCGATGAAATTGCCTCACTCACTCAATCCCTCGAGGTTGAGCAAGACCTAAGGATGGCACTTGAAGCATCCAAGTTGGGTCTTGAAGAGTCTCATAATTTGGACATCGATAGGCTTAAAAGTGATTGTGATACTGCTCAATCCGTTGGTAATGAACTTAGGTTGCAAAATGAAAACTTAATCTTATAATTGCTAAAGAAGCAACCAAGTTCCCTTCTAGCACTTTTGTTGCAAGTACTTGTCACACTAACCCTCTTTATGAGAAAGATCCCCCCAGTGGTGACACAAGGCTTGATGAGCTTTTGAGTGCTCAAAAGCAACATGGTGACAAGACCGGTATTGGTTTCATCTCCAAGTCTAAGAAGAAGAGGAACAAGAAGAAGAACAACAAGAAGACAAAGTTTCTTGTGCCTACTCCTCCTCCTAAGAAGCACATCCTAAATGACATATGCTTTGATGAGGATGGAAATGTTTTTGAGGAGGAGGGGGAGCTTGTGAAGGAGGTGGTTGGGAATGGCAAAAAGGCAATGCCCAATCACAACGACTTTATGGGAAAATATAACCCTTCCTATGTTCTTCGCCATGCTTATGATGGGCATGTTTATGCCAAATTTGTTGGTTCGCCTAATGAACGCATTGCTTGATCTATTTGGGTTCCTAAGACCCTTGTCACTAACAAAAAGGGACCCATTGAAAAATGGGGACCTAAAAACAAGACTTGATTTCTTGTAGGGCTTTGCTTCTGGTGCGGGACAATGGATAATTGATAGTGGTGCTACCAATCATATGTCCGGAAGCAAAGAGTTGGTGAAGGAGCTTCGCACCGGTCCATCTAGTATGGGCTACGTCACCTATGGAGACTCCTCAAGGTCAAAGGTATTGGGTCTTGGTAAAGTTGTCATTTCTCAAAGTGTTACCGTGGAAGATATCATGCTTGTTGAGACTCTCTCTTATAATTTACTTTCCGTAGCTCAACTTGCCGATATGGGCTTTGCAACTTTCTTTGATGTTGGGATTATGGTTCTTTTGTGGAGCAAGTCTCTTAAAGTAGCTTTTGTTGGGCATGTTGAAAATGGCTTATATGTGATTGACTTCTCGGAGAAGGTCACTAAAGCCGCAACTTGCCTAATGGCTAAATTTGACGTGGGATGGCTTTGGCATCGCTGGCTAGGCCACGTCAATATGAGAACTTTGCAAAGTCTCTACAAAGGTAACCACATCCTAGGACTAACCAATCTAACCTTTGCCAAAGATCGTGTGTGTAGAGCTTGCATTGAAGGAAAGATGCATGAACTCCCTCATCCTAGCAAGATGATCATTTCTTCTAAGAGGGTCTTAGAGCTCCTCCACATGGACCTCTTTGGCCCTCCATCTCACGCAAGTCTAGGTGGAAAGAAGTATTACTTGGTGATTGTTGATGACTACTCAAGATATACATGGGTCTACTTCTTCAAGCACAAATACGAGATCCAACAAACCGTCATGGACTTTGTCAAGGAAGTGGAACGTCAATATGGCCAAGATATCTTGATGATTCAAAGTGACAATGGGATGGAGTTCAAGAACTACACCATGAATGAATTCTTGAGTGATGAGGGAATTCATCATCAATACTCGTCTCCCTACACTCCGCAACAAAATGGTGTAGCCGAGCGGAAGAACCGGACCTTGATGGACATGGCTAGGACAATGTTAGCGGAGTTTAAGTCTCCGTATAACTTTTGGGCCGAAGCTATCAATACCGCTTGTCATGCTTCTAACCGGCTATATCTTCGCAAGGGCTTGAACAAGACTCCGTATGAGATCCTCACTGGCAACAAGCCTAATATCAAATACTTTCGAGTATTCGGTTGTAAGTGCTTCTATCTTAGAAAGGGTGTTCATTTGTCCAAGTTTGACTCTAAAGCTCTTGAGGGTATCTTTGTTGGTTATGTCGCCGAATCTCATGCTTTTAGAATCTTTGAAAAAGAGTCCGCTCGGGTTGTTGAAGTTTCTAACGTGAGATTTGACGAGAATGACGGCTCCCATATGGAGCAAAGTGGTGTTTGTGATGTAGGTGACAAAATATCTCCCTAAGCCATAAGAAGAATGGGTGTGGGACATCTCATACCCATTGAGGAACACCTTTTGGCGGAATAAGGACTATGCTCTACTCAAGTGGAGCCTTCACCTTCACAAGCTCCACAAGCTTCACAAGGTCCGATTGATGCTAACCAAAGACAAGCTCTAGACCCTCACTCAAGCGAGCAAGGCCAAGATCAAGACCAAGTGGACGGTGGTGATTCTTCACCAATGGTAGATCAAGGTCAAGCTCAAGATGATGAGCATGCTCATGATGATGATCAAGCTCAAGTTGAAGGTCAACGCGAGGACCAAAATAGTGGTGATGACCAAGTGGCTTCTCAAGAGTCTTTTAAAGAAGCTCAAGCTCGCCATGCAAGAAAAGTGGAAGATGCTCTTCTCAAGGGGAGCCATACCTTGGATAGTGTAATTGGAAGTGTGAGGAAAGGGGTTTCTACAAGGAGACAATTAGCCAACTTTAGTATCCATCATGCCTTTGTCTCTTGTGTGGAACCTTAAAAGGTGTTTGAGGCACTTGAAGACCCGGATTGGGTAGAAGCTATGCACGAAGAACTTAACAACTTCAAGCGCAACAAAGTTTAGACTTTGGTGGAGAAGCCCAAGGATTGCCGCAATGTCATCACAACCAAGTGGGTGTTCAAGAACAAACAAGACGCCAATGGGATTGTTGTGAGGAACAAGGCTCGCTTGGTTGCTCAAAGATACTCTCAAGTTGAAGGCATTGACTATGGGGAGACCTACGCTCCCGTGGCTCGCCTCGAGTCAATCCGTATCCTCCTTGCTTATACTTCTCACTTCAATTTTAAGTTGTATCAAATGGATGTGAAGAGTGCTTTTCTCAACGGTCCTCTACATGAATTAGTCTATGTGAAGCAACCCCCGGGCTTTGAGGACCCTCATTTCCCGACCCATGTCTACAAACTCGATAAGGCATTTTATGGCCTTAAACAATCCCCACGCGCGTGGTACGAGCATCTTAAAGAGTTACTAGTAGACCGTGGGTTTGAAATAGGGCTCATTGATCCAACTCTTTTTACTAAGAAAGTCAATGGGGAGCTTTTCATATGCCAAATTTATGTAGATGATATCATTTTTGGCTCTTCTAACAAAATCTTCAATGATGAATTTGCAAAGCTAATGACAGACAAATTTGAGATGTCCATGATGGGAGAGTTGAAATTCTTTCTTGGCTTTGAAGTTTGGCAATTGAGAGGAGGGACCTTCATCAACCAAGCCAAATACATCCAAGACATGCTCAAGAAATTCAACATGGACTCCGGAGTTAAGGGAGCCAAAACCCCCATGCCGACAAAAGTTACTCTTGATCTTGATCCTAGTGGTAAGGTTGTGGATCAAAAGCTTTATCGTTCTATGATTGGCTCGCTACTCTATCTTTGCACATCTAGACCCGATATCATGCTTAGCATGGGAATATGTGCATGATACCAAGCTGTCCCAAAGGAAAGCCATTTGATGACCATGAAAAGAATCTTTCGATATATGATTCATACCCCAACTTTTGGCCTTTGGTACCCGAAGGGATCAAGCTTCGAGCTTGTTGGGTACTCGGACTCGGATTGGGCAGGAGACAAAGTGGACAGTAAATCAACTTCCAGGGCTTGCCAATTTCTTGGTAGGTCCTTGGTTAGTTGGTCTTCCAAGAAGCAGAATTGTGTGTCTCTCTCCACTGCCAAAGCCGAGTATGTGTCTGCGGCGAGTTGTTGTGCTCAACTCCTTTGGATGCGGCAAACGTTGAAGGACTATGGAGTTCATTGTGATAAGGTTCCACTCTTGTGTGACAATGAGAGTGTCATCAAGATTGCTCATAATCCGGTTCAACACAATAAGACAAAGCACATTGAGATCCGTCATCACTTCATTCGAGACCATGTCAATCGAGGTGATATTAACCTATCTTATGTAGGTACAAATTATCAACTCGCCGACATCTTCACGAAGCCCCTTGATGAAGCAAGATTCTGAGAGTTGAGGCATGAGTTGAATATCATTGATTCTTGCAATGTGGCTTGATAGTGTGCACTCATTCCCATACGATATCACGTGTTCTAATCTAGATGTGGGCATGGATTTAGGGGGAGTGTGGTCCTAATTCATTGGACTATCCCTCCCCCCATAATGCCAAAAGTAATGAAATCATTCTCTTAATATCATTTTGTGATATATGAGCTTCAATGATGAGTATTGGTTATGGACCCAAGATATATCTTCGCGGTTCAATGCCAAAACACTCATATATGGTGGCCTCGGCCACCGACCTCTTCTTTGAAGAGTTAATTCCTTGAAAATCTTTTGAGTTTTATTGAGCTTTCCTGTTTTTTTGTTTCTCTTTAATATGGGAAGGCACTTATGTTGGTTTTTATCAAGTCGTTTTGTTATCTCTTGCAACATTAAGTGCCAAGAACCACTCCATGTTTGTTTCTCTAACCTAAGCCCCCATCGTCTCTAAAACTCTTCCATCTAACACACAAGTCAACCTCTTGTTTTACCTTGGTTCTTGATGAGCTGGCCGGACTTTCCGTGTGTAAGTGATAGAATTTTTCCTATGGGTGAAAACCCTTATTTCCTTAGCAAATTTTCATGCCTCCATGTACTTCCACGAAGTGGTGCACTTTGTAGTACATGGGCCGGAAATTTGCCCCGGAAATTTGGGCGGAAACGTTAAATTTCCGCCCCCCCCCCCCGGTAATTCCATCACTTAACCCAGAAATTCTGGGGGCCAGAAATTTCGCCCTCAGAGCCAGAATTTCCGCCCCCTGCGGTTAGCCTATATAAAGGAGGGGGCCGGGGTGAAGATACCTCTTGGCATCTTCTTCCACCCTGACCTCTTCTCTCCAAACTGCCACCATCGCCTCTTCAAGGACCTCTCCGGCGACTCCCTAGCCGCCAGAATCCCTAGATCTTGCCGGCCCGTGATCTCCTTGATGTGGGGGTTCCTTTCCTCCATGTTGTTTTCTCCATGGATGACGGTATTGTCCCAAATCTCTCTCCCTAGGTGCTCTTGCCCTAGTTCTAGATTCGTTTGGGCCGATCTATTTTTCCATTGAGTGGGGCATGTATCTAGAGGTAGTATCCTGTCTAGGGAACCTAGCATTAAACTTAGGTTGTGCCGTTCTACTTTTTCCAGATATTTTTGCATCTATTTCGTAGTTCTCTCAATAGGCCGAATATTCCGCCCTCTGGGCCACAAATTCCGGGGGCCGGATATTCCGCCCTCTGGGCCGGAATTTCCGCCCCCATACCGGAATTTCCGCCCCTATGGCTAGAATTTCCGCCCCTTCTACTGAGATTACTACGACATAGATGGATCATCTCTAGAGTGCTTCTGCCTTTCTAGTTCCTTTCTATGTTCTATCTGGCTATCTTTTTGACTTGTGTGTTCTCAACCCCCTGCTATTCTCCCTATTTCTTTCACAGGTGACTCTAGTTCCCGTCCTCGTCGTGACCAGCGTGGCCGCTCTGCTGTTCGCAAGCGGAACTTTCATTTTTCCTCTGAAGGAACTTTTGAGGATGAGTACCTGTCTCGGCAAGCTGATGAGGAGGCTGCTCAGGAAGCAGCAAGGCAGAAGGCAGCTAGGGTGACCAAGAGGGCTGCTAGCCACCCCTCGAGGGCACCACGGATCAACTATGATGCTATGAGTTCTGTGGAGTACAGCGCCTTGAGGCAGTTGGACTGGTTTTCTGAAGCAAGAGATGAAGAGCTTGAGGATCCTTGTTTCTGGTGTTTGGCTCAGCAGGGTATCTATGAAGACATCTACCGCACTATGTCACAGAGAGTTTGCTATATGCATGTGTTAGATCGCACTCATCTTTGAAAGAAGTCTGAGTACTTTGGTGATGTTTTGGGTATTATGAAGAGGCTCGGGTTATTTCATCTCATGGATATTCAGTGTCACTATAATGAGAAGATTATTCAGCAGTTCTACGCAACTCTTGCCTTTGAGAAAAATGAGGCTCTCACCTTCAAGTGGATGACTGGCAATTCCATGCGTCAGTCTAACTTCTATGAGTTTGCCAAGCTTTTGAATTATGATTTTCAAGGTTTCAGTGTGCCAGTTGGTCACCGTGTGCATCAGCATGGATCTCATTTGGATAAGAATCGGTTGGCTCTGCTCTACACTTCCAAGGGGAAGATTGGCACCATCAAGGGTTTGCTTCCTCTCTACAACATCTTGCTCCGCATGTTCAGGGAAAATATCTCACCTTCTGGAGGCAATCGGGATGCTATTCGTTCAGCTCTTGTTGAGATCATGTACCTATCTCACCGCTGCTTCGTTAGTGAAGACCCCAATGAAGACTTCAAGTTGGATGTGATGCACTACATCTTCAATGAAATGCATGATGCCATGGTCTCCAAGCGTACTCCACCCTATGCTCCTTACATCATGCTCCTCATTACTGAGAAGGTCAAAGACATGGATTTCTCCAAGGGCAATTCGGAGCACAAGCTCAAGCGTATGAATGTGATCAAGCCAACAGAAGATAAGAAAGTTGTCAAAGGTAAAGGAAAGAAGCAGGTTCCTGAAGATGGTGATGATGTTGGGATGGATGATCCTAGCTCTCCGGTGCGCAAGACCTCCTCTGCTCGCCCGTCTCGCAGCAAGAAGAAGCTCTCTTTGTGGCAACGCACTCTCTTATGCATCAATGTTGCCATCCACAAGGAAAACTATGCTGCCTATGAAGAGAGGAGGGACATCATTCACAATCAGCAGTCCATTTGTCGCGAGATTCAGCTTATCCAAGACCCCTCAGCTCAGCTCTCTCCTATTCCTACACCTACCTACATTCCGTATGATCGGTGGCAAGATGACAACAGCGTCGCTCTCTCCAAGGTTGGTAGTGATGAGGAGTTTTCTGAGGGTGATGAGGAAGATGCGGATGCTGCGAGTGATGAGGATGAGTTCGATGATGAGTGATCTTCTTGTGGGGAGTAGCATCGCTCTTCTCCCTTTTGGTGTATAGATGCCAAAGGGGGAGAAGTAGTTCTATTTAGGATTTGCTATGGGTTGGGTGTTAGTCATGGTCGTTGCATTTCTTTCCCGTGAACTTTATTTGTGTGGTCGGAGCTTTGGTCGAACTACTATCTTATTGTAATAGGCTAGATGAACTTCGTGCTCTTTGTTATTTTATCGTCTCCTCCTAGTGTGTGCAAATTGCTTCTGGATATCTTGTTTCTATCTCGCACATGTCTAGGGGGAGCACTTGTATATGTTCTATATTGCAAATCCTTGTATTGTCATTAAACACCAAAAAGGGGGAGATTGAAAGGACATGCTTTTAGCTTCCAGTTTTTGGGTATTTGATTACAAAACAAGGAAATTAATCTTATGCTAACCATTGCAGGAATTCTCCAGGTATTGCACGAGACTAATGGTGAAGAGGAGTGGGAAAGGGGGCTACTGTAGAAAGGCTCAAAATCATCCTCAAGGCCAGAAATTTGCTTTCAGGGCCGGAATTTCCGCGCCTGGACAAAATTTCTGGGGACCAGAAATTCCTGAATTTCTAGCCCTTCGAAATTCAGCTAAGTCCTTTACTAAACGTTGTGGTGCAACGTGCAGTAAAGGGGCCAGAAATTCTGGTTTGACAGAATTTCCGAGGGCCATAAATTTCATAATTTTCGGCCCTCGAAAATTTGGCTAAGTTCTTTACAATAGGGTGTGGTGCAGCTTGCAGAGGGGGGCCGGAAATTCTGAGTATCCATAATTTCTGGGGGCCGAAAATTATAGAATTTCCGGCCCTCAAAAATTTTGCTAAGTCCTTTTCTCCAAGCTATGGTGCACCCTGCAGTAAAGGGCCAGAATTTCTGGCCGGAATTTTCGGAAATGAAAATTTCTGGAGGGCCAGAAATTCTGCCCCCAGGCCAGAATTTCTGCCTTAAGTGAACCCTAGAATTTCTGCCCCCTGGCCAGAATTTCCGGGGTAAGTCACCTCCAACGGAAACATTTCGAGCTGGCCTATAAATAGTCGTCCCCTACCTCAGATCTGAGCTACCTTGTCCACACTCTCTCTCCTCCATTAAAGCAGAGCTTCAACTCCGTAGATCTCCTTCCCTAGCCAACCAAATCCCCCAAGATTTGGTAGATTAGGAGAGGAGCCCTAGATCTACAATCCTACCGAAGTGATTTGTGTTTGCTTCACTCTTCCTTCGTGGAACTTGCCTTGGGCAAGAGAGGTCACCTCAAAGCTTCCTCCATATAAAAGCTTTGTGGTTTTCTTGTTGGGAGCCTCCAATTGAGTTGCGGAGTTGTGCCCCAACCTCCGTGTAAGGATTTTGGTCGGTGCCCCCAATACCACCGCTTAGTGGAAATGAGTTAGCCTCCGTGGCTTGCTCACCGGAGAACAAGGTGAGCCTTTGTGGTGTTGGTGGACTCCGTGTCGCCACACCTCTCCAACGTAGACGTACTTCCCCTCAAAAGGAAGGAACTACGAGAATACATCCTTGTGTCTTCGGTCTCCGCTTTATGGTCCTTTCTTACCTTTACTTGTATCTTGTTTGCATTTTTCTTACTTGCTTACTTGCTTGCTTGTCATGTAGGAAATTCACCTAGTTGCACATCTAGTAAATTTTATTTCGTGTCAAGCCTTATATTTGAAAAAGGTAAAATTTTGTGTAGCGCCTATTCACCCCCCCCCTCTAGTCGCCCTTAAGATCCATTTCAAGTTGCCTTGAACTTGAAATGGATTTTAACTTGTTTTGAACAAATTTCAGGGATGAGGATTAATTTCCACAAAAGTAAGTTAATCCCTATAAACATAGAACCAGAGGGACTCCTTCCTTTCATTGAAATTTTCCAATGTAAAGAAGGAGCTTTCCCTCTTAAATACCTAGGCATTCCTTTGCATTTTGACAGGCTTAGGAGAGAGGATCTACAGTCTCTTATTGAAAGTATTATGAGAAGAATTACTGGATGGAGAGGTAGATTACTGTCATTAGCAGCTAAGAGGGTGCTCATTCAAGCCTGCTTGTCTAGTATTCCTATATATCTGCTATCTTTTTTTCAATTCCCTAAGTGGGCTCTTAGTTTGCTAGATACTCAATTAGCTAATTTCTTGTGGAATGATGAAGAAGGAAACCACAAGATTCATCTGGCTAACTGGCCTTCTGTGTGTTTTAAAAAGGAGTTTGGAGGAATGGGAATTCCAAACCTCCAGGACTTAAATCTTTGTTTAATAGGATCTTGGATCAGAAGATATATTCAGGGAGAAGGGGCTCTCTGGAGAAGAGTGATAGATGCTAAGTATAACACTAAGAACCCTAACATTCTTTCCTGTCATGACATCCAGCCATCCACTTTTTGGAAGGGTGTTGTGTGGGCATCTAGGGCTGTTTCTGTTGGTTACAAATGGAAAGTAGGTGATGGTAGGAGTATCAAATATTGGGAAGATATTTGGTTTGGTAATTCTCCTTTAGCCACCCAATTCTGGGATATTTACATTGTTTCTAATCAACAGACCCAGACCATTAGGGATCTCTGGGATGGGGAGCAGATTAGAGGCACTTTTAGAAGAATTTTTTGGATGAAATGATGATCAATTGGCTTGAACTCATAGAAATCGCCAAGACAATCTCATATTCTGATGAAAATGATCAACTCATATGGCAATATGAAACAAATGGGATTTATTCTTCTAGTTCCATGTATGCCTTAGTTAATTTTAGAGGGATTGAACCCATTTACCAGCCTTCTGTGTGGAAATTAAAAATTCCACCCAGAATCCAGGTTTTCTTGTTGTTGTTTTCTCAAAATAAAATCATGACTAGGGACAACCTCAGAACTAGAGGCATGGTGAAACCTATTGAATGTGAAATGTGTAAGGAACTGGAAACTGTCAAACATCTTATGTTTGAGTGTATAGTGGCTAGACAACTTTGGACAATTGTGGAAAAAGTCTTTGATTGCAAAATTGATAACTTTGAATCAATTGCTTCTAAATGGTTGTGTAATAAAAAGTTTTTCCATTTCAATTTAGTCACCTCTGCAACTCTTTGGGGGCTGTGGATTAATAGAAATAACCTTGTCTTTAATAAGACTTCTTGGATTAATATTAAACTGGTCTGGCGCCTGGTGCTGTCATTCATAAAAGAATGGAAAGTACCATTCAAGGAGCTAGAAGGAGGAAAAAGCAGTCAGTTCTTAGACTGCCTGCTGGTGTTACTCAGAAATCGACTACCACTACCCAGCCCATGATCTGCGGTGATTTCGGCTGGACGGCGACCTGGAGAACCCTCGCTTCCTCGATGGTGCATGGTGGCCGAGCCTCGCTGGAGTTCCTCAAAGCCCACCCGGAGGAGGGAGATGCCATCCATGTGGTCACCTGATGCTGATATGAAGCCGCTGTCATTGGAAAGGCCTGGTGATGTGGTCTGCTGGAGCGAGTTTAGAGAGAATAGCTCTATAGTTCTAGTCCCTGCTTTTGTTTCCAGCAGCTGAAACTTGTGTTGTTTTTACCTTTTGCTGAACTCTTTTTCACTTTGAGTACTCGTTGTAAGAACTGGTGGTTTCTTTTTATCTGAAATGGAACCGGGGCAGGAGCCCTTTTAGTCTAAAAAAAAATCTTGTTGGCATGGCCACAATGCATACTTCAGAAAAAAGGTCGTTCTTGTGGTTTCTAAAATCATGAAAAACTACATGTTATTTTAGGTGAGAAATATAAAACCAAATATCGATAACAGTGTATATGAGAATCAGCTAGAGCAGATAAAAATATTGGACATCTTAGTGTCCGTTGCGTCAAGCCGTTAAATTATCCTGCATATCACTCACTCTTACAAATTTTTCAATTAGTATCATTAAACATGTACTCCCTCCGTTTCAAAATATAAAATGTTTTAGCTTTATAAAGCAAATATATCTAGATATAGTACAACACTACCACCTGAAGCAAACATACCTAGTGACAACTAATAATTTAGAAAAAAGAGTAACCCCGTGCATGAAGCTTTTGATTTGTGCGCGTTTAGGAAGGGTTAGTCTATACACATTCTTTTTCCACAAATCTCTCCTATAAAGACCGCTAGGCTACCCGGCCAGCATTCCCAGGGGCGCATTCATCTCGTCTGTGGAATTCACACCCAGGGGCGCATTCATCTCGTCTGTGGAATTCACATGCGACAGTATAAAATTTCTCCTACTTTTAACAGCAGCCGTTAGATGCGGTCAAAATTATTCTCACTTGCGCGGTTTCAGTCGATTGGTCCAAGATTGGAAGCAGGCCCATTAATATATCTGCGCTTTATCATCGCGTGTCGAGATGAATCGAGCGACGCGAACTTGTTGTACAGCATGTACATACGCGGCTATATATGTTGGTCAAATTTTCAGTCGGGCGACGAGGTGGGACTAAAAGAACGCGTGCGCTGCAAGCGTTGCTCCCGTAATGAGTGGCCTGGTGCATTGAATGCGGACGTGGACGCATGTGATTGTACACTGCTGTCTTCCAACGCTACGGATTGATGCCTAATTCTTTGAAGTTTATTTACTACAGTACTTTGCTATTAGCTAGCTCAGGAATCTACCGGTGATTCAAAATTAATACTACTGAAGATTTTAATTATTTTGCCCAAACATGTTCTCTAGTTGCATACACACGACAGGATTCTTAGATGCAAAAGATCTGGTGGGTGAATTAAGGAACAAAAAACATCATAGGACATCTAAGCTGTATCACGCCTCGTCGCAAAATTTATATACATGAATACACTTACGCATCATCATGTTGTCATTCTTGCATCACGTTACACATCTAGGCGCCATTTTTATGCACTCCTTCACGTAGATAGCAAGTGAACCAGTCGATGTAGCAACACATGCATAAAAATAAATATCTGAGAACAAAAATTATAAAAATTTGGGAACAAAAATTATAAAAATCCAAGAACTAAAATCTTGGAACAAAAATTACAAAAATCCGGGAAAAAATCAGAAAAATCAGGGAACAAAAATTACAAAAATATAGGAATAAAAGTTAAAAAATTTGTAGAACAAAATCTAGGAAATTTTTTTTCAAAAATCAGGGAACAAAAATCTAGAAAAAAATTCAAAATTTAGGTAACAAAAATTTAAAAAAATTGAGAACAAAAATTTAAAAAATCTGGGAATAAAACAAAAATTTGGAAAACAAAATTACAAAAATCTGGGAACAAAATCCAGGAACAAAAGTTAAAAAATTAGAAACAAAAATCCAGGAACAAAAATTACACAAATCCAGGAACAAAAGTTAAAAAAATCCCAGAACAAAAATCCAGGAACAAAATTTCAAAAATCCAGGAACAAAAGTTAAAAAAAAATTGGGAACAAAAATCTAGGAACAAAAATTCAAATATCAGGGAACAAAAATTACAAAAATCTGAGAACAAAAATTATAAAAATCTGGGAACAAAACAAAAATCCAGGAAACAAAATTACAAAAACCTAGGAACAAAAATCCAGAAACAAAAGTTACAAAAATTAGAAACAAAAATTACACAAATCCAGGAACAAAAGTTAAAAAAATCCGGGAACAAAAGTTACAAAAATCAGGAACAAAAATTACAGAAATCCAGGAACAAAAGTTAAAAAATCTGGGAACAAAAATCTAGGAACAAAAATTTAAAAAATTAGGAAACAAAAATTACAAAAAATCTGAGAATTAAAATCCAGGAACAAAAATTACAAAATTCAAGAACAAAAATTACATAAATCTGGGAACAAAAACTAAAAGAATTCAGGAACAAAAGTTACGAAAATCTAGGAACAAAAATTACATAAATTTGGGAACAAAAATTTGGGAACAAATCTGTAGATTGTGAGAAACAAAAAATAGAAGGACGGTAAAAAAAAGATGACTTCAAAAAAGGAACAAGGCAAGCACAACGAAACAAAATTTGTATACCGGGAACAAAATTTATATACCAGGAACAAAAAATATAGGAATGAAAAAAACTAGGACTGGAAAACTTATGGAACAAGAGAAATAATTTTTTTTAAACAAAGGAACAAACTTTTATACTTGAGAGAACAAATACGTATATCACATAGAACACGGGATAAAAAGTACTACTTAAAAAAGAAAAATATAAGAATAAAAAGAAAAATAAAAAAGAAACGTAACACATCTACCCGCCCTATACTGGAAATGGAAAAACCAGAAGGCTTTTATCAGGAAAAACGAAAAATAAATAAAAACCCTGCTCGTATCACGTAAAGTGGAGTTAGGGCGAAGCGAACAGCCAAACGTAACTTGGGCCGAGCCCACGAAAGAAAAGCTTAAGCGAAACGCGGACTACATAGCGCGCGCGCTATATAGTATTTCCCTTTTCTTTCATCTCTAGAGCTGGGCCTGTATTTCGTGGGCCCCGGGTGCCAGCGAGGACGTGGGTGGCGAACTGGGTTCTTGCCGTAGTCGACAGTGGCTTGTCCTCTACTACCTGTTACCTGTCCTTGGTACGTGCGCGCGTCTGGCCGCCCCAATACGCTGCCTCGTCTCCTGCCCAATCCCCGCCTCCGCTCCTCCTCCTCCAATCCACGGCCGCGCGCTTTCTCATTAATCAAGACGACGGGCCGGAGAAAAGAGGAAGAGGAGGCGGCATGGGGTAGGGAGGCGGTGGCGAGGTTCCATCGATGAGCACCTCCACATAAGAAAAGATGAAGAGGATGTGGTGCCGGGAAGACCGGGCGGCAGCGACGGCGCATCGACGAGCTCGACGATGCAACACGTCGATGGGTTGGGGACCACGGAGGGCACTTATGTGTACAACGCCGGGAGGCCTGGCCGCCACCGTTCGCGGGCGGCGCCCCCCAAACTCCAAGTCCCGCATGGAGGAGGATCCGTCGCCGGCCTATGTCTATGCGTCGCGCTTATGCATCTCATCTCCAGGCACCCTCTCTGCTGCTGGTGCGCCACCACGGCACCACCTCCACTACCACCAGCCGCGGGCTGCCGGCATGAATAGCGCTGCTCAGGCAGGCGGTGGCCACCATATGTGCTCTCAGGACTGCCTCCTCCGCCTCTCGTCTTGCTCATGGCGTCAGTACTTCAAATCCCCCTCAAACCAAACTTGATCCCCCTTTTTTACGGCAGATTTACCTCACCGTTGGCATTTGGAGCAGTCAGAGAGGAATGGAGATGCACGTCTTCAGCCAGAGAAGGCGGGGAGGAGCCAACGGGCTGGCTCGAGCTGGCCATGTCGCTAGCGCTGCCGACTCCCCAGCAGCCTCCTTCGTCTCCCAGCCATAGCCGACTCCAACTCCTGCCCTGATGTGGTGCTATGGTGGCAAGAAAAATATCAACGAAATATTTCTTTTTCTGCTGCTCTACTTTTTTTAGATAAAGAGTAAATATATTAATATCACGAAGATATCAAATACATGCAGCCTCTGCAACAACGTATTGCCCTATTAGCCTTACGGATGAACACAGCCAAAAAAGAAAGAAGAATTACAAAAAAGAAAAGTCCCGCTATAGTGATCTATCTATCTACTATATACTAAAAGCACAATACGGGGGTCTAAAATAAAGACACCACGTTGATCCACATCATCAAAATTATTTTAGCTGTTAGATCAGTAATTTTAATGGTCAAGATTTAAAGATTTTACGTAACATATATAAGGAAATATTTTATGAACATCAGGTTTGACACGTACGTGACACCGTTCGTATGGAAAAATTTAAAGAATCCAGGTGCATTACGCTACGTGTATCCATTAGGAGAAAACGTCCATAGAAAAAATGGAGTGCAGGTGCACTACGACGTCTATATGAACATCACCTTATTAAGATAAAAGCTAGCAAAAGAATTGGTTCAAAAAAAACTAGCAAAAGAAGAAGGCGTGCATAATTTTTTTTGTTTAATGGGCAAGCCGCAAGCACCATCACGTGTATTGTAATAAGCTGAAATATTATTTTAATAATAAAATAACAAAAAGACTGTATGCATCAATTGATAGATGTGCTACTCCTTTTTGAAAAAAATATTGTATTTAGAAGGGAATACATACTTCCCCATTTATTAATATAAGACATTTTAATTAAATTTTACAAAGTAGACTAGATACAAGATACAGATCAAAATGAGTGAATCTAGACTCTAAAGTAGTCTACATACACAACAAAATAAGTGAATCTACAAAACGCTAGAATATCTTATATTAATGAGTGGAGGGAGTAACAGTTTGTTTCCTTTTAGAATTATAAGCACCATGACGTCTTTTAGTATAAGTAGCTTTCAGTTAAGATTTAATCCAAATAGACCTAATAATTGTACAACAATATTTTACTAGTACAAGAATATGAATTCTAATCGGAATGTAGAATTGCTAGAACATACAAAACTGATACCTTCATTGTACATTGAGTGAAAATTGATTTAGAAAAGATAACAGGAAAATACTCATTTAGCCATTTTGTGAACATGTTAACAAGAATTTTCTTTACTTCCTTAACAAAATCTTCTTCCATAGATTGATCTATTGAATCTTATCATAAACCTGCAGGAACTAATATATCACCATTATCATATATACAGTGATCGGTTGCTTCTTAAATATAGTAGACCATGATTAAGAGATATTGATAATAATACCTAAATGTCAATTGGTGACATCCTAATTGTTAACTAGACATCAAATTATCTTTTTAGCTTTAAGTCCGTCCAGAGCTTTAACCATGTCTCTATCTGACATTAGATAGAAACAGCTTGCCTATAAAATTTTGTTCTATGAATCAATCCGATATTTTAAATGTTGAAGTAATCACTTGACAAATTAAAGATGACAAAAGAGTTTTACGACTTTTTAATTTACCACTAAAGTTTTGTTGACTATATAAATATATTAACCTTAATTGCATAATATAATTATAAATTAAATACTACACGTATTTCAAAAACATTTTTAGTTGTTGTCGCATTTGCGAGGGCCGTGGTGCTAGTTCCTTAGAACAGCAATACTAGCACCACCAAGATAACACCAGAAGTTCAGCTCTTCAAAAAGCGACGCCTTCAAGAAGGAAACAGTGCACAAGCGCTGCCATCGCCCGATCATAGATCTCAGGTTTTCACCCTGAAGAAAGGACCTCGCTCTCAAAACAATGCCTTCAACAAGACCATTGTCAGGCGCAACCAATTAAGGCCAGACCTTAGATTTTCACCCTGAAAGATAAGACTTTGAACCTCTCATGTGCAATCGCCCCCACTTGCATACTGCTGCTCCAAGTCACAAAACACCTAGCCAATTCCTCATCGCCACAAAAACATAAACCACCATTGCTACTCCTTAGATCCCGCCTTCCATGACATTCTCCGCCAGCACCATGAAGCGAGAACATGCTCCATGGTATTAACAGTCGGCAGAACTTCGAAGCGCTCCCTCTGAAACCAAACGGTCAGATAAAACATGGGTGCGCACGACCGAATACCGCTCTGAAACCAAATGGTCAGATAAAACATGGGTGCTACTCCTTAGTATTTCTGTTCCTTATTTATACCTTCAAATGTTGGTTTAGTTCCTAATAAAGTTACAGTTATTCAAAGAGGAATATTCCATTGTGTATAAATAATTCTTTCTAGACGCAAAGAGGAATATTCTATTGTGTTGGTAATTAACCTTTTATCCTTGATAATGTTGGGAGTATCTGTTTGCATGTCATATTTTGAGTTTTGCATCATGACATTTTCTTAGAATTTAAGCTAAATGAGCGGTCTCAATGTTCGAGACAGAAAAGCCTTTTGGGATATGTAGTGGAATTACCAATCATAAATCCTACAGCTGAAAATGATCTTGCTGCATACAATGAATTTGCACTCACCTGCTTTTTTGTTCATTGCAGATGCTACAAAAGAACATGAGCCAAGTGACTGATTTTGTAGCAGAGCCGTTCACAAGGCTAGAAAGTAATATATGTGTGCTATTTATTTACGTTTTTTGTGGTCCTGCAATGGTTTACTAACTTAGGTGTTGGGTGAGCATAGTATTAGTTTGATTCTGATGGTATTTGCAGGTTAGCCCAGAAACAATCTTAGTTGAGTCATTACTGCATAAATGTAAATGCAAATGGTAGATTTTAGAGTCGGATCCTGAAAGAAAATTTCCCATGGTCACTTAGACATCAGTAGTATGGTTCTCATATACTCATATTTTTAACAGCTATGGTTGCACATGCAGGACCATTCCTCTTTGTTGAAGATCAAGATTAGTTTTTGTTGTTTCTGGTGGTTAAGCTTTGGATGTATCCTCTTTTTGTTAGTAACTATAAATGTTTTGTTCGATGCCATGTCATTCTTCTGAATTATTTGAGAGCTTCTTGTGTTTTAGACCGTTGAATGTTTGTATCAGACTATTGAAAAGGGAGCACCTTCTGTTTTTTAGATATGATGGCGGCTGGATGGAGTTTGAGATGAGAGGCAAGCTGAATGGCGCTTTGAGGGCTTCTGGTTTGGTGGAGACATGAGCATCTTCGAGTTGTCTCAGACAACATCACATGACATCTATTAATTTTTGTTTCGCCACGTAGATTGCCATTTTGTTTCTGAAGTATGGAGATCGATGTCACTTACCATGGAAGAAGTGGTTACAATATCCGTTTCCAAGATGCAGCAATCACACAATAAGTAGCTCGTAAGCTTCCATATTCTGTGTTTCATACCTCTCTCTAATTGTGTGCTCACTCAAGCATCGGTTAATTACACCCCTCTAAATTGGGTGGTCCTGTGATTTTTCTCATTTGATATCATCTTGTCCTCTCCTCGGCCAACACTCATCTTCAGGTGCAAGTGATGCTGCAGCTGCCAGATAGTTGATCCAGCAATGAAAGAATTGTACCCAGCAAAATTTCTCTCTTGGTTCACCCACTATGTTCAGGTAGATGATGTTTGTTTCCCTCCTCAGAGTCTCTGTTCTGTATTGGTAAATTTGATTTAGGTGAAAAGAAAAGTCTATCAAAGTATATTCTATTCTATGGAGCGTAATTCCATGATTATCTTCTAGCTTTTTTTTGTTGGGGTTCAGATATTGTGATTAGAATTTCTGTATGCAACTGCCATGGTAAATTTTCTAACGTGTAGAAAGGCATTGTCTAGAATCTCAGAAAACTTAAGATATCAAATCTAAGTTTTGTGCTCTTGGGGGGTTACAGATGCCAATAAGGTTGGCTATGGTTTCACCATTGGAATTGATCGGCTGTGCTGGTGATGCTTAGTGCAGAGCTGCAATTTATCTTGCTTTCCTCTAGACTGTGATGCCTCTTTTATATCATTAGTTTGGTATATAAAGAGATCATTGAGACAATCAGTTTATTTACTTGCAATCTGGTGCAGGAGGGTTCTGTGTAGCTGTCATAATTCATAAATACTTCTGCACTAAATTTGTTGTGATTCATGGAGGTTACTTAATAAGGAAATACTGTTCTCTGCAATTATAAGCAATGCCATTCTTATAAAGGAAAGTGGCATTTCTCCCACAGTCCTCTGGCCCCTTTCGCCAATATTTACTTGCAGTATCTTGCAAGAAGCAAGCACCATGATGTGGTGTGCTCACACTGGCCGCAAAGAACAAGAACAGGGATGCCGCAGTCTGGGGTTGCAATTCATCCTGCTACTGATCCTTCTCCTGTGCCAGACTGCCAGTGCTGCAGTGTCCACCGGCTGATGGCAGCAGTCCACCCAACATGAACCTCAGTTATGAAGCCTCATATTTGTTTTTCATGTGCGTTTCTCAACTATCCCATTGAAATTCATGGTATTACAATAAACTTAAAAAGAGGTGTCTCATAGGCAACCTTTTGGTGCATGAGGATTCAGTAGTTGTCTTTGGTGTGCTGCAAGTTTACTCCCATCTTCCTTACATTCCATATATACTTGTTTCTAAAACTATCGATTCTTATTATGGGGTGCAGTAGATCCTTAGATTGGACATTCAGCATCAAGCCCGGGTGAAAGCCACCTCTATTGTTTTTTCATCATGACTGCTAGAGAACTTCTATTGTTTGTGAATGCCCCGGGTGAATGCCACCTCTATCTTAGGGAAAACAAGTTCGAGCCTTTCCTTCTCAAGCAGATCGACTTTATAGCTTCTTTCCTGTGGTTTTGCGTACTGTATATGTTTATCTAGAGTTGGATGCAGCCATTATGTAAATTACTGCTCAATGGGTTAAGTAATCAAACGGTTGATGTATGCATATTAGTTTAGCTAATGTGTATTGGGTTACCATTGTTGGAGAGTTTGTAATTAGAATTATGTGGGCAGCTTCTGCAGTATAACCAATATCTTCATGATGACCAGTAGCAAGAAATTCAGCTTGTCAAATGTGTCTGACTGTGTATGTTAATTGTTCTATTTATTTGCTGCAGATTTAGTGTGCTCCTAGGTGAAAGTTTAGAACATGACAATTTCCATGCTTTGTTTGGTCTTAAATCCATTTTCTTCTCAAATGCTCTTTGTTAAATATAAATTTTTCTTACTTTCAATATTATATAATTGTAGGTACCAAAAGGTCACATTTGGGTGCAGGTTGACAATATATATGCTTCAATAGACTGAATAAAGTTTGGGCCTGTGCCTTAGTCATCTGAAAGGGATGATATGCAGTCAGGTATAATAATTTCTTCTCTGCTTTCCTTCCTCATTAACTTATAAGAGACTAATGGAAGCTTTACTGCGGTGTTGTACCTTGTAAGATAATGTGTGCACTAAAAATTGTCACATTAGCTGTGGCATCTACATAGAGGTCAACCTTTGTTGTTGGCATTTCTGAACTATTAAACTTACTTTTTTGAGTAACCGGTCTAAAACTCAAACTGGCATGTTATAGCCACTAGTGGAAAACAGGGCATCAGTCCCGGTTCGTCTGGGCCTTCAGTCCCGGTTGCGCAACCAGGACTAACCAACCGGGACTGATGCCATATCTTTAGTCCCGGTTGCTATACGAACCGGGACTAAATAGAGACCACGTGGCAAGGTCCAGGCGCTCGTGGGCGTAGGTCTTTAGTCCCGGTTCGTGTTAAGAACCGGGACTAAAGTGTCCACACGTGGCAGCATCTGCTGCTTCTTTATTTTTCTGGATTTCAATTGTTATTTAGGGGTTTAGCGTTTAGGGTATATTTGTATTTTGCTCCATTCAATTGTTTGATTCATTTCAAACAAGTTTTCTTATATACTTATTCATACAGCATTACAACATAATATATAAAACGATACATATATATAATATATTTGGTTCACCGAGCATATACATGCATACAAGTATATATACAACTTGTTCACACACATAAGATCACGACTTGTGTTTAATTATAAACATTGTCTAATCGAAACCGGCATGAAATTCACCCTTTGGGTTAATGACATGTTCAAGCAGAAATCCGGCTAATTCCTCTTGAATTCCTACTACGCGTTCAGTCGGTGAGAGCCGATTCCGCTTTGCTTCGAACTACGAAGAAGAAGAACAATATGAATATGAATCATCATAACAAAATTGATGCCAATAAAATGAATTTGTCAGTATATTGTTTACTTACTGTTTGAAAATCAATTCCTTCAGTGACCTGCGCACGAAGGTTCTCGCAAGTATAGTATGCACATAGATTAGTCCCCGAAGGCTGCCTCGCACACTTTACGAGAATAGATTTTAGTCAGTGACATATCAAGATTGATATACTTAATGGTATTTGAAACTAGAATTAAAGGGATGTGTGGACCTAGCTCGTACGACTTACCTCGATCTGACGGTAAAT